>OZ026524.1:94661048-95261048 GCA_964019695.1 Loripinus fragilis
ATTACAAACCATTTTAAACTGTCAAGCAGAATATCCTCTCTAAACCGATACCAGTGTCGAAAAGTTCAATGAGTGTCTCATCGAATAGCATTGTCCGATTTCTAAATTTTGCCCTCTAAATTACGAAATAGAACGTTTAATCCAACTGGAATATGCGATGAAGGAGATGGATTGGTGGCGTGATTTAGTACATATCTATTGCAGGAGTAACAGCCTGGTTGTCGACGGCTATACCTAGAAGTCAGGACCTTATTCTCTCTGTGGCTTACGATTTCTGTATTCGTAGAGGGGAGCTGCAATCGTCCCTCTTTCTCCAGATAGCTACAGGGGCCTGCGGAATGATCTCACTTTTGTTTTCATGCATACTCGTGCATTTAGCTGTGATGAACAGAGTGCATGAAAACAGGCGAAAACGACAACAAAATTATGGTTTCCTCATCTGAGTAACAACATGAGAAAAACTGTTTTATTCTATGCGAAAAACAAATACACACATCAGCCTGCGCAATTGCGCAGTCTGATCAGCATCTTTGTTATTCGCTGTATACTGTGCGCTTGGTGCAATATCAGCCCGAGGTTATAATTTTTTTCATACTCAACTCTGCAGAGCACGAAATTTATCCTGTTCATAAATTATTAAAAATGCCAACAATTGTTGTTGGCATTTTAACATTTATTAGCATGATAAATACAACATCGGAGAGACATAAAGCAAAGACACTTCTTTTATTGTCGGTATTTTAGCTGAGCACTTGAAATTTTGTGCTCAGTTTAGTTGACCATGAAATAAGATTTATAACCCTCGGGACCAGGTTTCGATGATATAAACGGGTTTTCATGCTCAACTCAACTGACCATGAAACTTATCATGCTCATATAAATGTTAAAATGTTGGCATTTTAACATTTATCAGCATGATAAATACAACGTCTGAGTCTTTAGTTTTCGAAACACAGCATTTTAGATTTTAAGAGCAGTTAAAATTCCATGCTTATTTGAGTTGAGCTTAAAAAAAAGGTTTATAACACAGGGCCAGTTTTCGAGCTATGACGATACGGTTCTGAAACAAAATAAATGGCGTCTGCACGTCTGTGCAATAACCAGTCATCTATAATGTGATATAAAATAGTTCTCTCCCATAAGCAGAAGTGTGGTGCAGTGAGTTCTAAATAACTCAAAGTATGCTTAAGTCGAACTTAACTCTTAAAGCGCCTGCACAAAATCAATCTTGAAAAGCAATCTGCTATCATCAACAGCTGCTTTAACTATATTACTAATGCAAATATATGGACAAACAGTGTGGACCCTGATCAGACTGCTCCTACGGAAGCAGTCTGATCTGTGTCTACATTGTTTGTCAAAATGGCTTCTTTAACATTTAAAGCTGCATACTCTGTAACTATGAACATTTTTCGAAAAATTTTATTTTCTTTTTAAATCATTTGTAAAAGTTGAATTAAGTTATGTTTTCACAATAAATCTGTTCACTAGAGCGGAAAACTGCACGGAAAAGTGAATTATCTTATAAAACAGGTGTGTTTTACTCGTGTCGATAATTATTTGCGTCCCTCCAATAATTATAGACAGTTAAATTTAACATAAATGCTGTTGTTTCGATACTGATAATTTGTTAAGATTTACGAAATTGGTAAAATGTATACCTGAATTTTAGTTTTTTTACTGTGTTCTTGAAAAATAGAGACATTAGTTCAAAAATTAAAAGATCAAAAGTTACAGACTATGCAGCTTTAAAAAAGACGAAAAAGCAGACAACTATTGCTGTGATTCAGATTGGCGCTTTAAGAGTTAGTTTGAAATATTCAGTTGTTTACTCCCCAGTGCATGGGACCAGAGATTTTACTTCGAGTTTTCAAAAGTTGGCAGATTGGAAGTAAGTAACATTTAACCAAAACTGAGTTACATCTTCCTTAAAGAGACTAGGTCTGTAACTATGAACATTTTTCGAAAAAAAATCCTTTTCTTTAAAAGTCATTTGTAAAAATAGAATTAAGTTATGTTTTCACAATAAACATGTTCAGTACAGCTGAAAACTGCATGGAAAAGTGAATTATTTGACAAAAAACAGGTGTTTTTCTCTAGTTTGTAATTTTTTACGTCTCTCAATTAATTCTAGACAGTTGCTTTTTAACATAAATGCTGTTGTTTTGATAATGATAATTTGTTAAGATTTACGAAAATGGTAAAATGTTTACCTGAATTTGAGTATTTTTACTGTATTCTTGAAAAATAGAAACTTTATTTCTAAAATTAGAAGTTCAAAAATTACAGATTATGCAGCTTTAAAAGGTAATGGTCAACAAATAATCATTGTTTAATATACGTCCCCGATGCTATATAACAAGTTAAAAGTAAAATAAATCTACCATTTCTTGTGTGCTTGTAGCAAAGACTCTAGCGAGGCTGCGCATTTGTGTGCAGGCTTGTCTGAGCCTTCGCTGCTCGCATAAGCGATAAGTACCAAAATCGCATGAAGTGGCTAAAATTCATAATTGACTGACGTGTATTGTAGGTAATTTTAATTTATTTTTCATATTTTCTAAAATGGTTTTTAATTTACTGAGTCAACTTAACCTGTTTACCATGTTTAACTATAGTAATAACTATCTAAATAGCAAATTTGAAAATCATAGCAAAATGAATTGATCTCTATAATACCTAATTTGAGCATTTTGGCATACTGTCTGGCATACTGTTAACTATTTGCACGTTGGGTAATTTTTCATCCGTCTGTTGTCGTCTGCTATTTTTTTTTCAAAATTAACTTTTTCAAAAAAAAAAAAAAAAAAAAGAAATCTTTAGGAACAATAATTGTCAAACGTTTTGGATCCAGATCAGGACCGACGATCTGTCGGTCCTGATCTGGGTCCAAATCTTTTGCAAATGTTACATGCATCAACAGACGACAAATTCGCCGTTAGCAAGGAAAGAGTATTTCAGAAAGAAAATTTATTTATGTTAAGCATTTGTTGACAACTAAAGCAAAGACTAGTCTTCGCAACCTCTGCTCAGATGGGATTGCATTACTGTTCAAGTTTATACACAGCCTCTGTAGCTGAGCGGGCATGTCTGGGTCTTACCCGGTCACTTATGGGCCTCGACGCGAAAAAACCTGTCTCCGGGGGGTTGCGAACAACACAGGCGCAGACCAGCCTGCGCATCCGCGCAGTCTGATCAGCACCTTTGTTATTCGCGTTTTGTAAAGTACCATATCTAAGCTTGCTACAAGCGAAATTTCATCTTTCTAGCTAGTCTCTGTAGCTGAGCAGGCTGGTTTGAATCTCACTTTGTCGGATACCCTGAAGACAGGTTTTGTCGCGACGAGGCCCATATGTAGGCATAGAAGACGAATTTTCCGGTGAAGAAACTCAATGAAAATGTTTGGTGGCTACAAATGGGCCACGTCGGGAGAAACCCGGACATTGCTGCAATGCAGCATGCGAATAACAAAGACGCAGACCAGCCTGCACATCCGCGCAGTCTGATCAGCGTCTTGGTTATAAGCTATCTGTAAAGTACATTATCAAAAGTGACCACGTTCTAAATGTCAATACAGGGGATTTTCTGTCCATCTCTAGGGGCCCAATTTCGGGCCCATTCCCAATCGAAAATAGCCACCCACTTCCCTAATACCATGTCTGTTTTTCCCAACTCAGAAAAAAAATCACTTTTTTTAGAGACCACTACTACTTATGAGAAACAATGACCCATATCAGAATGATACTTAAACACTTGTGCTTAAGTGGTATGCTTGACATTATACAATCTAGAATAACTTGATTTTGAGGATATATTTTGCTACCCTTGTTGTGTTCTATGTCGTTAATTCCTCGCAAATTTGATGTGAAGTCGGTCATTTTTCCCAATTTTGGCCAGGGGCCTTTTCCCAAAATTGCTGGAAAAAGCCCTGCAATATTCTACCTAGACTATGTCGCAGACCTGGCTGGTTTGAGTATAACAAGGTCGCAAACTCTAAGACAGGTTTTCTCGAGGTAAGCTTGTCACGAGAAACCCATTTTCAGTGTTTATGACTAGGTTAGGTTCTAATCAGTCAGCTCAGCTACAGAGACCAGTCAATGACTATGTCTGCGACAAGTTTCCGTAATAAACATGTACTTTGTAAATGGTAAATACCGTTTAGGTGCTACTTAGACTGCATGCTAGCGAGCACACGACAGTGGGCCACCAACGGCCCGCCAGCGATACACCATTGTAATGGCGTATCGCTAGCGGGCCGATGGTGGCCCGACAATGTAACTGGTTATCTATTTGGCTGAATGCACAGGCTGGTATGTGTCTTTTTTAATCCCAAGTAACATAGTTTTCTCGCGACGAGGCCCAAATGTAGATATTATTATTTATAATTGGTGGAGCAGCTATTTTCAAAGTATGGATAAATTTTATTTATTTATTTAAGCCAGTGTTATTTTTTCTTCCACCCTACCATATAATCATAATTGTACACTTTGAAGCACCGTATAATATTTACCATACAAACTCTCACAGCTATTAGGTCACATTATCACCACGTGGTATGCAAGTCATCGGACCCGGTCTCTTGTAAAGCTAACGGATGTAGGAACCAGTTGGGGCGTGGCTAGGCGGTGCCCAGCAGGCACACATTGTTGACCCAACATTGATTCAACGTTGATTCAACGTCACGGTGTTGAATCAACGTTGAATCTATTTTGAGTCAACAATGTGTGCCTGCTAGGTGGCCTAATAGTTTTATAACTTTGAATAGATCCTTGATTTACCAGTGGACACACACGTTAAAGCCTGTCTCACACATTACCACGTGGTATGCAAATCATCGGGCCCGGTCTATTGTAAAGCTAACCGATGTAGAACCAGTTAGGGCGCGGCTAGGCGGTGGCCTTATAGTTGAATATTTTAATAGCTCCTTGACTTACCAGTAGGAACACACGTTAAAACAACGTCGCATCGACGTTGTTCCGACTTTATGTGTTTGCTGGGTAATGGCACATGTTTCGATAATACCAATTAAGCATGTCAGTGTAGACCGCCACACAGACTGGGAAAGTTATCGACTGCAAATCTAGTGCACAGGTACGATATCACAAGATATACATAGTGTATGAACAGCCCCATCAAAAATATCTGAGGATTTCGCGTCACAAGCCATTTAAACAGATTTTGAGTATATTTGACATTGACCCTTGAATCGAAGATAGCTTTGGCGTTCTGAAACAGTTGTTGCCATTTGACATGTTGGTTTGAGCTGGTCGGTAACCCCGAAGGACGAGGTCCATATCAGGCAAGCTGTTATTTCTTGACTTTTTGCTTACTGTAAAGGCGGCGCCTCATGAATGCGTAATTAGGACTAGTCAACCTCAGGCATAGGTAACAACTGAAAAGGAGGCGTGGTTTTATTCAAAAGTAACTGTATCGGTCATTATTTAGTCCTTAAAACACCAGCAAAATAACTGCATCTGAAAATGTCTATTTAACATTAGCAGGGAGGCAAACATTGTGGACCCAGATCAGACTGCTCCTACAGGAGCAGTCTCATCTGAGTCCACACTGCTTATAAGGCTTCAAATAGTTTAGTGGACGACAAAAACATACAGTTTGTGATTTGCGTTTAAAGGGTTAAAAAAGTGGGTTCAGTGTGTATACGGTTAGGATTTTCATGAAATGCACGCACGTTAACGGGGCCAAAAAGCTGATTAACTCTTTACCAAATTATAAATAAAACCCGATTCCCCTTCCTAAGCAGATGAAATAGCCGTACAACGCCCAGATATGAATATTAAAGTTGCCGCCTTTGCAGTAAGCGAAAAGTCAGGTAATACGATATTTAACAAAAAAAACAAACCTAGAATGAATACAATTGTGCTGTAAGTCTATACCAGACAAGCTGTGCACATTGTATGAACAAACAACATATGACCATATTGGAATTCAATGTTCAATATTTACATTTTCGAAGCAATATGAACTACACAAAATTGATTGATAGCTGCCAAGCTCACTTGCCCGTGCGATGCGCTTCGAACATCGAATTCATTCGCCAGAAGTGGCACTGGTGTTGTGATTGACAGCGAGCCACACCTGAGTCGCACCTTGTTTGCTCCATTGGCTGTCCGTGTTCACACTGGCTGTTCCGCTTTTCCGTTTTACACTCCAACAAAACCGTTAATACGATAACAAATTAAGTACAAAACTGTTGTTTCCTAAATTAAAAATAATGTTTATATTTTAGATATTCATAATAAAATGCAAATAAAAGCAATTAATTCAATTTTTGAATGTTCATTGAATCATGAACACGTCGGGTCTCTTGCAAAGTTAACGTGAAGACCTTCGGGCTTCACTTACTTTGCAAGAGACCCTAAGTATTCATGATTCCATGAAAATTTCAAAAATTGAATTCATTTCTTAAGAGCAATTATAAAGATGCTAGTTAACGTCATGCAAAAGGGTACCTTTTTTGCATTTGGACCGGTCCAGGAGAATAATGTTATACGGCCAGAAGTCACATAAAAGGTTGGTGCATTGGTGCAACGAATTAGATGCAACATACAAATTACAAACCCTGTTGTATCTTAAGTGAGAAAAGGTGGGTGAGCATGCTTTTCCAGTGAAAAAGTTTGTTTGCGAGTCTGCTCACGTTACAGTTTGTGCTCGGTGTCAACTGCCAGATCGGGGTTGCCTTACTCACGTAATTCCCAGTCAAAGTGTGGAACGAGCCTTCTCGGAAGGGAAAGTATGCGATAAATAAAATATTTTGGTGCAATGTATCAAAAGTAATCTGCACATTACAAACGCTGTTGTTTGTCATGCTAGTAAAGGTCAATCAACCATCCTTCCTTGAGCGATAAGTATGCTTTTCCACTGACGGAGCTTGTTCTTTTTTAGAGGATCTTACATGAGTGCTCATGTTTTATTGACTTTATTATACGAGTTGAGGAAATTGGATAACATGCGAGGTTTGTAGAGTATTTTATCGCTTTTTCGCACCGACTTTGATAAATTCAATAATACAGGAGCACGATTGTTAGATTCTATTTATCACATGAGATAATCGCATTTTTGACGTGAAAACGCTAAGATTTTTACCATTTATACGCGACGGTATTACGAACGTCGATACGTACAGGTTATTATATGGCCGAGGTGTGCTTCTAGGTCATATTGGCACTGAAGTAGCCATATCGGCCCGAGCAAATAGAACTATGGCCCGACTTAACAGGTAAGTTGTGGTTCTTGATCACCTAGATAATCGATAAGTCAATTGTCCCCCTTACACCGCGGCGACTATATCGCGAAATCGATTGTTTCTGAGTCCAGGTATCCATGGTATTTGTCAGGCATTGAGTGTATAGTATTTGCTGTATAGTTTTATGCTGACGAAAGAGGTCTAAGAGGGTACCCGATTTCATTTATGTTACATAAATAGTTCAAATTGCAGTATGCATGCTCAACTAATTGAAATCAAGAAAAAGACTTTTCATCTCCAATTTCAAAACATGTTTGTCCACTATTCGTGTGTTCTGAATTGAGTACATGAACACTTAAGTACTGAATTTCTTAATGTTCAGAAAACATAATATGGGCCTTGTGGGGTTTTGCGAACAACAAATGCGCAGACCAGCCTGCGCATCCACAGTGATTTAGAAATAACACAGTTTCACCAAACAAGACCGTCGGCGGCGGTTTGGTCGCTCCAGCCATGACCACTCTTTAGGCCAATAAGGTTTTAACAGGACCACTTTTTTTTTTGTCAGATGTGCTTAATTGGTCTGGTCTAGTCTGGTCATTTTTTTCAGTTTCCTCTAGACTTTTTAATGCGGTGTTTTTTCATGTTTACCCGTCTCCGTATTGTAGATGCGCAGCTTGATTTGGGTCTTCTCTCGGTATAGGTCTTGATAAGAGAAAATCCAGCATAATATTGTTCCAACAATTTAGCATTTGCTTTGAGCGCTCAAAAGAACCGTCTCATTGAGACCATTCTTTGAGTACACGTACCCACAGTATTTGCATGCTCAGGTTGAAAAACTGAGAGTGGGTAAGCGGATAATTACTCAGGCTTAACTTATCAAAAATAATTAGATAATGAATTATCAGAAATGTGGCGAGCTCGATCCTTATCTGGATCCACACTGTACACTTTTTTCGGAAATAAAATCAGCCGACATCAGTAAAGACTCGGACTGGGTCCGAGGTAAAGAACGTTGAGTTTGACAAAAGAGGTCTGATCAGCGTCTTCGCTTCAAGTTAAAAAACATAATACAGGATTATAACGCAGTCAAAATGAATGAGAGCAGTCGCTTTAGGTCAAATCCTTATCAGTTATTTTCACACTTTTAACGCTGACGAGCGAACTCCCACTGAGTTCCCGCTGTGTCAATAAGATGACCACATCATAAAACGACTGCATGATTTTATGTTTCAGCTCTCCAACAGCGAACATTAATCAGGCCAGTCTGTGCATATATTACATACTCATCGCAGTTTCTTGTCTTCACTGCCCAGATGCTACTGTTAAGCATGAATTCTCAGAACAACATATGCGCATAGTAAATTATCTGCGCAGTCTGATCAGTCCCATTGCTGTTTACTGTTGAAATAGCTTTGCCTTTTATAAATTGTTTTTGGTCAGTTCTGGTTTTTACTGGTCCCGATCAGCTCGGTCTGAAGAGATTTGTTTAAATCTGTGTATTTTGGGAATTTTTAACTGAGAGATATGGACCGCAAACAGCAATGACCGCGCTGTGCCATCTCATCCGAACCTTTGCTGTTTGTTCAAGTTTAACCTTCTCCATAAGAATTAAATGGCATCACTTAAAACTTAATTATCCCTTAAATGTTCAATTATTACAAAAATACGGAGAGACGTCTTGTTATGAAGTATCTGGATCTACACTGTTGATTTTGCTTCATTTTAATACTCTTCGGCATATTATACTAGTCAAAAGTTCTAACCGGCCACGTGTGTTTTTACCGATTTTCTGAAAAGCTGTAAGCTTTATATCAATTTCATTTGCATTATCGAATAGGACAGCCTTTTAGTAAACGATACCAGAAAACGGCTAAGCAAAATTCATTAAATTGTATCCGGGAGGCTTAGACTAATACACATACCCTCAATTTCAAAATTCACAAGAATTTGCATTGGATGGTGGGTTAATTTTTGACATTTTGGCCAATAGCGATGAGTTTCATGCAGATGAAAGGTTCATTTCAGTGCTTTAGTGTTCAATATGAGTCTGGCTTTTGAAATGAAACCGTTTTACGATTGAAAGGGGTTTATTTAAAAAATTCATGACTCACAAATTGTGCCAAAATGCTAATTTTGAAAAGGGGGGTACCACTATTCAAATTGACATCCTGCATGTACTGTTGAACTTTTTGTCAATATCTTTACTGTCTTTGGTGGATGACACGTCTGGCTATTTCGAAATGCAAAAAGAGTAGTCATGTCATTTTAAGTTTTGAAGAAAATTAATAAAATGCAGGTGGCCTGTTAGAACTTTTGGCTAGTATATATGCATGTCATTTACTGTAATTGCAAAACCTAAAAAATCGACACCATTTGCGCAGTCTGAGCATCTACCCATGAAGTGACAGTTTTGGTAGTATGACCGAAAAAGGTTGATATACTGAACAGTAAAGACCCTGACGAGACGTCGCATGACAAAACTAGTAAGGTGTACAGAGCAAGAACACTGTGATCAGTCTGGGTATCTGATACACACCATTTTATTTTACATAAGTTTTTAGTAGAATGCCAAGGCTTCCACACAGGACACTTTATACAGAGTCGTTTATTAGATCAAAACCGTAAAATCAGTATTTTATGACCGAGATAAGACCTTAGGCCCAGGGATTATCTGACACCTAGGATTATCGCATTTCCCGTTATGAACGTCTCAAAATCGTTTCTCACCAGAGGCACGACGGATAGGTGGCAATCGAAGACGCTCTAAACAATCGACAGACGCGGATCAAAAACGGATAGAAACAGTGTTTTCAATTGCCATTTGTCACCATTCGGGCCACGAATAGCAATCGGAAACTCTGGTTCTAAATATTTTGATCTTCGTTCGCCGATAATATAAGTGTATTCGATTGCCGCCAATCCGGTGTGAGAATGAAGTACGAATATACTGCCAGATGAAAGTCTTCGAATAAATTTAGGCATTAATAATAATAATAATAATAATAATAATAATAATAATAATAGTATTAATAATATTAATAATAATAATTGCTATATTTAAAATAAAAAATAAATTGAAGCAACTTGTAATAAAATGATTTTTATTTCAGTGTGATAAGTAAAGGTAATGTTATTTTCTAACAATTTACTTTAAGATTTCTTTTCATTATCTTGTCTCCCAATCAGCTAAATTTTCCCCTAAAATTTCTATTTAGAAATGATGTTGGGTTTCTTTAAAAATGATGTTAGGTTTCTCGACATTATAGGCATATTGAATAGTGCGGAAACATAATAGACACAAAATATGAGAACTCAGACATTTTCTCCGCCCTTTCAAGAAGGCGCTTAAACTCAATTTTTAAACTAAAAATGACAGAACTAAAATTTACTTTATTTCTGTGAAACTTATATGGTTGATATCGTTGGGTGATCGAGATACCATTTATAACTTATAAAACATTGAGAAAGTATGAGAACATGATTATTTTGGGGTCATAAAAGGCTCACCCAGGGCATTTTCAGTCAGTTTACATAGAAAAGAATGGGATTTTACCAGTCAAAAAGATGAACAATTTGACAAAACTAAATTAAGTTATTTCGTATTTGTTTATATCATTATAAAGATAAAACATTAAATTTTCTTTTGATAACTTATAAAACAATGGCAGCTTAATAATAAGTTAGTTATTAATAATTTATTTAAAGGTGTGCAAACTTTTCTGTATATTTGATGCCGCAGATTTCAACAGGTAAGTTGCGGGAGTGGTCAATATTCAAGGGAGATAATTGGGCAGATAAAACCGATAACAGCTAATATTGTCCTATATGGCTATCCAGTGCCAATATGACCTAGAGGCACACCTCGGCCATATAATAACCTGTATTTATTACATGCCTTCTACATTTTACATAGTAAACTTGCCGTTAGCATTCGGTAATATTTTCAGTTTGACTGAATCCGTATTGGCACAGTCACTTGACGATGCCAAAAATCCATATCAGCTCTTCAAATAAAACACTTTTCGTGAAAAATGTTGACGTTCCATGAAATTCAGTGAAAGAAGAAAGATACACCCATATTACCACGTAGACAGATATGCATGAGTGCTAATCTCAAGGCTGTCTTTGATAGTTTTATTGACAAAATTCTGTTGAAATGTCTCGTCGTCATTGACCATGTAAACAATGTTAAGATCTATCTTATGACGTCATTTTCTATGTCACGCTCTTTGTAGCTGCAAATTTCATCTCGCCAGTTTTTCGGTCTCACTGGCGCTACTGGTTAAAAAGGCAAAAGAGATTATAGAAACGAATTTACGCGGATGTAATAAAAAGGTTATAATATGGCCGAGGTGATGCCTCATTGTGGATTTTTGGCATCGTCAAGTGACTGTGCCAATATGGATTCCGTCAAACTGAAAATATTACCGAATGCTAACGGCAGTTTTACTATTTAAAATGTAGAAGGCGTGTAATAATATAGAGATCAAACATGTATTTCTATGCATTATCATCTGCTGGGCCCCGAGGGTGATGTTGAAACCCGAGCCTGAAAGGCAAGGGTTTTAACGTCTCCGAGGGATCCAGCAGATGTTAAAACATCAGAAAACCATGTTTGATCGTTATTATTGCATTAAATCATTTGAAAACTTTGGAAAAAACGCTTCGAAAAGTTTATTTTTGTACTACTAAAATGGCGCTCAAAAGCATGAAGGGTTGTAGTTGTTGACGATTGTATTATATTAATACTCTTAAGCGTGAGCTTGTTGACACTAATGCCTATAAACTGCAGCCTTCTTTGAGTGAGAGGGTGATTGTTGATGGGCATGGTTGTCATACAGCCCTACGATTTGGTGTCAAAGCTAAAGAAAATCAAGACAAAGTTCCTACGTTGTACTGGTTACCTAAACCCCATAAAAAACCCTATAAAGCAAGATTTATTGCTAATTCTAGTTCTTGTACGACTACAGAACTTTCTAAATTGTTAACCTCGTGTCTTACAGCTGTTAAAAAACATGTTATCAAATATTGTGAAAAGGTATATGAGAGATCCGGTAAAAACCTATTTTGGTCTATTAAAAATTCAAGTGAAATTTTAGATAAACTTAAAGCTAGAGATTTCAATGCAGCCAGTTTGTCTACTTAGGATTTTTCTACTCTTTACATTACTTTACCTCATAATTTAATTAAAGATAAACTTATTGATCTTATAGTAAGAACATTCCAGAGAGAAGGCTCTTCTTACCTTGCATGTAATGACAGAAATGCATTTTTTTACATCAGAAAAACCTAAAAAATATCATGCATGGTCGTGTCAAAATGTATGTGATGCGCTGACCTTTTTGTTGGACAACATTTTTATTCGATTTGGCACCAAGCTCTATAGACAAGTAGTTGGGATTCCTATGGGCACTAATTGTGCTCCCCTGGTTGCAGATTTATTCCTGTTTTGTTATGAGAGGGACTTTATGATGTCTCTTTCTGATGATAAGCAGGCTGATGTTATTGATGCTTTTAACACTACTTCCAGATATTTGGAAGATATTTTAAATATTAATAATGTTTAGTTTGATAATATAGTAAGTCAAATATACCCTTCAGAGCTCCAACTAAATAAAGCCAAAGCCTCTGATACCGAAGCCGCATTTTTAGACTTGCATTTGTCAATTTCTAATGATATTATTTCTACCAAAATTAATAATAAACGTGACGACTTTGATTTTTGAAATTCTCAATTTCCCATTTTTAGATGGTGATGTTTCTCGTTCTACATCCTATGGAGTCTATATCTCTCAACTCATTCGTTTTGCTAGAGCATCTAGCTATGTTGCTGACTTCAACACTCGCAATAAATTGTTAACTCAGAAACTTCTTAAACAAGGCTATCGGTATCATAAACTTCGCAAAACTTTGTAAAAATTTTATAGACGATACTATGATTTGATTTCTAAATTCCAAGTTGGACTTAAATCTCTCTTGCGCCAAGGACTTTCGGAACCTGATTTCTATGGTGACTTGGTGTATAAATTGAAGAAGATTGTTGGTTCTAATAATTTTTCAGCGCAGTTTATTTAAATAATATTCCATTATAAATAATTGGCTATAACATTAATGTATTGCAACAGACTGCATGCTTGGTGGTCAACCCAATCACGGTTGGCAACTTTGCTTTCCTCTTTAATTGCACGCCGGTGGGTCGGACTTCAGACTCTATGATGGTTCCGACTTAAAAACTTATCTATTGATGAGATGGTAGGGGCCTGATGCTTTGGCTGTTTGTCGGGCCCACCGGGGTTTACCTGTTGGATATCTTTTGCTCGGGTATTCAATTTTATTTACTATTGAGGTCTTATCTTTGCGTTTAATCCTTGTTATATCTTGATTTATATGTTTGTGGAGATGATGCATTGATAAGTTAGGGGTCTTTCATGCAAACCAAATATCTATGTGACTTGATCCACATCTGAATTAAGGGTGAGGTTGGCGCCGTTAAACCGGTTTAAGCCCTCCATAAAATATTTTACTGGTACTTCTTTTGTGGATCTTTTATGTTTTTGTTCTGTCTCGTGTTTGCTATGTCTTTGTGCGCGTCTGTTTATATGTGCTTTGTGGTCTCCTGCTGGGAAAGGGCTGACCTCTTGGCTCTCGTTTGTGGTGTCTGCTGTGAGTTTGTCACTTTCCCATTGGTATCCTGGGTCAGGTGTGATACTTGATTTTATCGATTCCTGATCTTTTAACCCTTACTTACTTTCGTAGGTTTTGAAAACGCCTGTTCCAGAGCAAAGACTTACGTCATCTTAACGTCACTTAATTACGTTCATTGCTATGAGCGTTACTGTTGATGACGTCAATTTTTGTGACGGCCCAGAATGCGTATATGTAAAGTACAAAAACCGTGCATCAACAGCACGTGAATTGCCTGAATAATACATGGGTTTTTGCCGGTTGAAACATGGCTGTTAATAGCGTACGGCGCGGTTTTTTTATGCAATAAATAACGTTACCAAAAATCTATAAACCGACTAGTGGTTTATCAATTTAATTGCATTGCGTTATATCGCTTCCAGACGCGACGCCATGTGATAAAATGTTTATCTCATGCGCGTAAAGGCATTCATTAAAGGTACATGCACAGCTATTTGCGAAAAGTTTGGTTCTTCCAGCCAGACGCATGATCTCTTTTATTCGATGAAGTGGAGACAACTAGAGCAGTATTCAAGATAAATACCGTATTACTTTGAAGATACGTTTTAATAGAACGTTCTGTAAGCGAACAGGGAGGATCCTGATCAGACATCGCATAATGTGGTGTTTAATCTGGGTCTACACCGTTTGCCTATGTCCCATAAGGACACAGGCTTATATGGGATGGACTTCTGACTCTATGATGGTTCCGACTTAAAAGACGTATCTATTGATGAGATGGTAGGGGGCTGATGCTTTGGCTGTTTGTCAGGCCCACCAGGGTTTACCTGTTGGATTTCTTCTGCTCCGGTATTCAGTTTTATTTACTGTTGAGTCCTTATCTTTGCTTTATCTCCTTGTTATATCTTGATTTATATGTTTTAGGAGATGATGCATTGATAAGTTAGGGGTCTTTCATGCATACCAAATATCTATGTGTCTTGATCCACATCTGAATTAAGGGTGAGGTTGGCGCCGTTAAACCGGTTTAAGCTCTCCAGGAAAATATTTTACTGACCGTTCCAAGGCGGTACTTCTTTTGTGGATCTTTTATGTTTTTGTTCTGTCTTGTGTTTGCTATGTCTTTGTGCGCGTCTGTTTATATGTGCTTTGTGGTCTCCTGCTGGGAAAGGGCTGACCTCTTGGCTCTCTTTTGTGGTGTCTGCTGTGAGTTTGTCACTTTCCCATTGGTATCCTGGGTCAGGTGTGGTACTTGGTTGTATCGATTCCTGATCTTTGCACCCTTACTTACTTTAAGTTAAGATACATCACTGTTGCACATCATTTCTTACATTTCCATGGATTTTCATTGGACGCATCACAAATCAAATCAAATCAAATCATTCTTTATTTCTCTCAGTCCAAAT
Source organism: Loripinus fragilis (assembly GCA_964019695.1). Taxonomy (NCBI): domain Eukaryota; kingdom Metazoa; phylum Mollusca; class Bivalvia; order Lucinida; family Lucinidae; genus Loripinus; species Loripinus fragilis. Next base: position 94,676,304 of record OZ026524.1, read on the forward strand.
ACATTAGCAACATGAGGTACACTAAATAATAATGGTTACAATATATGAGGCAAAGATGAAATTACATGAATACAAAACATATTGCATGTATATATAGTAATCTTAAAGTGTAATAAACTCGTACAAACAATGGCGTCTTATAAATTTATAATGAAGCATAGTTTACGCGGTGGGTAATGAATGTGTTTAGAGACCATAAGCAATAATAATTAGAAAGGGAGAGAGCAAACGCTCCAGTATTGACGCATTTGCTCTCTCGCTCTTTCTTTTTCTCACTGTACATGTGTAAAGCGTGGAGGGTCAAAAATTCTGAGTTCAAATACAATTTTGAGATTCGGGGGGAAATAACGAGTGTAAGTGTTAATTTAGGCAGTAATTGACAAATGAGCTGTGACATGTGATTTCCAACAATGTGGTGTTTTGACAAGCGTATACTCAGACGAGCATGTGCAGCCTCCTTTTAATCTTAGGAACTCCAAATGATGTTCAGTCAGTAGATTAACATTCATAGAATATTCAAGCGACAAGCAAAGGCTCTGATCAGACTGCGCGCATGCGCAGGCTGATCTGAGGCTTTGCTGACCGCACATACCACATTGTTGGAAACTCATGTCTTGGCTCAAATAACTTCGGGCGGGCCATGCTGTTACATTAACTAGGATAGAGTTTGGTTCAGTAATTAAGCATTTGGATTTCTATGTTTTTTTTCCAAATAATGCTATTTTTGAGGTTACTATTGTGTTGTACCTCCATTTATAGATTTCCCTCTAGAGTATCCTCAAAGTTAGTTTGGGCAAATATATCCTCAAAGTTATTTTGGGCAAACATATCCTCAAAGTTATTTTGGACAACTATATCTTCAAAGTTATTTTGGGCAAATATATCCTCAAAGTTATTTTGGGCAAATATATCCTCAAAGTTATTTTGGGCAAATATATTCTCAAAGTTATTTTAGGCAAATGTTGTCTAGAAAGGAAAATATCACATTACACAATAAATTCCACAGACACCTATACAAATGACATTAACTATTGTTCAGGTATAACAGAGGCCCTGTTACTTAACAAAGTCACCCATTCACACCTGGATAGAGATATTAGTTCATGCAGCCCGAAGATCGAAACTCAAGATCTGAATCTAGGCTGCACACCCTATTATTATCTTTTTAACTTTTTTCTGTTCGAGATCGTTACAACCAAGGTGCTGATCGGACTGCGTGGATGCGCAGACCGGTCTGCATCTTTGTTGTCCTCATACTTCATATGTTGTCTCATAGAGTTATAATATAGTAATACTATTCTTAAGAGCTTTATCTGGGCAGTGACGTACATGTACACTTAAACAAACTTATAAACGAACACTTCACAAACTCATTTTTTCTGACTAAGGCACCAATAATATTGAATGAATTTTTGACCTAATCATGAGCAATTCAATGGACCAAAGTTTAGAAATATTTCGGGATAGTTTTCATTCATTTTACATTTTCGGGATTCAAAAATGTAAAAAAATCAACGTTTTTGGTGAAAAAATATATTTGGGTGCATTTTTATCAAATTGAAGTGCATGTGTTTACGAACTGGTCCAGGTGACTTAAAAAAACACCAAACATTTGAAATTTGATATACGGTATATTTTTTACGCTTTTTTAAAAAATGGAAAAAATCACATTTTGAAAATCGTCAGTCGCACACGTTAAAATCGTTGTATGATTTTTTTCTATCTGAATATGTTAGACAAAACCCAACAGAACTCGACCAGTCTATTCTGCGGCGATAAATCTTTCACGACTATTCCACACTTCCGGTTTCATTGTGAAATTTTAACAATTAATTTGACGGCATTTGTCAAAGATTTTTTTACTTTTCTAAGAAGAACAGTGATTTCAAGTAAAAATGAATAATCGCTGAAAATGTCAATGCCGTACAGCAGATAATAAAGCGTACAGAGCACCCAAAGTGCATGCCTAAAGCCAAATTTCTTAGATTAAGCTGCTGGCAGCGCTTGTCTTCATGTTATTACGGAAAAGAAATGACGATTTCGATTGTGTCAAGACTTTTAATTTAATTTCATCTTAAATAATTACAGTCAGTAACATCCTCAAACAATCAAATATGCAAATGGGTAATGTTTCTGTGGAATATTTGATATTGTTGTGAAAAGTGTTATTTTTTTTTAAATGAGGGTACCTTTACTCAGATTTCGTCTGTGCAAGAAGAACGAGACATTTTGAAATGAAATGACTTGTAGAGTTTCGGTAAATCCTTTGTTTATTTATCGAATTAAAATGTTGTATGGCAGATGATTACTTTCTGAGCTAGCATAAAAAATTTAACGTGTTCGTTTATAAGTTTGCTTCAGTGTATATGTAAACATATTTGGGATGCAGTTATCCGCTCTTGTAGTTTTCGTACGACAATTTGTTTTTCGCATTTAACTAAGTTATGTTTAAATTTGGAACAGATAAGAACAATAAAGGCCCAGACCAGATTGTGTGTTTACGCAAGCTGGTCTGGACTGTTGCTGTTCGCATAAAACTAGGAGTGTATACTGGTTTCCGTGATTTCATTTATAAATCATAATAAGACAGTAACCTGAAATAATCTATGACATACTTGTATTAGTTATGTTTAAATTTGGAAAAGATCAGAACAATAAAGGCCTAGACCAGATTGTGTGGTTACGCAAGCTGGTCTGGGCTGTTGCTGTTCGCATACGACTAAGAGGGTATAATGGTATATGTCTCACATCTTCCGTGATTTCATTAACAGTTCATAAATAGACGAGTCTAATGAGTACTCGTGCTCTTCTTTGGGGATTAAGAAACAAAGACTGACAAATAAGCCATTTTTACACCAATTTTCCATATTTTCCGCCCATTCACATTGGGATACGACGCCGCGAGAAAACCGGACTTTGGCCCATGCGAACAGCAAAGTCGCAGACCAGACTGCGCATCTGCGCAGTCTGATCAGCGCCTTTGTTATTCGTTTTATGTAAAGTGTGATATCTAACCTTGATTCATACATAATTTCCGAACATTCCAGCTAGTTTCTGTAGCTGAGCAGATTGATTACAGCATGGCCTGGTCGGCAGGTTTTCTCGTGAAGATGTCCAAATAAGACAAGCTGTTACTGTATTTAACTCTTTGCCTAATGTGATTTTTTAATGCCTTTTTGTGGTCTGCTGATTTTTTTATAATCAGCTTTTTCGAAAAATTCTTTCAGGAATATCATCAGAGTATCCAACAGTTTGGATCCAGATCAGACCAAACTTTTTGTCGGGCCTGATCTGGGTCCAAACTGTTATCAAAAGTTATTACCAGGCGCCACTAGTAGGCAAAGAGTTAACAACCAAGAATGAATACTATACTGCTGAACAAAAGTTTAGCACGGATAAATAAAAATGATTTTTATTTGAGCGAATGGCTTAAAGTTATAAAATATCTGCTGAGATGATCGTTTGATATGTGATAAGTTGTAGGAAAGCAATAGGTGTACTTTATTTGGATTTCTACTGCGTCGTTCATTGCTTTAAACAAGAGGAGGCGGCGGTCAAAAACGTGTTTTAACTGCATTACTGGCAATACAAAATTGATACAGCATGGGTTTATAAAGTACTTCGTATTCCAGCTTCGACGAATCAGCCATTCTGAAAAAAATAAAGGTCGTTTCCATTGAGCATTTGTTAACAAGTCAAAGACAGTACTGTTTTCGTTATGTAGGCATGCTTAATTGAAAGGGTTTTTGTGTTTAAGAGGATGCCAAAAGAGAGACAATTAAGGGTAAGGCACGTTTATAAAAATTTGTCCCTGGGTATTTAATTCATAAAAAAGTGACTTTAATCTGAAGTTGAGGCTAAATGTAGGCGGTAACGCTTTTTAAAGAAGACGTTTTCAAAGGATCAACTAACATAAATGATCCTGGTGCTTGTGTCACTCTAGCATCAAAAAAGATTACTTGACCGCTTGATTCAGTTCCCTGAAAAGTCAAAAAATACCATTTTAACGTCATAATGGAACGGTAAAACGTGGCATAAATGGGTATCAAACTTTGCTGTTTTAATGTTTTTCATCATTAAGAAACTTTTGCTTTACATTAGAATCAAAAGTTTCAATTTCCGATGTAGACGTGTATCCTTTACGGGCCCATGGCATCAAATTTAACGTCAATCCAAAGACGCCTAGCCAGATTACCTTTTGTCTGGTGGACACAAAAAAAACCCCCGTAACTTTCAAGATCCCCATACATGTTGATAACATCAAATAAAATGGTTCATGCTCATTCAACGTGGGGCATCATATTAAAATATGTGCTAAACTTTAGTTGAGTAGTATATCTTTCACAACAAGTCTATAACAAGCAAGCTGTGCACATTATAAGAACAAAAAACACTTATGACTATATTGATATTATTCCTAGTTTGTATCCAGATCAGACCAGACGTTTTATTGGGCCTGATCTGGGTCTAAGTTCTTTGCAAAATTTATTACCAGGCGCCACTAATAATAGGCAAAGAGTTAACAACCAAGAATGAATACTATCTTTTACAACAAGTCTATAACAAGCAAGCTGTGCACATTATAAGAACAAAAAAGAACATATTGAAATTCAATATTCCAAGTATTCCTACTGTCGTGCCAACCAAGAGTGACAGTGACGTAATACTTTGTTTACAATTGCTAAGTAAAACAATAACGTGTACACTTCACTTGACCATACGCGAATCGATAGATCACTTGTGTATTAATCCTATCCTGTGGATAGGATTAATACACATGTGATCTATCGATTCTAAGTCCCTGATAACTATGTAAAAAACATGACGTCTCTGCCACTCTTGGCTGACAGGACAGTAAAACATACAAAGGATCATTGATGGTTTGTGCCTTATACGCCTGTTTTTCTGATTCCCAGAACGCTGCTTTTGAGATTCTGGTGTGATGCACGTAGTATCAGTGTAATCTGATGAATCTGATGGCAAGAGCCAGCTAGCAAAATATTTTCAAAATCCCTACGCACTCGAAAGAGATGGCGGGTAGAAAGGATTTCAAGGCAATGAAAAGTGATTTAAAAAGTTATTTCGCACGTTTCTCGATTTTATTTGCTAGGCATGGTGATATCTATTTAACATATAATATGCATAATATAATGAATCACTATAGTTGTTGAAATTGTTTGAAAAACAAGTATGGTTTGTAATAAAATGAGTTTGGGGAGGTAATTTAGAAGTTACCTGTACATTTTTGACTACATGCAAAACTGAAAGTTCAACAAAAGAAATACATTTGTAAATACTTTTGAAGGAATGAAAGTGTCCAATTGAGCATTTGAAAGTAAACTGATTCTAATTAGATCCTTTGAAAATTACTTTTGTTTTGTTTAAAGGACATTGCATGTCGAAATGTATTTAAAGTACCGGAATATTTATGGTATACATATACATGTATGTCCAAGTTGAAAGCTACTTTTATTTTACAATTATTGACTTCAATGGAGGCAGTTTATAGAATTTTGTCCCTGGGTATCTAATTCATAAAAAAGTGACGTTAATCTAAAGTTGAGGCTTAATGTAGGCGGTTGCACTATCTAAAGAAGACGTTTTCAAAGGATCAACTAACATAAATGCTCTGGATGCTTGTGCCACTCTAGCATCAAACAGATTACTTGACCGCTTGATTCAGTTCCATGAAAAGTCAAAAAGTGGAAAAACACCATTTTAACGCCATAATGGAACGGTATAACATGGCATAAACGGGTATCAAACTTTGCTGTTTTAATGTTTTTCATCATTAAGAACCTTTTGCTTTACATCAGAATCAAAAGTTTCAATTCCCGATGTAGACCTGTATCCTTGACATGCCCATGACATCAATCCAGTGACGCCTAACCAGATTACCTTTTGTCTGGCGGACACAAAAAAACGTCACTTTCAAGATCCCCATACATGTTGATAACATCAAATAAAATGTTTCATGCTCATTCAAAGGTGGGCATCATATTAAAATGTGTGCTAAACTTTAGTTGAGCAGTATATCTTTCACAACAAGTCTATAACAAGCAAGCTGTGCACATTATAAGAACAAAAAAACAACATATGACTATATTGATAATATGAAATAGGCACACCTAATGGGCAACCAACCACTATTTGATCTGAGAGGATAGCACAGTAAATGGTATTTTGTGGGTTGGTACTCGTGTTAGTATAAAAAGTAAGGAAGAAGGCAAGTGTCAGGAATCGATACAATTAGTACCACACCTGATCCAGAACAGCTTATGGGAAAGTGACTAAAAACAAGAAACCGTCACATACAGTTCTAAGCGCATTGAGGTCAGCTCAAACTCAGGGCCGTCGCCGTGTATTTCAAAGAGGTCCGACGCAGGAAATCACTGAGTGCCGAAGGCACGAAAAGGGAGAGCACGAATGGGTAATCATTCCACCCTATCGTTAGGGGGGGGTCTCCCCCGAAATATATATTTTTTTAATTTTGAGCGTTATAATGGCCGTTTTTAATGGGTTTTAATGCGTTTGGGACTAGATTGCACTCGCTTTGGATCATGCTTTTTTTGCCAGAAAAGATTTTCCTTGTGGAGTGAGAAACCGAATGTAGGACAAAATCCTTTTTAGACAGTTACGTTTTTCACTTTTTTCGTCAGCTCGTTACTTTGACATATGTCTCCGCAGGTTTTTGTCAAAAACTTTTACCACTGATCCTTGGGTCGTGGTTTTGAAAAGATGTACACTATAGCGTCTTTTCAAGCAGGCTTCATCTAGATTTTGGCTGCGCAACTTTCCTTGACGACTTCCCTTGTTGGTGACTAAAACGTGAGATCTTTGGCTTCATCGTAATGAAGCCAGGCCCTAATGTCGAACCAACAACACGTTTCTGTACACATGGTCCAGGCTCAGGGTCCAGGCTTTTAAATGGCAAATGATCGTTGAGGGAACCGAAAACTCTTGGGCTAAATTGGAACAGGCAGTACTTGTATATCCTAAACGGAATAGACATGGGCTCACGATGTTAATATTATATGAATTCACAACGTTTTAAACTTTAGAATAAAAATAATAAGAAAAAAAGCAAAACATAACTGGATCACAGAAATCACCATGGCTTTGATAAATGAGTCTCAACATGAGAAAACCTGTCTTCGGGGTTTTCGACCATGCAAGCCCCTAACCAACCGGCTCAGTTACAGAGATTAGCTAGAATGCTTAAATTTTGTGTGTATAGCAAGTTTATCAATTATACTTTCCAGAGATTGAACAACAAAGTCGCTGATCAGACTGCGCGTCCGCACAGGCTGGTCTGCGCCTTTGTTGTTGAAATGCAACTACCTTAGTTTTTCTCGTGACGCGACCCATAACCAATATTTCTGTGACTGTTTGTTATAACACCTCGGCAAGGTCTATTTATGGCATGCGCAACGTTTGGAGTATAAGCCAAAAGGAGAAAAAGGGACACGGCGGAAAACATACTCAGCCAAAAAAGCTGGACCAGCAGCTCTGGACCTGCCGGACCGGCGACGACGGCCTTAGCCACTTCCCCAACAGGTGGCCACAAGGCTGAAAGACACATACAAGGCAATATGTCAAAGACGAACACAAATAAAGAAGTACCGCCTTGGAACGGTCAGTTTGAAAATTACTGGAGGGAAACACTAAGTATCACAAGCTTAAAAGCTCTGAGTATAAGCACAGGAGCTTGAAGTTCGGTCCTTATATCACCTATATAGCCTCAAAAGCTCACGGTGTCATTACGTAGTAATGACAAGGAGTGAAACTAAGCTCTCGGTAGCCATTCCGGCTCCAGTTTCCGGTCAATCGGCAGTGAATATTGCGACGGCAACGTCAAAGTGTTCGATAACTTTTCTTCTACCTTATGACCAAGATGGCGACGTTAAGAAAGAACAGGACAATGTCTCAAATATACTTTAAGTCGATATAGTACCGGGAAACCTATTTGTTAGGACATAAACAATGAGACAATGACGTTTACATCTACGGAATAAGCCCCAAGACGCTATAACTTGACGTTACGCTTTGTACGCCAAATCGTGCGCGACGTCAACGTCACACGATCTTTGAAAAACAACGGTTGCAGTTTTGAATTTCCGCAAAGTTTATGAAAAACAGAACTTTTCGTGATAAGTAAATGTAGGGGTTTGATTTTTTTAATATTCTGAACACATTTAACTGATTGTTTCATTTTTTGGTTGAAGAGTTTATAAGTGTTGAAATGTATTTTTTCCATGTGTGACGAAGGCTCGGATTCACTGCGTCAAACCGGATACTGGAGCCGGAATGGCTACCGTTATTTTTTCCTTATTTTCAAACGCTCCTTATTTTGACTCAGTGATATGTCAGAAAAAGTTATCCATGCCTCGCACGACCTGTTGACATAGTTTTTATGGTTAGATGTTCAGTTTTCGCCAAAACCTCCTGGTAACGGCGATTCAAAGGTGCCTGAAATTTAGTTTCACTCCTGGTCATTACTACGTAATGACATTGTGAGCTTTTGGTTTGGAGGCTATAGGGGTGATTTAAGGATCGAACTTCAAGTTCCTGTGGTATAAGGAAATAAAATAATCCTGCAAGCTATTTTAAAGGCGCCAGGACCCTTGAACGGAAGTTCCAATTGGATACCATATGGCTTTGTAATTTAAGCAGCGACATATGGTTTCCAGCAATGTGGCATTTTGACAAGTGCAGACTCAGACGAGCCTGTGCAGCCTCCTTTTAAGCTTAGAAACTCCAAATGATCATATGTTCAGTTAATAGCATAACACACATAGAGAATTCAAGCGACTAGCAAAGGCTCTGATCAGACTGCGTGTATGCGCAGGCTGATCTGAGTCTTTGTTGGTCGCACATATCATATTGTTCGAAATCTCACGTCTCGGCTTATTTTTGGCTGCCTCTTCCAAAGGCGCAACGATGCACGTGCCAGTTGGCGTTACGTCGTGACGTAATGTTATAAGTATTGTGACGTCACGTCACGTGGATCACACAGCCGCTTGCTTGAAAGAGCTATCGTTAACGATCAAGCTCCTGGTGATCGAAAAAATCCCTAAGTCTTATGGCTAAAATACAACTTAAGTATCAACAAAATTAGCATTTTCGGGATTCATTTTTACTTTTTGTATTTTTACAATGTTAATGATGATTACGGCACATTTTTCAACGGTAGAAAAAGGTTTTTAGTTCGATCGAATCGACTCCGTATAGATACCGGAACTCTCGGTTGACAGAACGGAAATCAGGCCTTCATATAGCAGATGAATAGAACAGAACAGAGCCTCTAATCGTAACAGCAACCAACCCTCGTTGTTGCCGCTTTGCGGCAACAACTCGTTGGTTGGTTGCTATTATTCCTAGTTTAGATCCAGATCAGACAAGACGTTTTGTCAGGCCTGATCTTGGTCCAAACTGTTTGCAAAAGTTATTACCAGGCGCCACTAATAGGCAAAGAGTTTACAACCAAGAATGAGTGCTATCTTTTGCAACAAGTCTATAACAAGCAAGCTGTGCACTTTATAAGAACAAAAACAGTACATTGAAATTCAATATTCCAAGTATTCCTACTGTCATGCCAAACAAGAGTGACAGTGACGTAATACTTTGTATACAATTGCTAAGTAAAACAATAACAGTACACTTCACTTGAGCATACGCGAATCGATAGATCACTTGAGTATTCATCCTATCCTATGGATAGGATAAATACACATGTGATATATCGATTCTAAGTCCCTGATAACTATGTAAAACATGACGTCACTGCCACTCTAGGCTCACAGGACAGTAACACATACAAAGGATCATTGACGGTTTGGGCCCTATACGCCAATTTTTCTAATTCCCAGAACGCTGCTTTTGAGGTTCTGGTGTGATGCATGTAGTATTAGTGCAATAGGTGAATCTAATGGCAAGAGCCAGCTAGCAAAATATTTTTTTAAAATTCCTACGCACTCGAAAGAGATGGCGGGTAGAAAGGATTTCATGACAATGAAAAGTGATTTAAAAAGTGATTTCTGCACGTTTCTCGATTTATTTGCTAGGCATGATGATATCTATTGAACATATCATATGCATAGTATAACGAATCACGATAATTGATGAAATTGTTTGAAAAACAAACATGGTTTGTAATAAAATGATTTGTAATAAAATGATTTTGGGGAGATAATTTAGCAGTTACCTGTACAATTTTGTCTACATGCAAAACTGAAAGCTCAACTAAAGAAATAAACACTTTTGAAGGAATGAAAATGTCAAATTGAGCATTTGAAAGTAAACTGATTCTAACTAGATCCTTTGGCTTTGTTTTAAGGTATTGCATGTCGAAATGTTCTTAAAGTGTCCGAATATATATGGTATACATATAATGAATGTCCAAGTTGAAAGCTACTTTTATTTTACAATTATTGACTTCAATGATGCAGTTTATAAAATTTTGTCCCTCGGTATTTAATCCATAAAAAGTGACGTTAAATCTGAAGTTGAGGCTAAATGTAAGCGGCAACGCTATCTAAAGAAGACGTTTTAAAAGGATCAACTAACATAAATGATCCGGGTGCTTCTGCCACTCTAGCATCAAAAAGATTACTTGACCGCTTGATTCAGTTCCCTTAAAAGGCAAGAAGTATAAAAACACTGTTTTAACGTCATAATGGAACGGTAAAACATGGCATAAATGGGTATCAAACTTTGCTGTTTTAACATTTTTCATCATTAAGAACCTTTTGCTTTACATTAGAATCAAAAGTTTCAATTCCCGATGTAGACGTGTATCCTTTACATGCCCATGACATCAAATTTAACGTCAATTCACAGACGCCTAACCAGATTACCTTTTGTCTGGGGGACAAAAAAAAGTAACTTTCAAGATCCCCATGCATGTTGATAACATCAAATAAAATATTTCATGCTCATTCAAAGTGGGGCATCACATTAAAATGTGTGCTAAACTTTAGTTGAGCAGCATATCTTTTACAACAAGTCTATAACAAGCAAGCTGTGCACATTATAAGAACAAAAAACAACATATGACTATATTGATATTATTCCTAGTTTGGATCCAGATCAGACAGGAAGTTTTGTCGGGCCTGATCTTGGTCCAAACTGTTTGCAAAAGTTATTACCAGGCGCCACTAATAGGCAAAGAGTTAACAACCAAGAATGAATACTATCTTTTACAACAAGTCTATAACAAGCAAGCTGTGCACATTATAAGAACAAAACATATTGAAATTCAATATTCCAAGTATTCCTACTGTCGTGCCAACCAAGAGTGACAATGACGTAATACTTTGTCTACAATTGCTAAGTAAAATAATAACGTTTATAATTCACTTGAGCATACGCGAATCGATAGATCACTTGTGTATTAATCCTATCCTGTGGATAGGATTAATACACATGTGATCTATCGATTCTAAGTCCCTGATAACTATGTAAAACATGACGTCACTGCCACTCTTGGCTGAAAGGACAGTTACACATACAAAGGATCATTGACGGTTTGTGCCTTATACGCCTATTTTTCTGATTCCCAGAACGCTTCTTTTGAGGTTCTGGTGTGATGCATGTAGTATTAGTGCAATAGGTGAATCTAATGGCAAGAGCCAGCTAGCAAAATATTTTTTAAAATTCCTACGCACTCGAAAAAGATGGCGGGTAGAAAGGATTTCATGACAATGAAAAGTGATTTAAAAAGTGATTTCTGCACGTTTCTCGATTTATTTGCTAGGCATGGTGATATCTATTGAATATATCATATGCATAGTATAACGAATCACGATAATTGTTGAAATTGTTTGAAAAACAAATATGGTTTGTAAGAAACTGATTTTGGGGAGATAATTTAGAAGTTACCTGTACAATTTTGACTACATGCAAAACTGAAAGCTCAAAAAAAGAAATAAATACTTTTGAAGGAATGAAAGTGTCCAATTTAGCATTTGAAAGTAAACTGATTCTAACTAGATCCTTTGAATATTTCTTTTGCAATGCATGTGGAAATGTATTTAAAGTGCCCGAATATATATGGTATACATATACATGTATGTTCAAGTTAAAACTACTTCTATTATACAATTATTGAATTCAATGAGGTAGACATAAGGATCTATCTACCCGAAAAAGTGATAATGTACAGAGGCCGCTAGGCCGAGGTGAATATCACTTTTATGGGTAGATAAATCCTTTTGTCTACCGAAATTGAAGTCAATAACTGTTTTGTTACACGACTTTTCATTTAAGAATGAACAATTCGGCTACTTTCACTTTTGTTGTTTAAGACATGTTCAATCTTCAATCTAAGACATCTAAAGACTTTCTCACAAGTTTTAGCAACTGTCATTAAAATATTCTAATGTATTATATTTTGCATTTTCAAATGTATATCAACTCTCTTAAAGGGGGATTTAAAATGCTATCATAAAACTGTTTTTACAATTTGTTTATTCATACAAAGGTAAATAAGCAAACAAAACGAAACAAAACTATTGTAAAAATTCATGAAAGTCTTTAATTTGCCTGTTGGGAGGTTAAACAGCAACTCATGCCAATTTCATGCAGCTCATGCTAGGTTCACACTCATCATATGATTTTAGCTCTGTAGAGGGTATTGTTATTGTTTGGCAACTGGGCTTAATAAGTTCTTCTATACAAGTGCCTAAAGGGGTATTACATGAAAATGTGTCCTGGAAGAAAAACAAATTTTCAAAACTTACAGCTGACTTAAGTTCTTAGATATTTTAAGTATATATCGCCGATAGAACTGATCACCAATTCTTACATTCATTTAGTTTGCATACAATTAAGTGTTGTCATGGAAACTGTAAACCCTAAAATTTGATGTTCAAGTTGCTTCCAAAAAGTAAATATCCCACTGAAATACTTTATTTTCTAACAGAACATACTTAACTATTTATGCACAATTTATAATAGGTTCCAAGAGAAAGATATCATCTCTTTAAGAGAAATCGTTCGAGAACCGTACAGACGCAAAACCATACAATAACTTTTCTTATAGTACCAACATGCATTTAAACTTTGTGCATTTCGAGATACTTGATGTTAAACATTTAAACATCAGCAAAAGGTACAATAACATAATATTATACACCCCCCACCCCCCCCCCAAAAAAAAAAAAAAAAAAAAAAAAAAAACGCAACAGCTACGTTCTTCCTTAAGGGGGAAGTGTGTTAATAATCATATACTATACATTTTTTTATCAAATTTTCCTAATACTCCAGTAAGGCTTCGATACATGTAAGCCTCTATTTATGATAATGCGCATCACCAAATGACATCAATGGCATCGGTAAGCATTTTTCTAGGTTTTTATTCAATGTTACTATCTACATGAAATGTCGAGTGTGGTTTACAATTGCAAAGTACAAATATACAAGTAATAGTTATACCATGGGTTGTCCGCCTGTACGTGGAGATAATCCACGAGCTTTAGCGAGTGGATTATCTTACGTACAGGTGGACAAACATGGTATAACTATTTTATACCACCTACATCAATGTAGACCTTGCACATCACAAGATATTTCGTGCTAAAGTTGGTAAGGGTGGTATAAAAGGATATATTTTCACTGTTTGAGATATCCAAGAACCCTTTTCATGCTTTTTTGGTCTTACCAAAATCCATTTACATATTGGACTGTTAAACATCGTTTGGCTTTTTGTAAGGTTATTCTCCCGTATGAAATTGTCACAAGTTAATCAAGTGCAGTTACTTACAACCACGCAACTAGCAGGTTAGCAAAGAGGTAGTCCATAAACTCGAATTCGAAGATATAGATGTCATGCAAATATAAACAATTTGCAGTAGAGTGACAGGAATTTTAATACTGATTGGCAGTTTGAAATGTTTAAAAGAGGTAAAGACAATGGACATGATACTTGGAAAATGTAATTTTCCAATACTTGGAAAATTACATTTTCCAAATAGTTTGCCTCCTTATTTTCAGTTACATATGTTGTAGGTACACATTCGAATTGCCTCTATGAGGCGATTCCAATGTTATAAAGGCGATTCCAACGTGTACCTACAACAACGGCCTTTTTAATAAATGAGTTTTTTTTATATAACAAATTCTCAACCACTTTCATTTGTTCAAAGAAATGAGCATGTAGAAATGAACAACTTTTCATGTAGTTTGTCATCTGGATGACAATAATAGACTGTATAATTTATGTTCTGGCAGCTTATCTAGAGATGTTTCATGGAAGTATATTGCTAAATTGCTAATTGCGTGGTTGTAACAGGTGGCCAATAACCACGTTTGTTTTTCTTTGGTTTGGTTTGGTTCTTTACGTCCCAGTCAGCAGCTATGGCCATTTTGGGACGGTCAGTTTACCTAACCCCACTTTTTTCCTAGGCAAGCTTGACTAAGTGGTTAACCAGTACTTCGTGCAGATAATTTCGCTCGTAACTGACAACAGTCCTTCTTGAATCAGCAGAAGGAAGGAGAATGGCCGTAGAAATTATTTCATGATCAATCTCCGCAAAAGTATGGGACCAGCCTGGGATCGAACTCGCGACCCCTGAATCTACAGTCAGACACGTATCCCAATAATTGGGTATGAATAAGTTAAAGATAGAATTTGCAAAGTATAAGGCCAGAATTTTTTTATTAGTTGATTTACGGGAATTTTTTTTTCAGATTTAGGGTCGGGGGGACGAAAAAAATAAATAAAAAAGCTCTGAAATTGACCAGTTAACTGGTCATTTTCAGAGTTTTTTTTTCATTTTCAGAGCTTTTTTTTATTAATATATCCAGAAAAAAGTAAAACTAGTATGGTAAACCAACAGCCTGTATTAAATCTTTAAATATTTTATCATTCTCCTAAAAAACTGGATAGGACAATTACATTTAACAGTGTCACTCTCAAAAATACAGACAGAACCTCAAAAATATTTTTTTTTCAGCAAAGCAAATAATATTTAGAGTCGGCGGATAAAATAAAAAATTATTTTTTAAAAATTAAATTTTATTTTTTTCCTACTTTCAGGAAAATTACAGTTGGAGGGTTCGTAAATCAACTAATATAAAAATTCTGGCCTAAGTGAGTACCATGAGGTCTTCTGAGACGATTATGTTGTGTAAACTAATCCTGGCAGATGCAAATTGTACGACCCTTGGTCTGCACTATAATCACTATGTGAGTCTGTCTGTGCGTCCGTGGCCAGGTAGTGAATATGCTCATAACTCTTGAACCACATGGTATATCAGCATATCAGCATTATCTAAAAAACTAGTCATGCCTGGATTCCAACCACTGTGCATCAGGCCGTTGGATTACAAGAAAGCTTCTAAGACCACTTGACTACCACATGTTATATACTTCACTAGAGCAATTTACCTATATATCCATTACCTGTGCTCGTCAGATTAGAATTGAACTACCCTTGCACAGGGTACTGATTAATCTACGTTCACCATGGGTCATGCACATTACAGTCAGTTGATTTTATGTGATGTTACAACTTCACACCCTATTGATTTATGGCCCATTGTCTTGAGCACAGTTTGGATCGCTGATCAAGACTGATAACTATGTAATGCAGCAGTAGCTGCATGCACGGACCCAGAAAGTTTTGTCAGAGGGGATCCAACTCTGAAAAAGTTTATTTTTTAAGTTTTTTTAGTTCATGAAGGGAGAAGGGATCCAAACACCACCAAAACCGAGCCATCGTCGGCCAGCCAGCGAAATGCCATTAAATTGCGTTTTGCTGGCGGGCCGATGATGGCCCAATATTGAATGCTGGTTTGGTAGTTATGTGATTTGTAAGGAGATCCAGGCCAGTATTGCTAAGAAACCCTATAATTTTGTGATATTTCAGAGGGGGGCGGGGCCTGGACCCGCTGTCCTACTCTGGATCCACGCATTAACTGACAAGCATTTTAACCGATGTAAATGATATCTAAAAATTGATAAGTTGTACTGTATGCGTTTCTGTTATGATTGGTATATTTGGCTTATGGATGGGGCTCTGAACAGTTTTTACAGATTCTAACACGGCCACCAATCCATCTCCTTCATCGCATAAAATCAATACTGTGTAATGAAGAAGAGGGACCTGTTTCCTATGAATGAGATGGACCTTAAATTCAGCGAAACCGTCATCTTTTATAATCGATACAAAATTTTAAAAATCCGAAAATGCTATTCGATGGCCTTGATGTATACCTTTGAAATACCTTAAATATGGTGCCCTGGCACATAAACTGATTCTAGAAACTGTGTTGAAGTTGAGAAAATGTCATTTTTCTTCATTACAATCCATTTTAAACCGTCAAGCAGAATATCCTCTCTAAACTGATATCAGTGTCGGAAAGTTCAATGAGTGTCTCACCGAATAGCATTGTCCGATTTCTAAATTTTGCTCTCAAAATTACGAAATAGAAAGTTTAATCCAACTGGTATATGCGATGAAGCAGATGGATTGGTGGCCATGTCATAGTTTTATGTGTCATTCTATTATGTGACATTTGGTTTGTATCAATAAATGTCTTTTTGTATCAATAAATGTCTTATCACGAAGAACAATACTAAAAATGGTTATGGGACTGGGATCTAAACATTTTCTGAAATGTCAATTCATCCAGTACAAGTTTATAGTGTTTAAACATATTACTGACCTTTAAAATCAGTATTCAGACAGATCACTAGAAATCGGTATCAATTTCCATTTAAGCATCTAGCCTTGTTTGGTATCCCCAAAGAAATACAATATAAGTAGGTACAAATTGCATCTTTTGAACAAAATTTGTTAAAGCCCTGCACCATCTCCTTTCAGAAGCTCAATGACTAATGGGTTACAGGATATCAGTTTTGTCCATTTAGGATTTTGATGGTTTATAGTTGCACCATGCTTACACATAATTTTCACTCTGTCCTTAGTTTTCTCAGAAAAGCCTTTGGATGCACACACATATAAAGGAGATTCATTTGCCAAATCTTCACTGTTAATATCCACATGATTTTCCAATAGAGTCAAACAGATCTTCTCAAAATCAACGAAAGACTCTGAATCTGCAAGATAATGGAAATAGCCTCGACCATCAACATCTGTGTGGGCCGGTAGATCCAGCGTGATCAAATCTTTGCATATCATAACAGGCCTGTATTTCAATGCAAGCATAAGCGGAGTTACGCCACGACAATCTTGCTGCAAGAGATGGGTACTCAAATTCACTGATGTTCTTAAGAACGAATATATTTTACCGACATTAGTATATTGACATGAAAAACACATGTTAGCTTCTGTAAAACGTTTATATCTCAGAAACAGGTGATGCAACACATTTCTTTTATTGTCGTCTGCGGATTGGAAGGTTGCTCCCTTCTCTTTTAGAAATTTTAGTATGTCAATTGCTTTCGAGTCTGAGCATTCTTCAACGACTGCTAAAGCAAACCTTCCATAATTTTGGTGGTCTGCTCTGTCAATTAAGAATTTAATTTTATCAAAGAATCCAGCACTGAAACGACCTTGCAAGCTGATCTTGCTTAATTCTACTACTTCTCCCTTAGTAAGCAACATTATACAACAATTGCGAAAAAATGAAGCTGACGTATGAGACTTCAAAATGTACGAAAATATGTTTTGACCTTTCTTGTCGATGTGATGTAGGGGACTTTTTCTAATTATTTCGTTTATAAATCCAGTGTCTTCTCCTGTATGTATATAGTCTTGTCCTGTACGTATATACTGCAGAAAAAACATCAAAGGAATTCTTCCCACTTCATCCTCATCTGATAAACTTAGATTTGAATTTCTGACAAGATGATCAAACAACAGAATATGTTCTGAATTCAGAAATTTCTTGAAAAGATAATGCAAAGCAGTCTGCATTTTATTGTCTTTAGCATGGATATCCACGCCCAAATCCAAAAGCTGTGGTAAAACTTTAAGACACGTTTTTACTGACCGCTTTTCTAGGACAAATAGGATAATGTTTCTTCCTCTGTTATCACAAACGTTCAAGTTCACGTTTCGGTGTTTCAAGCTATTGAACACTTCAGAAAAAATCTCTGTATCGTCATCAGGTACTACTTCAAATATACAAGCTACATCATCTGAAATATCAACAATTCCATGGTTAGTTACCATTTCTTGGTTGTCAATCCAAGTGAAAAGGGCATCGTTGAACTTCATTGAACGTAATAATTTAAAAATAAAACTGTTTTTCAATTGGAAACGTTGCGTGCGTTGCTCTGAAGGATGTTTATTGTTAAGTAGATAATCTGTAAGGACAAATAACATAGGATTTGAACCTCCTGTCATATCATCCAATTTCTGGTAGTCAACTTTCATTAAAACTTCAACTACCTGGTCTATAGGCTCAGAGCAAACACTTTTAGGCTGGTCATCTTTTGACCAAAATGAATGTTCAGAAAATCTCATGAGAAAATCTGCATATTCTTTGTGTGAATACATGGCTGAGATAATGACACTATCAAATGATATTTTGCAGTTGAGGGACGTGTACGCTTGAACAACATCAAGATAATCATCTTTTGTACATGCAATATCAAGACCAACACTCACAATTTCATTCCAGTTTGAAACATGTTGCATGTTCTTTACTATATATTCATTGCTGAGAATAGCCACCACAGCCAGATGTCTTCCATAAAACGTTAGAGCGGTTAGAACGCATAATGTACTGTCAAAGCCATTCAAATTAATTTCAGATTCTTTTCCTCTAACCAAACACTGAATTTTAAAAACCCTATTAATATGATAAAACCAGTCAACTTTGCATGTACTTGGGCATAGTGCTTCCGTTACGCTGACGCCTTTGGTATTTGTGATGTATCTAAGCCAATTCTGGATGAAACTTTCATTACACCATAAATTAGAGCTACAAACAGATCCCACATTTCCATTTTGTAATTCCTTTGTGATCCTTTTGTTTAGTGGCTCGATATAATGAGAAGGAAGTTGACACGTTTTCTTATGCGTATTGGATGGTAGATTTAAAAATTCATCCATAAACAGGAGAACATATTTCAGCTCCAAATTTTCAAGTGCTTGAATAAAATTAGATTCAATAAATACATGTGCCAAATTCTCCTTTAGACTTTCATGCGTGAAATGAAACGAATCAATAGGCCCACGTGTCAAATAAGTATTTTCAAGGGCGTCAAGCGCTTGGCATAAATCTGGAAAAGCTGTGGCAGGTAATATACCAGTTGCCCGAAATATTTTGTTTTCTTCTTGTGTTGGGTTGTCAATAATGCTTTCAAGGCAGGTTCTAGTCATGTTTTTGTCTTTTATCAACATTAGAAGCAAGAGAAGATATTTTGCTTGGTCAAATTTCTGGAAAATTTCAATTTCAATGCGGATGAATTGTGTTGGGTTTTTAAAGAAATCAATACCTTGGTCTCTCAGATATATATTTGTACAAAAGAGTTCAACACAGTGTGGAAATCCATGAGGAGAATCTATATCTTCAAAGCACACAGTGTTACAATTCTTGATTTTATTTGCGTTTAAGTAAACTTCTAACATAGATCTTTTATCTTCAGCTGAATATTTATTTGGACTTTTTGTCATGTCAATCATCGATGACTGAGAAAAAGTTTTAAATTTGACCACTGCTGATTTAATTTCTATGAATAAATGTCTTCTGCTTGTGAAAATAACAAGAACATCTCCATCTTTTTCTTCAACTAATTTTTCCATACGTTCAATTAATACAATCCATTCACCAATATTTGACTTGTCTAGAAGTATACTCCCAAATGCATTGTCAATTGCAATTACTACTTTGCCAGATCCATTCGGTGAGTTCAGATCAGACATGGCTATTCTAATATCTTGAATAGATGACAGGAATAATGGAGTAAACCCCTTTTCCCTGTATTTAAGCAAGGCATGCGCAACAGTCATAGTCTTGCCATCTCCCGGTTTTCCAAGAAGGGTGGCATGGTTCATATTTTCAAGGAGAGCTTCCAGGTTGTAATACATTGATGTTTCTACGTATAGGTGATCTCGCTTCTTGTAGTACTTTAAAAGTTCGTCTGTTTCATCTGGATGAAAAGATATAAGAAGTATGTAAGCATATAGCTTAGATATAATGTTCACGAAAAGTTAATACTAGCCATTCATCTCGCTGAGAAAAAGAGAGCTGGTTGCTTTGCTTGAAAGTGACTTAGTCTGCAAATATGAACATGTTCCAAAAGTTTTATTTTCTTTTTAAATCATTCATAAAAATAGAATAACTTAAAAGTTATGCTTTCACCATCAATCTGCACACTGGTATATGTTTACGTCGATTTGCTGGTATTTACGCGTATTGCCGATACTTCATAGACGGGAAGTGGTAGATATTGGTGTTAATACTATACAGAAAAACATGCCATATGCCTAAAGGACTATAGAATTAGATCATTTTTAAGTATTCAGTATGTGGATGATCGGTACTCGAATCTATTCCTAAATGCTTACATAAATTGCCATGCACATACTGAATACTTAAAAATGATCTAATTCTATAGTCCTTAAGGCATATGGCATGTTCTTCTGTATAGTATTAACACCAATATCTACCACTTCCGGTCTATGAAGTACCGGCAATATGCGTAAATACCACCAAATCGACGTATATATTTACCAGTGTGAATCTGTATACAGCTGAAAACTGCATGGAAAAGTGAATTATCTTATAAAACAGGTGTTTTTTCTTGCATCCCTCCAGAAATTCTAGACATTTAATTTTTAACATAAATGCTGTTGGTTTGAGAGTTAAAGATTGCTAAGGTTTACAAAGCTGGTAAAATGGTAACCTGAATTTTAAATATATTACTGTGAACATTAGAAAAAAAATATTTCTAAAAATAGAAGATAATAAGAAATGTCACAAACACGTGACGAATGCCCCCAAAGGAATTGGTCTAGCATAAGACACATCTGAGGAAAGATAGTTGTAATATAGAACAAAAAACCTAGAAATGAGGCCAGAAGTAAATGTCAAAGTCAAAGTGACTCAAAATGGTATGCACCACTCCGCCATCCCAAGAGGAATCACCACCCCAAATTTGGGATTCCTACATCAAATTATATAGCAGATATGCTCTGGACACGATCATTCTTGAAAACTAGGTAAGAGGTCAAGGTCACAGTGACCCAAAAATAGTTTGTGACACTCAGGCATTCCAAGATGCATTTACATACCAAATTTGGAATTCCTATTTCAAAGAATATAGGAGATATGCACCAGTTTCTAGAAACTAGGTCAGAGGTCAAGTTCAAGGTCACAGTGACTTAATTATGGTAAGTGACACTTCCTCATCCCAAGATGCATCCACACAACAAATTTGAGATTCATACCTCAAATAATATAAGAGCTATGCTCTGGACATGATTATTCTAAAACTAGGTCAGAGGTCAAGGTCACAGTGACCCAAAATTGGTACATGACACTCCGCTATCCAAAGATGCATCCACACACCAAATTTGGAATTCCTCACTCAAAGAATATAAGAGAAATGCTCGGGACACAATAATTCTTAGAACTAGGTCAGAGGTCAAGGTCACATTGACCTAAAAATGGTATGTGACACCCCGTCATCCCAAGATGTATTTACACACCAAAGTTGGAATTCCTATCTCAAAGAATATAGGAGATATGCACCAGACTAAATGCTGTTTCTAGAAACTAGGTCAGAGGTCAAGTTCAAGATCACAGTGATCCAATTATGGTACGCGACACTTCGTCATCCCAAGATGCATCCACACACTAAATTTGAGATTCCTACCTCAAATAATATAAGAGATATGCTCCGGACACGTTTATTCTAAAAACTAGGTCAGACATCAAGGTCTAGGTCACAGTGACCCGAAAATGGTACGCGACACTCCGCCATCCCAAGATGCATTCACACACCGAATTTGGAATTCCTACCTCAAAGAATATAGGAGATATGGACCGGACACGAAAGCGGGACGGACAGACGGATGGACGGACAGACGGACTGACGGACAGTGCGATTACTATATGCCTCCCAAAGTTCCTTTGGGGGCATAAAAAGTTGCAGACTTTGCAGCTTTAATTGTATTCATGTCGTCTGGGTATTTGTGTTCTATGCCTCTTCCTCGTGGTGTCGTTGGTGAGATTATAAGAATACATCATGAGTGAGAGGGTGGGATAGAAAATTGGTCTCGAGGATCATTGTTTGGCATCACGAGGCTTGCCGATTGATGACAAACGGTGATCTCAAGGGATGGATTTTTCTATCCCACCCTCACACGTATAATGGATTCCTTTTCTTGCTTACCATTAAATGCAGCATTTTTATCTTTAAAAAGGTTCCCAAAAGATCCTGAATACGCTGAGATGCGACATGACATAATGGCGTCACTTTAACATAACAATGACGTCACTAGACGACCATGTGCGTGAGCTCCAATACAACCAATGTACAGCCCACACATTACAGCCTGAGTAAGATAAGATGGGTAAGATAAGATTTTCTATCCCAGGATAAAATATAAGATAACCTTATCCGGTGTGGCTCTTCCATTTGGTGTCGTGGGAAATATGTGGTGTGGCATTTACTGGTCATACTCACTCTTTTATTCTCTTTCAACAGTGACAGGCTAAATTGAACCAAAAACTTGTCATTTGTTAAAAGTATGATTGCAATACATATTAGTATCAGCTTCACATGGGACCATGCATTATTTCTGTGTAAATGTATAAGTGCTTGCTTGTTTTGATTTTTCACGTCCCAGTCAACGCAGACCAACCCACGGCACTGTGAGGAAGAGCTACAGGACATTTACAACAACAACGCCTCCAAATGACAATAAATGCAAAGCAACCAGCTCTCTCTTCCTCGTCAAGATGATTGCAAAACTAGAAAGGACATGAAGTTATGCATACCAAAACAAAGACCCACTCGGAACCGCCACAAACAATGGGAGGTACATAAAACATTAAATCAATAACAACAGAGCAACCACACTTCAATCCCTAATCTAACGCTCTACCAATAGAGCCAAACGCTCTTCTACACTTGTATGATAAATTTCCATAGTATAAATATTGGTAACAAGAGGGTCATGTGGTATCTGGATTGTGTTCAGCAAGTGTGGCCTAAGGGGTTTTAGGGATGTTGGGAGAAGGGCTATTTATTTATCGAGAGTTGGGGAGCATTGGTAGTTATTTTGGGGGATCTGGGGAGCAAGCTAATAGTTTGGGGGATTCAGGGAGCCCTGCCAAAAAGTAAAAAAAAAAAAATAATAACAAATCTTACCTTAAAGGCAAAGCCTCCATTTGGTTTAGCTATCAGCCAACCCCCCCCACCCCCTTGTAAAATGCCAAAGTTTTTATTTTCGTACTAGCATGCACATCTGGTTTGATATTTGAGAAAAAATATGGCAAATAACTCGGATGTTGTTGATTTATTATCCAGAAAATTGAACATAATATCATACTTTGGAATGCTCAGAATGCAACAGATCAAACCATTTTTATCAAAATTTCGCGGGGGAGCATGCCCCCGGACCCCTCTAGCATGAATGTAAAATCTATTCAGGGCTTTCTACGCGCCAGGTATGCAATTCTCCCTCAAGTTAACCTTTTTTACTAAAACTTCCAAATCGGTGAATGCTGATCAGATCTATACTTACTAGATGAAACTCAAGTTAAACTTGCGTATAGGGCCTAATAGCAATTATAATTAGCCTTTTATGGCAACAAAAATAGAATCTTTCACTTTGTCTAAAAAATCTAGTTTCAGCTGTTGGAAAAAATAACCACTCCACCCCACCAGAAAACCAAATGGACTGTTCCTAACTATAAGAAATTCTAGAGAGAATTCTTTCATACCTACTCTACCAGGTACAGCAATAACAATTTAAGGATGGCCTCATACTTCGAGAGGGAGCGCAGTGGCCCAGAGGTAGAGTTCTTGACGCGAGACTGAAGGGCCGCGGGTTCGAGCCTCACGGGCGTCACTGTGTTGTGGTCCTTGAGCAAGAAACATTTATCCTAGCTTAGTACTGGTTCAACCCAGGAAGACCCGTCCCTGTTTAACTGAAAAATTGTTGATGGGACGTAAAGAATCAGATCAAACAAACAAACAAATCATACTTCGAGCTGTATATGATGTATCATTTAAATAATTGTATGTCATGCATTTCATGGCGAAGCCCTGTCTTTTACATGTATAATGTAAAATATTAAGTGAACATTAAGTCATGCGCTCGTGTATAGCTTCATAGTTTTAAAGTATGTGAATATAATCCTATGGAAAGAAAAATACATTTAGGGAGAATTGGCTTATATGTTTGGGGATTTTGGGAGAAGCTGAATTAATTTTAAGGATTTGGGGAACAAAGGCAAAATACTTTCAGGAAGCTGAGGAATTTTCTGTCATGGATTTGGGCAGATCAATGCATTTTTTTGGGATCAAGGGAAAACAGACCTGCTTAGGGCCTCAAGTGTGTGGAATTTGGATTGAGTTCAGCAAGTGTGTGAAATTAGTGAGAAAAATTCTACTCTGTTAAGTTCTGACAGCCTATTTGATATCTTTTTGGGTGGATAGATTAAAACTCTTTGGCCAATTAGGCAAGGGGAAGGAGTATCTATGTTAATTTATAATTTGGTGTGTCTTTCAGGAGGAGAAGTTATTTTAATGTGTATGTTTGTTTAAAAAATTCATCAGGTAATCTGCGCATCATCCTCTGCCATCTGGCCACGACCGTCGTATAGACACATAAATCATAGCTTAGTACTGGTTCAACCCAGGAAGACCCGTCTCTTTATAACTGAAAGATTGTTGATGGGGCGTAAAGAATCAAATCAAACAAAAACAAATGACTGTCGTATATCATCATATATAAAGTTTGGAATGTTGACTTCGATATTTCTGCATTACGGTGGCCATCTTCAATTTAGGCCATTTCAAGTACCGTTGCCAGTCAAAGTATTCGTACTTTTACCTACTTACTGGTCAAACATTAAGTGTCGCCAAGCCTATGTGTGTAAGGTTGACGAAAACTTTGGCCCCTGGAGCTCAGCTGAATTAATAGTAAGGGATATTGGAAACAAAGATTATGAATTTTTGCATCTCAAAGTCAAACTACTTACTTTGTTTTCTGTTTATGTAATGTGTTTTTGCTGTTGTATGTGTGTGTTTTTTTTAAATAAAACTGGTTTATAATTTCCATACATACTTTATGGGTTTCCTTTGTGTACCATTATTGTGTGACCTATGAGAAAATTGCGTATCTGTTCTTATCATACACCACACATCTATGACAATAATGATAGCCTGATAAAAATACTCACTTTGTAAAATGTGAAAACCACTTGTACCTATAAACTGTGTTTCCACTTTAGTAACAGTTGTATTGTCAGAATGTTGAATATAAGTGTAGTTTGTCTGACGATCGTCCGGAGAGAATTGGCCCTGGACTGAAAAATAATCAATTTTGAATAATTAAACCCAAGTATCGAAGAGGCTTGGTCCAGGCTGTAACAGGAAACATATATTTTATGTTGCTAGCCCTTCAACTTTTAAAGGAGATGTCCTGTTAAGGCGTGAAATCTCCCTAAAAGTCATTTGTGAAAAAGACAAATTTCAAACTGTGATTTTTTGCAATAATTGTCGTGACTATGAATTGACATACATAAAAATTATTCAAAAACGTATTTGATTATTTTCTAACCAATGACAAATAAATATGGTTTAGCATAACTCCTCCTAAAACTTATATTGATACTATATCAGTTGAATGGCTAAAAGTAAGTTTTTTTAAATTAATTTCATAACTGTTTTTACAATCCAAGAATATTAATTAATAGATTTATCTAACAACGTCTGATTTGATCAGTCGATTTAAGTGTGCAAAATGCAGTTAATACTTCCGCCTGTAAATAGACAAACGAGGATGCTTCATTGTTTTCGTATAAAAGTATGTTCCCTACCTTGACCCAGCAAATCCTTTAAATGGTAAACGTCTTCCATGTATTTACACAATATATGTTAGTGGGAAGCTGGGTCAAGGTGGGAAACATACTTTTATACGAAAAACATTGAAGCATCCCCATTTGTCTATTTACTATCGGAAGTATTAACTGCATTTAGTACGCTTTTAAACACAGTGTGCAGGATTACTGATCAGACAGACTGATCCAGATATTGTTACATAAATCTATGTTACATTCTTTGATGGTAAAACACAGTTTGGGAATCAATCAAGAACATGCATTTTAGTCCTTCGACTAGTATAGTATAAAAATACAATTTTCGGAATAGTTCTGTTACGCAGCATTTATCTCCCTTATGCCCTTGGCTGAACATCATTAAATATTTTTTTGAATAATCTTTATGTATGTTCATTCATTGTCACGAAAATTATTTTAAAGTCACAGTTTGAAAAATTTGACTTTTTCACAAATTACTTTTAAGGGAGATTTCACGCGTTAAAAGGACATCTCCTTCATAGTTTGCCCAAGATGAAACATACTTCAACCGCTGTTCAATAGGGTGAACTATCTAGATTATGGTAGCTTCCTAGTAGACTCTTTTTTAAGTCCCATTGACGCTGTCACCTACGCTGATACATTCGCTATTTTTATAGTGATGATGCCATCTATAGCTCAAATACGCAAATGCACTCACTGGGTATAACTTAACTATGTTAAAGTAAGTGAGTATGACTAGGAAATTCCACAATTACAGACCATAGACCAACCCACGGTACCGTGAAGAAGAGACAGTTTCTTTTAAAGCTCAGAAAAAAATACAAGAAGGGTCACTACAAGGATAACACATCTGCATTTGTGAATAGGTAATACTAAGACCAGGCTGCGTATTCACTGTCTGCTGTAGGAAACTTTGTGTCCTAAGCTATCGATAGAACACAAACCAATAATCAGACTGAGCAATTGATCAACTGGTCATAAAATGTTCTACAGCCCCGTTGATCTTTAAGTAAGTATTTTTTCACTTAAATATAACATGTAACATTATATTTAGGGTGGATACATACCTGTCTGTTGTTTATGATTATGTTTTTCCAATTATCTAGATTTTTTACGAATTAATGATTGGTAATCCAAAAAGTGCCATTAATACCATATGTTTCTTTTAAAACAACAAAATGATACATATTGCCGTCTATATCTAATAAGTCTGATATATGTTTAATTCCCTATTTGAACCAGTTGTTTATGTATAAATTTTGCCATCTATTTAAATTATTGTTGAACCAGATAGGTGAACAGAGAATGTGATTTATTTATTCTACTTTACAGACATTACAACATGTTGACCACGAGTAAAGACAATCTGTCCAAAAGGGATTGTGTATGTTTTAAATGTACTAAGCTCTACAGACTATCCAGGCCCGCAGCTAAAAAGTTTATTAAAGTAAGTAAGGGTGCAAAGATCAAGAATCGATACACTCAAGTACCACACCTGACCCAGGATACCAATGGGAAAGTGACAAATTAACAGTTAGACACCACAAACGAGAGCCAAGAGGTCAGCCCTTTCCCAGCAGGTGACCACAAGGCACATATGAACAGACGCGCACAAAGGCATAGCAAAAACAAGACAGAAAAAACTTAAAAGATCCACAAAAGAAGTACTGCCTTGGAATGGTCAGTAAAATATTTTACTGGAGGGCTTAAACCGGTTTCACGGTGCCAACCTCACCCTCAATTCAGATGTGGATCAAGACACATAAAGTCAATTTTTGACAAAGAATACCACTCTATGTTTTCAGAGTTCTAAATCACTCTCTGAAGCCAAGAAATTTTGAGTGCTTTCATAAATTCTGAAAGATTTACCATTCTGAGTCACCCTGCTTTAAGGTTTTTAACAATGATGCTTCGTTTAATTCTATCTGGACCCCCATTCCATAAAAAAAATAAAATTTTAACAAATTGTCAGGTGTATTTGGAAGTGCAAATAATAGGTGAATAAACTTTGCAAGTGCTAATGATTTTATTATAGTTATTCTACCTTTGAGAGTTAGTTTTTTGACCATTGTTTGCAAACACGTTCAAACTTTTTGATTATATCATTGTAGTTCAAGTCCCAAATATTATATATTTCTGTCAAAAATGTAACCCCTCAAATTTTAAAGGCCCCTGTGTCCAATCTAATCTAAAATTATGACACAGTCATGTTGTACAGTTACTTAATGAACCTATCCATATTGCTTTGGTTTTTTCAGCATTTATCCTTAGCCCTGAGATTGTATAAAAATTTTGTAAGATGTCTAGTGTTATTCAGAGAGTTTTCACTTTCATTTAAGAACAATTGCGTATCATCTGCATATCGACTTATTTTATATTCCTTATTATCTATTATTATTCCATGTATATTATTACTATTTCTTATCATTTTTCCTAATATTTTGGCATATAAAATTAAGATATAGGGATATATTGGGTCGCCTTGTTTACTGACAACCCCGCTTTAAATAGAACAAATCTGATATAAATCCATTCTGGATGCTACATTATTCTGCTCCTTTTTGAAAGAGACTAATCCATCTAACAATAGATGGCCCAAAAGTATAATACCTTAATGTTTTAACTATAAATTTCCATGACAGTGTCAAAAGCTTTTTCAAAGTCTATTTATAAAATAAGGCCCTGAAGGTTCCGATTTTTTCCCAAATAGAACATCGCATATTAATCGAATATTTTCTCCTGTAAATCTCCCTGAGATAAAGCCTTTTTGATTTTCGTAAATAAGGTTGTCTATAGTCAATATAAGTATGTTTGCTATAGCAGCTGAAGCCATTTTGAATGCAACATTTAACAAAGAAATTGGTCTCCATTTTCAAAAATTATATCTACATTTATTTGGTTTGGGTAAACATGTTATTATACCTTGCTTCTGAGTTACTGATAAAAGACCTGTACTATAGCCATAGTTTGTAGACCTAAGAACAAACACACCAATGTCAATCCAAAAGAATTTGAAAAAATCAACAGTATAGCCATCCAGACCTGGACTCTTCATTTTTCAAATTTTAATGCCTTTGCTAATTCTACATATTTTATTTCCCCTTCAATTGTTTCAGCCTCTGCATCGGAAGTTTAGTATCATTTTCACCAATGATATTTTCAATTGGTGTATCATCATTTATTCCATTCAAATTGTCATACAGTTTGTCATAAAATGTTTTTTTGAAGTTTAAGAATGTAGAAATTATTTCATGATCAGTCTCATGAAAGAATGGGACCAGGTCAGGGTCGAATCCCTGGATCTACAGTCGGGCTTGCTACAAACGTCACTACAGGGCCCAGTCATGAGACCTTTCTTTGTTTCCTCATAGTGTATTGATTTGATTCTTTCTCTGTTATAAAACACCGCATAAGTTATGAAGCCTCCACGTGAACTAACATTGTTTTGTGTTTTAACAGAAACAGAATCAAGGGCGAAGATTTGGTACCAGCAACTTGCATTTAGTTTAAACATATTTTATTTCCAATAGATAACAAGTAATACTAGCATTTAAAGAGACTAGGTCTGTAACTATGAACATTTTTCAAAAAAAAGAAATTCTTTTTAAATCATTTGAAAAAATTGAATTAAGTTATGTTATCACAATAAATATGTTCAGTGCAGCTGAAAACTGAAAGGAAAAGTGAATTATCTTATTAAAATTGGTGTTCCTCTCTTATTGATAATTATTTACGTCCCTCCAATAATTCTAGACAGTTGATTTTTAACATAAATGCGGTTGTTTTGACAGTGATAATGTGTTAAGATTTAAGAAAATGTTAAAATGTATGCCTGAATTTGGGTATTTTTTACTGTATCCTTGAAAAATACCACCGTTACATGTATCTCTAAAATTAAAAGATCAAAAGTTACAGACTATGCAGCTTTAAGTTCTAATTGGCGTAGGCTGCTGTTCATTCTAAGGTGGTGGTTCTGTTATTGTTGTTTTATAATTTATTGTTGCTCCCATTGTTTGTGAGGGTTCTGTGTTTAGTACTTGTTTTATTTTGCAGTATCCTTTCTAGTGTTGCATCTTGATTAATTATCTTCCTGATGTCTAGCGACTGTTATTGTTCTGTGGCTTTTCCTAACGCTGCCATGGGTGCAGTGTGTGATTGTAGTATGATCATACTCACTTACGTTTATGGATACCCGAATGAAGGACACCAGAGCCCTTTGCATACTAATAGTTCACACATGACCATCCTGGCAGATAAGTTTATAACAAAACAATTTCTTGACTTATTAATAAATCACTTCAAACGTTATTTTATCTGTTTTCCTCTACATTTACCCTGTTTAGAGACAAAATGACGCCATGATCGATCAAAAGGTTAAACTGGCATTTTGCAAGTTAGCCAGAGCTAATTTTGATCCCTGCTCATCTGGGGGACCACAATGAGTAAGTTGGTAGAATGTTAGACTGGCGATCGGAGGGATGCTGATTCGAGCTCCACTGACGGGGGAAAAGTGTTGTGTACTTGAGCTAGACACCTTATCCGCTGCTTTGTAAAAACACAGGAATAACTGACCCTACATGACTGAACAGTTGTGACTGGGATGTACAGAATCAAACTAAACAAAGCAAACAAACCTGCTCCTTGGGTTTGCTGTCACCAATTTCTTCTACAAACACATACTGTATATTAATTGATCACATGACGTCGCGTCTGGGAGTGATATAACGCTATCCAATAAAATCGATAAACCACTAGAACACGGGTGGTAAACCTAGGAACTATAACGTAATTTTGTTCCCAAGCCACATCCGGGACACGTCGTGGTAGTTTTCAGGCCGAAAATTGGATAAAGAAAGGCTGGTGTCACTTTCATTTTTGTTTTATTATACAACTAAGAACGAACAATGGTGAAATCCGACAATGTGGTTCCGTGTAAATATGTTTCAGCGTCCCCTCTAGCCCAAAATTTTGTTTAAAAAGTTATTTTCTTTCTTTAGATTCGTGTTTCCCATCGAGCATCGGACCAACTTTCCCTAAAGTTCGAAGGATTTTAGCCCATGTCTGTCAAATTAAATGGAATTTGATATCATTTGACGATGGAAATGATAAAAAGACCCTGAATAAACATTCCTACACAGAAAAAAAATCTGAGCATTTACTCATAAACGATTCATGCCTTGTTCGTCCTGTGTGGTAGTTTCCAGCTCATCGTGGTAGTTAAAATGCTATCGTGGTAGTTTCCAAGACTTTGTAGGATACGTTTCTGAAGTGTTACAAAACATTATAGTAGATCTGACGGCAAGCCTCGCATTTGATCTCTTTTCTTCATCTCGTTTAATAAATTCAATAAAACAGGCGCACTCATGTAAGATCCTCTATATATAAGAGGGTCTGGATGGGGGGGGGGGGGGGGGGGGTCTGGCATTCACTATTCATTAAAAATTTAGCCAATTATTCATCTCATTAAAATTTTGGGTTATTCATTAAAATTAGACCAATTATTCATTATAGGTAAGAAAGGTCGCAAAGAAATCGATTATTCACTATTCATTAATTTTTATTCAATTAATTAAAAAATAGGATTATTCATTATTGTTTAAGATCTCATTATTCACTAATCATTATATTTCTGGCTCATTATTCACTATTCATTATAAAAAGGGCCATTATTCACTAATCATTATACCCCATCCAGACCCTCATATAATGCGTACTTACCTGTCAAAGAACTAGGGTCATAAATTTCACTTTCATCATCTCCACCAGTCGCATCCAAAATCCTACAAAAGACAGTGTATCAAATGAATCATTCTGTTGAAAAATACATACCATTAGTGCATATTTTAGAGAAGTATAGATTGGAGTTTCATTACTCCTTATAGTTTACCATTTTAAGAAGCTATATTTGCATTTAGACCTTTTTGCAACCTCAATATAATGTCACTAATTTTAAAAGGGTCAATATTAATTGAGCAATCTTGGTAGAGAGTCACCCTTGGACCATTTGTACCAAATTATTTTCAACTCTGCCCAACAGTTTTTGACAAAATGAGTTTTAATGTTTTCCCAATATATACATAAGAAAAAAAGGACCCAATCCCCTGTCGGTCATGTTTTTCAACCTATCAATATAATTTTTCGATCTTTTTTAAGGGTCACCTATTTGAAAGCTCTTGGTAGAGGGTCAATTTGTGCCAAAGTGTATGCCTAGTAGCTTTTGATAAGATTTTTTAAATTTTCCCTATAAGAAAAAGAGGGCGGGCCTCTAGGTAAGACACCTTTATAAGGTCAGAGTAAATCAATATCCAGTTATGAATCATTGATGGATCAACAATTTTGAAGACTATACATGAAAAGAATTAAGTAACGTTGAGGAAAATAAAAGAATGTAGAGCCTAAGCTGAATATTAATCCTTGCAGTCATTTTTTTCAATGGATCAAAAGTATTTGAACAAGACCACCGAAGTACCATTTGTGACAAATTATTTTCAATTGGCCCCGTAGTTTTTGACAAGAAGAGTTTTAAAGGTTTCAATATATATATCTATATATATTGATAAAAAACTGACCCCGCCCCTTGGTGGCCATTTTTGACAGATAAATATGTTTTGAACAATATTGATACATGGTCACCCAAGAACCAATCGAGACAAAATGTTTCAAATTGACCCTGAGTTTTTGACAAGGAGATTTGTTTTTGTTTTGTCCATAAAAAAACATTGGAAAACTGGGCAAACTCCCTGGCGGCCATGTTTATGATTTAAACAATATTGGTAGTGGGTCACCCAAGGACCATTTGTAACAAAATATTTTTAAATCGGCTGAATAGTTTGGTCCCATCCATTTAGCTGATCAATATAATCTGCATAATCTTGTTAGAGGGTCACCAAAAGTAGCCCATTATTTACTCTCATTAAAATGTTCGCTTATTTATCATAATTTATTCAATCATTCATTAAAAAATTTGATATCTTGTATAATTACCTCCTTTTATTAAATTGTGTATCCGTAGGGGGTCTCTACCTTCATGTTTCATCTCAGACCACCGGAATGGTTCCATTTTTAGGAGCTCATTATTCTCTAATCATTATATAAAATCGTGCCATTATTCTCTCATCATTAAAAGTAAGAAAGAAGGAAAAGATCAGGAATCGATACAATCAAGCACCACACCCAACCCAGGACACCACATGGGAAAGTAACAAATACACAATAAAACATCACATACAAGAGAGCCAAGATACCAGCATAGAGGGCAAATTTGTGAAAGTTGTCAATCATTTCCTATCTGATTATGACTTCGCCAAAAGCCAATTCAGGATAATTTGACAATCATGGTGTCTGTGGAATTGCGCAATGTAATAACCCACTATGTCGGGGGTTGGTCTGCAGTGTGTGATTTTGGTATTTTCTGGTCATCCTCACTTGTTTGTCAATTATTACATACCCCAATTCTTGTGATACTGTTCCCAGCTTTTCAATTTCGTTTCTTGCTGTGAATTGTTGATCTTCAAATTCAGATTCTGTAAGACCTTTAACGACTTCATCGTCCGTTCCGTTGCCTCTGCATTTGGGACCCGATTCTGAAGCTGTCTCATTCTTCGCCGCCATAGGTTCTGCATTGCCCTGATTTGATAATCCTATAGCTACCCTGCTCCACACTTTGCCTATGCCGAATATACTGTCAAGGGAAAGGTCGTAAGCAACGTTAAAAGAAATTAGGACCCATGGCTGAAAACAATGACGGTGTGTTTGAAGCCAATGCTGAGGCAAATCTACTTTAAAAGCGATAAATTACTGTATTTCATCTCAGCATAAACTTGTTCAAAGTCATCCTGATACCTTGTGTCAATGTAATTTGTAGACCGCATTAATACCATAGACTGTCATTTTTCAGCAGCAACCTGCAACACAGACGACATGAAATAAACAAATGAAAGCCTTATTAAGCAGCCTAAATGATTTGGCGATTCTGACAATTATCCACTAATAAATGGGCAAAATGAAAAAAAAAAGAAAAGTACAGGTACTATTTGCATTAATGGGTCATTGTACCATGACTTTGCCGCCTTTCCTTTGATCTATGCTGTTCAATAATTTCCACAAGACCCTTTCAAGCAAGGAGCTTATAATTGACTTGAATATCTGATGAATAAATTAAAAGGTGGTTGTTTTATTGGTCATGATACAAAAGTATTATATTGTTTGTTTGTTTGATTGATTTGATTCTTTTCGTCCACTCAACAATCTTTCAGATATGCGGGACGGGTCTTCCTAGGTTGAACCAGTACTAAGCTAGGATAAATGTGTCTTGCTCAAGGACCACAACGCAGTGACGCCGGTGAGGCTCGAACCCGCGGCCCTTCGGTCTCGAGTCAAGCACTCTACCACTGAGCCACTGCGCTCCCTATATTATATTGTACAAATACTCGTGAATATACAAATATTCGCTCTTGTAGGGGGACACTCGCCTTCGACTCATCCCGCCTGCAAGAGGTAATATTTGTATATACACTCGTCAAATAAGTGAAATATGTTTTAG
This sequence comes from Loripinus fragilis, assembly GCA_964019695.1. Classification (NCBI taxonomy): domain Eukaryota; kingdom Metazoa; phylum Mollusca; class Bivalvia; order Lucinida; family Lucinidae; genus Loripinus; species Loripinus fragilis. Next base: position 94,710,817 of record OZ026524.1, read on the forward strand.
GAGATGATGCATTGATAAGTTAGGGGTCTTTCATGCAAACCAAATATCTATGTGTCTTGATCCACATCTGAATTAAGGGTGAGGTTGGCGCCGTTAAACCGGTTTAAGCACTCCAGTAAAATATTTTACTGACCGTTCCAAGGCGGTACTTCTTTTGTGGATCTTTTATGTTTTTGTTCTGTCTTGTGTTTGCTATGTTTTGTGCACGTCTGTTTATATGTGCTTTGTGGTCACCTGCTGGGAAAGGGCTGACCTCTTGGCTCTCGTTTGTGGTGTCTTCTGTGAGTTTGTCACTTTCCCATTGGTATCCTGGGTTAGGTGTGGTACTTGATTGTATCGATTCCTGATCTTTGCACCATTACTTACTTGTACAGTAAAGCTAACATAAATTATCTTCTCAAATGAAAAAGGGATTACTGAGGTACATATGTATCATTTTCACTTTTCGCTTTAATGATAGCAAGCATCATTTAAGTAAATGTGTCATGAATGGAAAATGTATGGTCAATTTTAAAATAATGGCCACATCATTTTAAAAGTTGGCTATTCATTATTTAAATAAATATGTATTGAAAAGTTTATTTATACTGAAACTTGAGCCTTTAACCTATATTTATATCTTGGTCTCTACTACTCCCCAAAATTACTGCCCTAGCGAGTCCAACTGTAGATCCAGGGGGTCGCAAGTTCGTTCCTGGCCCAGTCCCATACTTTCGTGGAGATTGATCCTGAAAAATTTTCTATGGTCATTCTCCTTCCTCTGCTGATTCAAGAAGGGCTGTCGTCAGTTACAAGCGAATGTGCACGAAGTACCGCTTAAGCAAGCTTGCCCAGGAAAAAGTGTGGTTAGGTGAACTTACCGTCTCGACATGACCATAGCTGTTGACTGGGACGTAAAAATTCAAACCAAACCAAACTTCTTCCAATTCTAATATGGTCTATTATACAGTTATTTCATGCCTGTTTGTAGTATCGTCAAAACTATAACCCCGTGGTGCCGTGGACGACCTGATGCACTATTGCACAAGGCTCGTTCTTATGCTAGGTTTACACTATGTTCCCAGCAGCCATGGCAGTCACGGTAGCCAGAAACGTAGCTCGCCGTGGTGTTTTTAGTCATTTTCATCTTTGTGTTCAAGTTCTGTTAAGTCTCGCTACGTTTTCTCACGGTCTGTCAAGGTCTACCGTGACATAGGCTCGCCGGCGCGCTACGGTCTGTCACGGATGGTTCTACGTTTCCTCCCGGCCTGCCACGTTCTGTTGGGACCTCTGATGTTTTGTTACGTTGTGATCAAGTTCTGCTACGTCTATCAAGTTTTGTCAAGGTTTTCTACGATGAAACGTGGGCGATGAATGGTGTTTGAGCCCCAATATGCCCACGGTATAAAGAGGAGGTCCACAAAGCTGCTGCAATCGTTATATTATGCATCCTTGATCAAAAAATATCATTACATGTAATGGCAATGAAGAAGCCGATTTCGTATTTATATAATTGCTACATGTAGGAGCGTACATCTAGCCTTTGCGGCAGCAAGGAGGCCACCAGCAGCTGTATAGAAGAATGATCGTCTAGCAGGAAGGTTAAAGACGGATACAAAGTGCGGCATGGTTTTCGGAAGAACGAATGCAACAATTTGGATATTTCTCACTTTTTTATAGCAAGAGAGCTTCGCATCGAAGATGTTAACGCATTTCAGGCCACCAAAGCTCTCGAAACTGTTCGATGAGAGTCTTGAAACAATAACACCAGTCATTGGTATCAGCATTAACCCTTTGTACTCTAGTGACTCATTTATGAGTATTTTTTAAAAACACAGAAGATTCTAATGAAATGGCGCACAATGCAACATTTTATCAATGGCTCCACTGACTGATCTTCAGAGAAATAAATGCTATATTTTGCCACGGGAAATTTTAGCCTATGACCCCTCGATAATACAAGGAAACTACCCAAGTCTTTATTGTATTAAACCGGAAGAAGAAGAAAAAAGGTACAAAGGTTTAATTGCACACACTAATGCACGCACGTACACAAATACATTCGGTAATAATTAGTTCTACCCTTGCCACTACTTTCCTGCTCAGATGCATCATTCTTAGATTCCATGTTCAGGCTCGAGCTGTTGGGTCGGGTTAGGAGAACGTGGCAGACTGCAACAGAACTTGATAGACCTTGACAGACCTTGGCAGACCTTGGGTTGCCGTCCCGTAACAAGCCGTCCCGCTACGGACATACTCCAAGTTGCGTTAAGGTCTGTTACGTTCGGTCACGTTTTGTTGCGTTCTCACCGGTCTACTACGGCACATTTAAGTAGGTCAATCCCGCCGTGGCTGCCGTGGCATTTTTTGACTGTTTAAAAATCTGTCCCGGCGATCACGGCAACCACGGCGAGCTACGTTTGTCGACCCCGTTCCCCTACGTTGTGTAACGGTCATCCCGTTTCGTCCACGGTGGCCGAAATCGTGACTGCCTTGGCCGCCGGGGACATAATTATAAACGTAGCATAACTAAGAAAACGAGTACCCATAATTTATGTTTCCGACCATAAACCACGGGGTTATTGGAGTTTAAAGTTGCCAAACCATGCCTCATTTTCATCATTGTTGCATAACGCTATTCGTTAACGAACCGTACGCGCATCGTCGTCGCGCATGTCGATAAGCGCCTAGTGTGTTTTAACAGGGAAGCGGAAAACCAGACTATGGTATAGTGCCAGTCAATAGTCGAAAATATTGACTTAGGCGCGTTGCTGAATTTCATATAAGGCTTACTTTTTGAGCAAGCTTACCTCATCGTCATAAAGGATGAAATCGGTCTCAAATCAAAACTAAATGCCTCTACTTTAATTTTGATTGGGTCGTACATTCGAAAATTGGTAGCGTCATATCTAAAAATGGGGAGATAACTCTATCCTTGTAAAAAAGGGAATTGTGAAGTACGAATTTCGAAACGATTTTTTACAGTTTAAAAACATTATCTTTTTCGTAAATTATTCTATTTCTTAAATCAATTTTAACTTTTATTTATTTTTTAATCCAATTTGGCTCATTTTCTTCATTAACAGATATAACCAATGAGGGATAACTCTTACTATCCTATAAAATAGAACATTTTCCTCGATATCGTTTCTAACAATATCATTATTTTAGGTTAAAAAAAGTAAAACTTGAGTAATTCGAAGAAAAATATAAATTTGCTTTTCAAAAACATGATTAACAGCACTCTGACATCACCCAAGTAAAACGCATGTGCAGATCTCGGAGGGTGTTGGCTATCTGAGGAAAACAAAAGAAATTTGGGTTGCATATGGTCTGTTTTGAGGCAGTTTTATATCATATAGAACCACTTTAAGGAACAAAATCAACATATAAGTCGATAGTATATAGAATGACAAGAATTTTGAAAGCAGTGCATGTTTTTAAACTGAATCTGTTTGAGTTTAAATCGCATTTGAATTCGAAAATGCGGTGATTTGAACAATATATTTTGAATTCATCAGTTAACATCTATATGTATTATAATATTTTTTCTTGATTCATAACTACCGCTGCAATGTTTATCCTCTCTTTGGAATGTATCAGTCCAATATAATTCAAACAGACGTGTACAACACTGATTTATTTGCAATTTTATGACGATAGTGTCATGTTCATGGGTAGCGTTCCGTTTGGAGGTAAGTTGCATAGCTGTCGGAGGGTAGGCATGTGCATGTTATGATTTCAGAGGATGGCAGATAGAATAAGCTCATTAAACAAACTCTCGCATACGGAAACAAAAGTGTAACACTACAACACTTTCAAAAACAAGTGGTTTGATCTCAAGGGGTTGTGGTGGGTGTTGATTCGGGGGGGGGGGGGGGGGGGGGGGTTTGGTATGGGTGTGCGAGCCAGTATTTTGAAACCAACCCGAATCATATACCTGGCATTTGAAATAAAAGCCCTTTAGTATATTTGATTTTAAAGATGACATATGCATAAACATGTACTGTCCTTTGAATTAATACACCCTTTCATACGTAAAATATGTGCATATACCATGGTTGTCAGAACATTTCAGCCATTCATATACCAACACCAGAAAATAGGGTCATTCATATACTTTTTTATTTAAAAAAGGGAGTTTATCATTTACCTGATGGGGCTGAAAAAAGAGGCTTTTCGGCACGCACATCCGTACTTAGTCATATATAGGTAATTACCACCCCCATACCCCGCAAGGGTTTGTTTGAATGGCGAGGAACTTATCAAAGGAGAAACAAGCTTAAATATTACAATTTGTTGAGCTTTTGTTCAACATTTAGCAAGCGTTTTGGGGCATAAGTTTGTTTTGTTCCATTGATATATCGGCCTAGACGCTACAAAACCTGTTTTCGGGGTTTCCAACAAAGCGAGACTCAAACCAGTCTCCTCGGCTACAGATAATCGCTAGAAAATGAAATTTTGCTTGTAGCAAGTCTACAGGCTTTCTGCGCCTTGTTGTTCGCAAACCCCGAAGACAGGTTTTCTCGCGTCGAGGTCCATATGGCATAGTATGACCTACCATATCTACTTAATCCTTTGCACCAAATAAAGGAAAAAAAATCTCACACTGGTCCGTCAGTTTTACACACAGGCACCAGAAACAACGTATAGGTTTCAAAAATCTAACGTACATGTTAGGAAAAAAATGGCGGAAATTTGTTGGTGCGAACCCATAAGTGTACATTCAATTATTCATTTACGCTAAATGCCAAGGATTTCAATTATGCCAAATACTCTTACATACCCCACTAATTATGATGTATTTTATTTAGAATATCTAAAACGTCCCTACTGAGGTATACAAGAGATATGCAAGATCTAGTATGACTAGTCAGTGCTGATTTCACTATATCGTAGTTACCCACATATTGTAGCTTCAATATACTATGTTTAAACTTTATTTCATTTGTAAATACATAAATACTTACAAAGCATAACAGTAATAATATATATAAGCATTATACAAATGGGATTCAGAAGGAAGTCCAAAGACTTATTCGAATCTGTATCCCTCACATGTTCAATAGCTAAGATGTTGTGATTATCTTCGTATTCATGCAATATACAAATAATATTTTGGATCTTTTAGTAACCATTGGTTATAATGTACAGTCCACGGTTGCATATCGCTCCACGGGGACGGAACTTAGGTTGTTGTTGTTTTTTTCACTCAGGTTCAACGTGATAACAGGATCAAGCAGCGCGCTTCGTTTTGTAGCTCATTCTATCTTATACTACGATAATGTGGAAGCATAATAATGAGTCTAGCTCAAATGCTTGGCTCGTAAGGCGAAATCAATTGTTTGTGTAGGGATATAAACGTGTGTAAGTAACGGGCAAAGATCAGAAATCGATACAATAAAGTATTACACCAGTCTCTTCCAGCAGATGATCACTAGGCTGCAAAGAACTGCAAGAAGGCAAGAACAAACACAAGGCATAAGTGACTGAAGAGATCACAAATGAATTATATGTTAGAAAATAAGTTGTAGTTGTTGATGTTGCTGTTGTTGTTGCTGTTGTTGTTGTTGTTGTTGTTGTTGTTGTTGTTGTTGAGTCAGAAGCGTTTAGTCTTCAAGATAAATTCTTGAACTGCAGAAAAAATAGTTTTGTTCTCGGATTCTGATAAATTAGCATTTCCATACAGGAGTACATTTAAAGTAGGCTGACAGTAATAAGTGATGACTGTGTTTAAGAGTTCTTCACGCAAGTTTTGGAAGAGATTACAATTTAGGAGGTAGTGTTCAGTGTCTTCAATTTCTCCACACTCACAATGGGGATCATTTATGGTGTTTTTTGAGAATAGATTTTGATGTAGAGAAGAACAATTTAGTCGTAGGCGTGTATGGTGTATTTGGCCTCGTCTCTTACCGCAATAATAATATTGAGGTGGCTTTTTATGTCTTTATTAAGTTTGTGTTTGAATGTGGTGATAGAAGGCGATGTTTTTGTTTCTTCGGGTAATCTGTTCCTCGCTCGTGTTACTGGGGGCAGAAACGAGTGATAGTATTGTTGTAATTTAGCAGGAATAGTTTGAAGGTCTGATTCATAGCGTAATCTATATCTTGTTGTACTACCGACAGTCGGAGGTGCAAGAGATGAGAGGTATTAAGGGGTCATTTCATTTTGCATTTTGTAAAAGAGGACAAGCTTTGATTTTTGTCGTCTAGAAGCAAGTTTTTCCCAGCCAGTTTCAATGTAGAGGGATTGTAGTGATGTTAATTTTGTGGCTCCTGTGACACGTCATGGGCGTCAAATTGTTTTGTGGGACTGCCTACAATACTAGGTAAGAGTATTGCCCTGAAAATAACCCCATTTGAGCTATCTGGAACTGCGTGGTTTCCATGGCAACTAATAATGCACTTTAAAACAGTTTGGTATGTCCCTACAAATTACTTATATCTCAGCAGAAACTCATCCTAAAGTACTAAGTGGATTAAAAAAATCAAAGGTAAGACATAGCAGCTTCATTTAGCCGGTATAGTATGCTAATTATCAAATTTGCATATTCATGAAAATTAATGATACATTAGGAATCCGTACAAAACATAAAAGGGTGTACCCACAAAGATACTTACATCTAAGCTGCGATTTTTTTGGGCAACAACTCTTGGTACCAAAATGCCAAAGCACTGCACTTTTACCAAATTGTCCATTATACAAATTTTCTAACATTCCCACTCATAAATATTAATCAAAATAATAGAAATAAGAGAAAATTTTAGAAAAATTAAAGGGGTATACTTACAAATTACGCATATATCAGTTGCTAGTTATCCTATTTTTCTAAGCTTGTTCTCAAATTAAAGCCCAGAACTAACTTTTATCTTTCTGTGTTCTTTCTTTATAATGTTTTCTTATATATTCATGAGTATGCAAGTGAGATCATTTGCACATTCATCATTGGGTCAACGAGCTATATCTCAACTTTTATTTGGTACCATGTTTAGTAGTCCGTGATATATAGCAACTGAAATATAGGTTATTTTGTAGGTCAATGCACTTTAGTTTTCTGCTATTTTCGACTTATTCTTATGTGTTCTTTAATATTCCTGAATATGAAAATTCGATATTTCGAAAACATATAATCATAGGGTCGCATACCTGTATCTCAACTTTTATTTGGTACCAAGGTTTGTGGTCTAGAATAGTAATCAGCTGGCGTAAAGGTAATTTTGTAGGGATACCACCTTAATTATTCTACCAATTTTGTCTTATTTCTTATGTTTACATTAATATTTATGGATATTCAAATTAGATTATTTGTATATTTAATCCTTTTCATCAAATGAAAATGTCTCAACTTTTATTTAGTACCTAGTTTTAAACTTAATCTTAAGTCTGTTTGGTGGACTTAGGGGGTGGGGCCGAGGTAAAAATTACACTTTTTCAGAATTTGGTCATGTTACATATCAAATAAAAGCTGACAATGCTGGCAGCAACATGGTAGCAAATATTTTGCCCACAGACACACCCTCGACCCAGGGGATGGGGTCAAAAGGTCAAACTGTATCTTTTTCTGAAAGTAGTCATGTTGCATATCAAATTAAAGCTGACGACGCTGGCAGCAACATGGTAGCAAATATTTTGCCCACAGACACACCTTCGACCCAGGGGATGGGGTCAAAAGATCAAACTATATCTTTTTCTGAAAGTAGTAATGTTGCATATCAAATTAAAGGGAATTGAGCACAGAGCATCATGAAAGCAAATATGCTGTCATTACACACACCAAAGACCCCTGGGTGGGGTCAAAAGGTCATTTTCTTTTTCTTTTCTAAAAGTGGTCATGTTGCATATCAAATGAAAGTGGAAGAAGTGTAGACCTACATGCAAGGTAACGCTTTGAATTTACACACACCCTTGACCTCTGGGGTTGGGTTTAAAGGTCAGAAATTGAAATTGTGCAGATGTAAGTATATTTTTTTTTATTAAACTAAGCACTAAAGCATACTTGACAGGCGTTTGTTATGATCTGAATGATACTGAGGGTGAACTTAGGGTTAGATAAATGGGATTTATGTTTTGTGATTTCCATGTTTCTCTCAAATAACCCTTCGCCAGGGGATATAAATTCGTCGAATTTGTCTTGTTCTTCCAATTTTCTCTTATTTCTTAGGTTTTCATTAATATTCATGAATATTCACATTACATAATTTGTATATTTTTATCGTTTTGGTCAATTGGTAATGTCTCAAAATTTATTTGGTACCAAGTCTTGTAGTATAGGGTAGTTAGCAGCTGATGGAGTGGTAATTGTGTAGGTATGCGCGCTTAACTTTTCGACCAATTTTCTCTTATTTCGTATGTTCTCATTAATATTCATGAATATGCAAATGAGATAATTTGTATATCTATTCAATTGGTCATTTTGGCAATGTCTCAACTTTAATTTGGTAGCAAGATTCGTCGTCTAGAATGATAAGTAGCGACATATAGGTAATTTTGCAGGTGACACCCCTTAATTTATTCTACATTTTTTTCTTATTTCTTATGTTTTCATTAATATTCTTGAATATGCAAATTAGATCATATTTATCTCTAATGATTGCATCATATTGCTGTTTCTGAAATTCTATTTTATCTATTCAAGAAAGAAAGACTAGATACTTCAAACATATATACTTTTGTATGAGTAAAATATAAAAAAGCAGAGAAGCAATATTTCAAGGAGGTACTTAACAGGGCTTATCTATGCTGGCTTCACATTACTGCTAATACCAGAGTTACCTCTCCATTTTATGAATGACGATCCTCGATTTTAACGTACGATCCTCACAAATTGATAGTGCAAGTATATTTATCTTTAATCGAGGCATGAATTATCGTTTAGGACGATAAATTAAAAATAAATGTAAGTTTTCTCCAAAAGTAAGCTTTATATGATAATCCGCAAATCTCCTACGCATGTATCAGGCATATCAGGATGCAGCAAATTATGTATTTGAAAAGCGAAAAGACCATTGTTTTAGAAATTATAAAGTTTTACGGGTTTTAATTAATTATAACGCTATTATAAGGAATGATAAAGAGGCAAATATTCAATTTTATAGGATAGTAAGAGTTATCCCTCTTAAATACTATGTTTAAATTTATAAAAATCAATAAAACTGCAAATATAAATGACAGAAAACTTACTTTTAGAAATTAATAATTTGCTGTAAAAGAATGATTTTAGACGAGAAAAAATCAGTTTAAAAATCGTATTTCACGTTTCCGTTTTTTGCAAACATTGAGTTATCTCCCCATTTTTTATTATGATGCTACCAATTTGAGCGTACGACCCAATCAGAAATAAAGTAGAGTCATTTAACTTGAATTTAAGGACTGTTTATGACGCTTATGACGATGAGGTAAGTTTCGAAAATTTGAATTTCAGCAACGCGCCTAACTTGTCAATAGCTCAATGACTCATGACTTAGCAAAAAATAGACATTTACTCCGTATATAGACGGTTGGGTTATAAATACATTTTATTACCCAGCCGTCTAGTATGTCTGTTGTTTGCTATATCATGGGTAAAGTCAATATAAAACTTTGGTTTAAACATATTTCATTTGATCAATCACTTTTACATAGGTACAATATCAAAGAAGAAGGATCTGACAGTAAGCGGTAAGGCTTATTTTGGTCATTTCCTAATACAGTTTGATTTTACAATATTTGAGAATGGCATGCGTAGTCTAAACACATTTAACAGATAGATAGATAGATAGATAGATAGATAGATAGATAGATAGATAGATAGATAGATAGATAGATAGATAGATAGATAGATAGATAGATAGATAGATAGATAGATAGATTGATAGATAGATGCTCCTTTTCTAGCAGGCACTTAAGTGAACTGAATCAAAAACGTCGTGATAACGCCAATGTCACGTGATAGTGCCTCATCGACGCTAACCCGGCGCTGTTGCTTCATTACTTTTTTTTTGTTATTCGTTTGCTTCAAGTGCCTGCAAGTCTATAAATATAATCGAAAAACAATAGCAATTCATCAAGCGATGCAGCCCACGTAGCTATAGCACATATTGCATATGGGGTCCATTTTTACAAATGATTTCAGCTGGCATCTGGAAGGTTGGTGCTTTGTACCAATTCACCAGAACCAACTAATCATGCATGTAAAATGTTATGTAGTAGACAATGTTACAGATAAATTCCAGACATTCTCCCATGCATGCACAAGATTGACCCAGAGCATATGCGATAAGTACCACTGTCCCGTTGGCTGACCAAGGTGTAACATATATTAACATATCATATAAAGAATGACTGGACTCCTATCGTTGTAGGCATGTTAGATGTGGGAAGTACACTATGCAAGTTTAAATGAATCTGCCTGACTTAATATTAAAATCTTGAACTTGCAAGAAGAGTGATTGGTTATCTTGCTCTGTTGCGTTTTCTTTTCCAAATAGAAGTTCCCTAGCTGTGAAATTTTCAAGATTGTCAGGCAAATATCTTTTCCTAGCATTCGTGAAAATTGGACAGGTAAAAAAGAAATGAGTTGCACTTTCGAAGCCACCAAGCCAAACTTTTTGTGGCTTTTCCATGGGTAGAAACCAGTACTGGGCCGGGAGGGTTTATGAGTTGTGTGTTTATTATATGACGGGAACTCCCGAAGGCTCAACCGAAAGTGGTTTTATGGAGAAGCCCGGAAACGAACCTGCGACCCCTGGTTTACAAGGCATAGCGCTTATCCACTACACCACGGGGGCTTCTCTGCCCAGTCAATATAAGGGAGATAACTGGAAATTCTACTCAGTATTTGCAAAATACCACAAAGGGTTTTGAGTTTACAGATGCTAATTTTACAATAAAAGCACAGTCTAAAATTGCAAAGGGAGAGAAGTGAAAAAGTCAGCTACAGTAATCAATCTTTTATGCACTGCACCTATTTATCTGTGTGTACATATCTACGAAGTAATATGACTTTAACTGAAAGAGATGTTGAATTACAGAACGAACAAGGCAAATTCAACGAATTTATATCCTCCGACGAAGGGTTATTTGAGAGGAACATGTAAATCACAAAACATAAATCCCATTTATCTAACCCTAAGCTCACCTACAGTATCATTCAGATCAAACCAAACGCTTGTCAAGTATGTTTTAATGCTTAGTTCAATAAAAAATATACTTACATCTGCACAATTTCAATATCTGACCTTTAAACCCAACCTCAGAGGTCAAGATTGTGTGTAAATTCAAAGTGTACCCTTGCATCTGGGTCTACACTTCTTCCACTTTACTTTGATATGCAACATGCCCACTTTAAGAAAAGAACACAAAATACCTCAGGGGTCGTTGGTGTGTGCAATGACAGCATACTTGCTTTCATGGTGCTCTGTGCTCAATTCCCTTTAATTTGATATGCAACATGACTACTTTCAGTAAAAGATATAGTTTGACCTTTTGACCCCACCCCCTGGGTCAAGGGTGTGTCTGCGGGCAAAATATTTGCTACCATGTTGCTGCCAGCGTCGTCAGCTTTAATTTGATATGCAACATGACTACTTTCAGAAAAATATATAGTTTGACCTTTTGACCCCACCCCCTGGGTCGAGGGTGTGTCTGTGGGCAAAATATTTGCTACCATGTTGCTGCCAGCGTCGTCAGCTTTAATTTGATATGCAACATGACCATATTCTGAAAAGGTTTAATTTTGGCCTCGGCCCCACCCCCTTAGTCCACCCAAGGGGCTCGGAATCAGGCATTCAAACTGAAATCCCGTTTGATATGTTTCATATCTATTGCTGCTGTGCCTGCATGCAAAATTTCAGCAAAAAATATTAATAATTGCCTTAGTTATTGCGAAATTTAAATATTTGACCTTTGACCCCTTAGGTGGGGTCAAAGGGGTTGGGGTAAAACTTTGACACTGCCATTCTTATCTACAGGCACTTGGCAATCATGGTCTATAGCGAGAAGTTGTTAAATATAATAGCTTTGATGAAATGTGAAGATCATCACACAAAAAAGCTAATATAGGTTTTGCCTTATTATTGCCTATACTTAAACAAGGGCAATAACTCAAGTGTTAAGGGGTCGATTTTGACCAAACTTATAGGATATCGAGAATTCATGGTACTTATCATTTGTACCAAGAATGAATTAAATCTGACCAATAGGTACTGAGATATGGTTCCGGACAGACAAAAAGTGCGGACGGACGGACATACGGAATGGACGGACGGACGGACAGACGGACGGACGCACGGACGACGCCAAAACTATATCCCTCCGACTTCGTCGGGGGATAAAAATGTCAAATGCTAACAATTGCAAAAGGAGACAACTGATAAAGTAAGAAAGAGTTGTTCTTCCTGTGTGGTACACCTAGGGCGGACTTGATTTAGCTGTTTCCTTTACTCGTTTTACTCTGAACAGGCAGAACAGAAATTAAGTGGTGCTGGAACATCTGTACCGGCGTACTCCGGCTACTCCAACTTCCAAGGTGGTGAAGACAGAACGGTCACGTGACCTGTTCCAAAATAATATGGCGGAGCACTGCCTACACTGGACTGAGATATTTTTCTGTTGTTTCCGATAAGTAATGATAATTATTCATATTGAAAAAAAAATGATAATTATTAAAAATGATTGAAAGCAGGTGTATTTTGTCATTCTTTTTTTCTTCTTCTTAGCAATCGGATTGTGTTATATTTTTCACAAATCAAACAACAATCGCTTGATTTACTCTGGAGTACTCCAGAGTGCCCAGTTTTGCTTGTTTTAGATGACTGTTCTGGCGTACGCTGAGTACTCTAAAATTTCTAAACCAAGTCCGCCCCTATTCATCTGGGTTTACATCCCTACAAGGTATTATCAAAATTTAGCTAAGGGTTTTTGAGTTGCATGCACATAAATAGTAAAAGGCCAATAAACACTAAGGGAGATAATTAAGAAAATAAGAAACCAAGAGTTGTCCAACTTGTGAGCAGCTCAACTTCTCATCTGGATCTACATTCTTACCTAGTATTGTCAACGTACCTGAAATGGCGTTGGAGTTCAGATGCAAAAATGTCTAAAGTTAAAGTTAAAAAACTGCAAATGGAGATAATTTAGAAAGTAAGCAAGCTAGAGTTATCCATCTTGTGTACAGTGTGTCTGTTTATGTGGGTCTACATTCCTACAAGGTATCATCCAAATATCTTGAATAGATTTGGAGTTATAGAGCATACACAAAATTTGTGAAAAAATGCAAAGGGAAATAACTAGGAAAGTAAGCAAGCTAGAGTTATGCCACTTGTGTGCAGTGTGCCTGATTATCTGGATCTACATCCCTATTAAGGTCCATCCAAATTCCTTGAATAGTTTTGGAGTTATGGAATATACACTGAAATTTGTGAAAAAAATGCATTTTTCACCAAAAAAATTGGGAACCAACTGAAAAGAACATGGCATCACATGAAAGCAGGGCCCCTGAAGAAACCATGAGTGAAATTTGAAGAACGCATGTTGAATACTTTGCGAGAAAATCGAATCTGCCAAAAGGTTAACCGCCCGGACATCACTTATTTAATAACCGGATTTTTTCTTCGAAAACCCGGCTAAAAAAGCAAAAAAAAATCACGAAAACAAAAAGCTGGTATAATAATTCGAGTATGAATGCGTCACGGACCATTTTACATGTCATGGGGTTGGTGGAGTGAAACTTCAAAATAATTGAACTTCCTTGTACAAAGTAAAATCCTTGTGCAAAGTAAAATACCCAGTAAAGAAATTGGGTCATCATTAGGGTTATTGTAGTGTTGTATGTATAGTTTTTCAGAGAAACCGGCTTTTCAAGCTTTTCCAAATATTTCTATTTTCTATCCTAAATTTTAAAGAGCTCCAATTTTCTCTAACCTTTTTATACCTCTTTGATTTTTGCTCTGAAATACCCTTCAGGCATTGGGCTTCAACCAGAAAATTTCCTCAATCGCTTCGCTTTGCAATAACCCCTCCCCCCTCCCCCCAAGTATTGAAGTTGGTCTCGCTGGCTTTGGCCCACCCCAACCCTCCCCCTCCCAATATTGAGAAGCCTCCTACGCCTATTCCTACATGGGTGAAAGTTCAAAATTTCTAAAACGGTGAACTTTTGAAATTCAAATTTTTAAACTTGCATGATGCCTACAAATATTAATTATTTCATGTTTTGATGGTTAATTGTGTTTAGATAATCTGAAAAATAATCAGAGAAGGTGTTTTAAACTCCCTAATTCAGCATTTTGAGGCTGACTTTCTATGGAAAGTCAGCCTCAAAATCCTGAATTCAGGATTAATCCTGAAAACTTTCAGTCATGTTCCTAAGGAAATCTACAGCTTTGTTGTTTTCCCAGGGCCCCGAGCCCCTAGTCCCCCCTCTCAGGCTCTGGATTCGCGCATGGCTTGAGCTCATCTCACTTATCCTATTCATTAGGTACCAGACTTATAAATGACTTTGATTTAATTGTATTCAAGCAATCACATGAATCATTACCATAGTACAAATAACCTGTTGTTTTTGTTACATTGTATTCATAGTAGTCAAGGCGAAAAGGTATTCGATGACGAACACCCTCTAATCATAGAAATTACACACTTTTTTAACAAATAAAGTTGTTACCTTTTATCATTTTCTTTCACTGTTGAGAAACGGGTGCCGATTAAAGGTTTTATCAAAATTCTTCAAAACAAATATGGAGGTTCACATTTAGCTATAAATCCACTGCGCAATTTGGAGGTGATAAAATCTCGAGCATGCGCAGACTGTCCATGTGTCACGTATATCATAAAACGAGAAATAGATATACGACATGTACGACGAAGTGACAAAAGACATATATTTGATATGTATGGTGGCTGGTTTGTGCCATTTCGTTGTTTTTTTTTTGTTTTTTTTTGTTTTGTTTTTTTTGTCTTTTCGCCTGGCGTTATCGTTATGGCGCGGTGTCAAGACGAAATAACGCCAAGCGAAAAGACGAAATAACGAAAAAAAACGCCACGAAAAGACGGAATAACATCAGGCAAGAAGGCGAAATAACGAAATGCGCAACGCGAAATGACGAAAAACGAGCGAGAAAAGACGAAAAAACGCCATGCAAAATAACACAATTTTAAACTTTTATTTTTCGTTTTTTCATTATTTAGTCTTTTCGCCTCGCGTTATTTCGTCTTCTCGTTATTTCGCGTGGCGTTTTTTTCGTTATTTCGTCTTTTCGCATGGCGTTATTTCTTCTTGGCACCATGCCAGAACGCCAAGCGAAAAGACGTAAAACGCCACGCGAAAAGACGAAAACGCCACGCGAAAAGACGAAATAACGCCACGCGAAATAGCGAAATAAACGAAAAGACGCAAGGCGAAAATACGCCAAAATGAAATTTAACCCTTAACGCGTTTGCCAATAATGCATCGTTGGTTTCTCGATTGCTGTATTATTGACAATGTAAATGTAGAGGTAAAATGTGTTTACCTAGATCGGACTGCTCTCGTAGGGGCAGTTTGGGTGTCGAGGGCAGTCTGATCTGTTTCTACACAGCTGGACCAAGAGGTATCTAATACATTTCAGTAGAGGACAAAAACAGGCGACGTCTATTCTTAACTTCTAATAATGAAAACAAACACAGTTTGCATGTTGGCGCGCTTTAATGTAGGCAAATGAGCAGCGTGACATAGAAGGACGTTGTAGACCTTTAAGAAATACTTGTAAAAGCCCTGCCAGTAACACAGCTTACTTAACCCATAGACCTTCTCATTGCCGGAGTACCTGCCGTCCAGCCCACATAACACCAAACTTTTTCTTCTTTGTTTGGCTAAAACTTGCTGTGATTTTATACAGTGCAGTATACCCCATAGCAATGACGACTTGCAAATCAACATGACAAAATCTCTTGCTCGAATCTATACACAATTTTGTGTGTTGCTCACGCTTGTAAAGCCGCCTTAGAACTGATTTTACACGCCACTTCGTTAGCTATTGTAATCCTTGCTTAAAAAGATAAATATGACAGTATTATTTCTAGATTGGAAAATGACCATGCAACCATAGATGCGGCTACCAAAAAAAAAAATCTACTAACCTTTTCGAAGATGCATTCACTCAAATAAATCTAATCCTTGGTTTTATAACACTTGCAAAACAGCTAAACACAATTTTAATCGTGCTAAACATGCGTATGGCCATTGTCAAGCTGAAGACAATAGAACAAATCTCACGCGTTGTCGCTCAACGCTCAACAAGGTGAAACGGCGAGCAAATGCTATTTATAAATTCTAGCATGGGAAACGCATTCAAAATATAGTCAAGACAAACTCCAGAAAATTTTGGAAAGAAATAAAAAAAAAAGTTCACAAAAACGGCCGATGACTTCTACCTCGAAAATGTTCGAACGTTTTTCAGTCAAATGATAGTGATAATTCCAGTTCTGACTTTGGTCAAAACTGCAATTCTACACTTAACAATGCCATATTACATTTGGGGGCTCAAGTATGTTATTTCTTCGTTAAAATCAGATAAGAGCCCAGGTATTGATGGTCTTGTGGCTGAAATATTTAAATGTTCGTTTGATTTCATTTCACCTTTGTTGCTAAAATTGTTCAACATAATTTTCCTTAATGGCATGTACCCTAATTCAGGGTCTGAGGGTTTGATTACCACAATACATAAAAAGACAGCATAGATGATTAAACAATTACAGGGGCATAACTCTGATATGTATTTTTCAAAAACTTACTCCCATATCTAAAATAACAAATTACTTAAATGGACATCCAAGAACAGTAAATTATCTGATTGCCAGTTTGGCTTCCAAAACAACAAGTCAACTACAGATTGTATTTTCATTTGTCATGCCATTAAAACGAGAAAAACAAATTATATTGCTGTTTTAAGATTATCAAAAAGCAGTTGATACTGTAGATAGAGCACTCCTGTAGCAAAAACTTTTACAGAACGGCTGCAGTAAGATCATGCTTAAGGCTCTCTTCTCAATGTATGAAATTAAAAGTCCTGTGTTAGATATGAAAACAAATGTTTAAGCTTTTTTACCATAAATACTGGAGTAAAGCAGGTGGACCCTCTTTCGCCTGTTTTATTCATTTTCTTTATTAATGACATACTTGAAAGTACATGCTCAGATAACATAGACCTGTTCGATTCCAACTATATTTACCTGTTTATGCTCCTTTATGCAGATGATGCGGTACTTTTTTCAAAATCACCTGTTCACCTGCAAGACATGTTAAATTAACTGCACGAATTTAGCCAAACATGGGGCTTGCCGGTCAATATGAGTAAGACAAAGATTATGATATTTGAAAAGGGTAGACCAACTAGCAATGAGTTCTATGATAGTAATATTTAAAACCATACTCCAAAATGTTGAAAATTTCAAATATCTGGGTGTTAAGTTTTATAAAAATGGTTGTTGGAATCGATCAAATATATGCCGATCGGAGTATGGCTTTTTTGCTTTGCATAACTTATATAGACTATTCCAAGATGTCACAATGTGCACCAAAGAGAAGTTTTCAACTGTTTGACACCTTAGTAGGCTCAGTCCTAAGCTATGCATGCGAGGTGTGGGGCTTCCATGATGCCCCCGATATAGAACGTACTCATTCCTAGTTCTGCAGATATCTTTTAGTAGTTAAAGAGTCCACACTTATAGCTGCCCTCTATACCGAGTTAGGCCGACTTCCAATTATTATTTCCAGAAAGCTCAGAATTCTTCGATACTGGTTCAAAATTATAAATAGAGAAAATGCTGTTGTCAGTGAAATATATAATATACTGAAGGACTTTAAAAACGCACCACCTGCTTAAATGCTAATTTATGTCGAAAATTGGATATTTTCATTATGTTTGTTTTGTTGTTTGTTTTGTTGCTTTATGTCCCAAGTCAACAGCTATGGTTATTGCGGAACGGTCAATTCACCTAACCACACTTTTTCCTGGGCAGGCTTGAACAAGCGGTTAACAAGTAATTCGTGCACATACTTTCGCTTGTAACTGACAACAGCCCTTCTTGAATGAATCAGCCGAAGGGAGGAGAATGACCTTAGAAATCATTTCATGATCAATCTCCACGAAAGTATGGGACCGGACCGTGATTGAACTCGCGACCCCTGAATCTGCAGTCAGACACGCATCTGTAGCCAGACACGTTACCGACTGCACTACAATAGCTATAAACCGTGATTGGGTTTAAAACTAGGCATGCAGCCTGTCGCATGATATCCAAGTTCTATCAGGGCCGTCGCCGCGTATTTAAAAGTGGTCCGGCGGAGGAAATCATCGAGTGCCGACGGCACGAGAGGGGGAGAGTACGAGAGGGGTACTCCCCCTCTTGTTAGGAGGGTTAGGGGTCTCCTCCGAGAAAATTTTGAATTTTTAGCGCTTCTATGTGCGTTTTAATGGGTTTTTATGCGTTTGGGACCAGATTCCAGTCACGATTTTTGCTCGAAAAGATATTTCTTGGCGCGTGAGAAAACTGAATGCTAAACAAAATCGTTTTCAGATAGTCACGATTTTTAAAACTTTTTCCTTCAGCATATTTCTTAGACATTATGTCACCTTTGTTCCCGCAGGTTTTGGCAAAGTACTTATAGCACTGATCCTTGGTTGTCATGGGCGGATCCAGAGGGGGGGCAGGGGGTCCGGACCCCCCCCCCTGAAAAATCACAAAAAATAGGGTTAGCTTTCTGGATCCGCGCATGGCTGTACTTCAAAGAGTTGTATTTTTTAAAGATATACAAAAGCGTCTATTCAAATAGTACACCCGTTACTTTAGATTTTTGCTGCACAACTTTCCTTGATGAGTTCCCTTGTCGATAGGCATAACGTGAGATCTTAGGCTTCATCGTAATGAAGCCAGGGCCTACTGTCGAACTACGACGACTAAACCCTTCTCTGTTCATGCTTCTTAAAGTCGAATGAACGTTGGGGGAACCGAAAAGTCTTGGGCTGAATTGGAACAGGCAGAACTTGTATGTCCGCAACGGAATGAATTGTAACAACACATGCCCACGATGCTCGTAACGTTTAAACATACTTAGTCGCTCGACATGTTATTTAGAAGAAAAAAAATGTCAATTTGAGGGAAATGAAACTGGCGCATCGAAACTATCTGGGCCTCAATGCGAGAAGACCTGTCTTCGGGGTTTACGACCATGCAAGATCCACACCAACCTGCTCAGTTACAGAGAGTACATGTGGCTAGAAAGCCGAAATTTTGCGTGTAGCAAGTTTAACAATTATACTTTCAAGAGGGCGAACAACAAAGGCATGATCAGTCTGCGTGGATGCGTAGGCTGGTCTGCGCCTTTAATCTTCGAATGCAACTACGTCAGGTTTTCTCTGGACGCGGCCCATAAGTATGATAACTGTCAGTATAATATAGCTATATATAATTGCATTGTTTTTTCAATGATTTCACACCTTGGCTAGGTCGGTCTATGGATGACACGCGCTGATGATTGCATCAATAAATTGAAAATCAGTGGTAAGCACAAAGAAAAATGAGCCAAAACGAGAAAAAAGGGACACGGCGAAAAGCATACTCGTCCAAAAGGGTGGTCCGGCGCTCGCCGTCCTGCCGGACCGGCGACGACGGCCTTGTATATCCAACCCTTAAATAACGTTTTACTATCTTTTTGAATTGATCACTAAAATTAGGTTTTCCAACAATTCGTTTGAATTTATAAACTAAATCCCCATAAAATATAGGTTCTGATATGCCTTTTAGCAGAAGAGTTTTTAACCCAATGTCGTATTTAACAATTAACTCTGAGTGTCTGTGGTAGAATTCAGAAAATGCTTTTCGAATTTTATGATATCTATAACCTTGTTTTAATAACTTAGCAGTTAAAAATAAGTTTCTGTTGTTGAAGTCATCAACATTAGAACACACTCTAGCAAAACGAATAAGCTGAGAAATATATACACCGTAGGAAGGAGAGCGAGGAACATCTCCATCAAGAAATGAGAAATTTACTACTTAAAAATTAAAATCATCCCGTTTATCATAAATTTTAGAAGAAACTATGCCATTTGTTATTGACAAGTTCAAGTCCAAAAAACGAAGCTTCAGTATCAGAAGAATTCACCTAATTTAACTGAAGTTCAGTGGGATATATCTGACCTACCATTTGTTCAAAATAAGGATTATCAATATTAAGTAAGTCATCTAAATATATCGATGTCACAGTATCAACCAATAACACAGTGTATCAACCGACGGCTCAATATCAACCAAATCAGTTTCCAGTACTGAGACAGAAACCTACTAGACGTAACACAGCTGAATCGAGTAAGCCATCAGTATTACCCAAAAATTTAGTATTTGATGAGAAGACTAACTGGACTTTATCACATGACGTCGCGTCAGGGAGTAAAATAACGCCATGCAATAAAATCTGTAAACCACTAGTGGTTTATAGATTTATGGGAAACGTTATGACGTCCATAACAACGTTGCGTAAATAATGACAATATCATAACGTTTTACGGCAGAAATGAGATTTCAAAGTAATCTTAATGTCATATGATAAATAGAATCTAACATTCGTGCTCTTGTATCATTGAATTCATTAAACTCGTTGCGAAAAATTTTATCTCTCTTCCCCAACTCGTTTAATAAATTCAATAAAACATGAGCACTCATGTAAGATCCTCTATTTATTTAAACAAAAGTTTGAGAGCTATGCAACTGCTGCAGGTTGGACTGATGAGAAGACAGACATGCTGATTTGGGGACTCAAAGGCAAAGTGGCTGATTTTTGTGTCCTGCTAAGTAACATAAATAGAGAATACTAGGTGAGTGCCTTTTGATATCAAGTTTACCAGGCAAGGCTTTGAGAACGCTTGTTGACATCGCGAGGCTTGCCGAGCGATTCAACATGCGTTCACAAAGCCGAGCCTGGTAAACTTGATATCAAAAGACGGGAACCTGGTATTCTATTTATCAGTTTACCCATTGTTGAACACTCTTCAAACTAGCGATTATTACGTAATTTTTGATTTTTGTGTTGATTCAGCGTCATTAGCGACGTCATTCAAGAAGTGCAACGTCATCATGATCTGATAAAGGTAACATGCCGTGAGATAGGAAACGTTTATTAGGTTATGTTGAATCAATTCAGTTAATATGAGGGGTGACTGATAAATGAGGAATTGTCATACAAGCATCTGATGTCTGAATTCGAAAAGAGTTTCAAGAGGGAAGAACTACCTGAAACCCTTCAAGCCCTTTTCCAAAATGAATGTGATTGTCAGGATGAAGGTGAATTCCTACGTGACTGGGCGGACAGGATTTTTACATTGGCTGTCAAAGCTTATAAAGATTTACCTGAAGCCTGGATTAGGAGACATGCTATAATAAGATTCTGCATGGGGTGTCTAGATCTTGAAGCTGGACAGCATGCCTGCATACAGCAGCCAAAATCATTCGAAGAGGCCATGGATAAAATGGAGTGATTCCAATGCATTAATAAGACCTCTAAATCGAGACGTCCATCATCAAAAACAACTAAATCTGATCGTCCAGTTAATGCATACACCTGCAAATCATATGATGACTATGACACAGATTCCTGTTTAGATGAAGAGGAGGACGCGCACTATCGAAGAGACTAGGCCTGTAACTATGAACATTTTTCGAAAAAAAATATTTTCTTTTTAAATCATTTGTAAAATTAGAATTAAGTTATATTTTCACAATAAATATGGACAGTACAGCTGAAAACTGCAAGGAAAAGTGAATTATCTTATTAAAAGAGGTGTTTTTTCTCTTATTGATAATTATTTACGTCCCTCCAATATTTCTAGACAGTTGATTTTTAACATAAATGCTGTTGTTTTGATAGTGTTATTTTGTTAAGATTTACGAAAATGGTGAAATGTTTACCTGAATTTGAGTATTTTCGAAAAATAGAAACTTTATTTCAAAAATTAAAAGATCAAAAGTTACAGATTATGCAGCTTTAACAAGGTATTATTAACACTAAACAGAACGTTAGCCCATATTCTTCAACCCATAGAACAGAACCCGGTCTTAATCCAAGAATTGAGTTCCCGGGAACAAGCACTCCAGGATTAACAGAGGCTGCTAGACAAATGTCCAAGGTGTCAGATGAAATGTCAACTCTTTGCAGTAATGTCTCTGATCTTACATCAGGGATCAAGAATATGCTGTGTGAAAGTGATAGCGGTGCACTACAAAGATCTAGTTGTTTTACTTGTGGTAGCCCACAACATATGGCTAAAGAATGCCCGTCTATACTATCAAGAGGTCCAGAGTAGAGGGCTGTTCGATTCAAAGACAGTCAGCCAAAAGCCAACGGGACGTAGAAGTAGGTCGGAACCTCGCCCTAGTAAAGCACTGCCAAAAGATTAGGCAGACAAAAAAACGAAATGTGATGCAATCTCCGCAGCTGGAGACCAAGGGCCGACAGAATAAACGGATTGAACAGCAAAATGGGAAACAGTCTCCGCAGCTGAGGGCCAAGGCATTCAAAGAATACAGCAAAATGTTAAACAGTTTCCGCATCTGGAGTCTGTGCAGTCAGAGACAAAAAGCCATCAGATTAAGGAAATGCGAAAACAAAGTGATATGCAGTAACGACAGTTTGGGAACGTACAGAATGAATATCAGCCGGATAATAACGAAAACCAACCGCAATTGTTTGATAGTTCATGCCAAGACAGAGCTGTTGCTACTTCACAAATTATGCAGTATCCACAGTCTGAGAACACCAAGAATGAACATCAGCCAGATGATAACAAAAATCAACCGCAACTGGTGGATAGTTTATGCCACGACAACTCTGTTGCTACTTCACAAGTTATGCAATATCCACAGTCTGAGAACGTACAGAATGAACATCAGCAGGATAAAAGCAAATATCAACCGCAGCTGGTTGATACTTCACACCTAGACAACTCTATTGCTACTTCTCAAGATTTGCAGTCTCCACAGCCTGGAAACGTACCAAATCAACAGCAGCCTAGCAAACTATATACACAGCAGGATCTATATCCACAGCTGGATATTAGGACTTATCAACCGCAGCGGGTTGATACTTCACGCCAAGAACGCTCTGACCAGACTTCAAGAGAAGAACCAAAACAGCACTATCAATCGCCAAGATGATAAGCATGCTCCACAGTGGATGGTTGTACCAAATCACAGCAGACTAGCAAACCATATCCGCAGCTGGATATTAGGATTTATCATTCGCAGCAGGTTGATACTTCACGTTAAGAAAGCTATGATGATCCATCTTCAGGAAAAGAACTAGTCATCACTATCGACTAAGTCAAACCAGGTGCAGTATATTACTTGACTTTTCGCTTACTGTAAAGGCGGCGCCTCATGAATGCGTAATTAGGACTAGTCAACCTTAGGCATAGGTAAAAGCTGAAAAGGAGGCGTGGTTTTATTCAAAAGTAACTGTATCATCTTGTGTCAACACTTCAGTCATTACTTAGGTCTTAAAACGCCAGCAAAATAACTGCATCTGAAAATGTCTATTTAACATAAGCAGGGAGGCAAAAATTGTGGACCTAGATCAGACTGCTCCTACAGGAGTAGTCTGATCTGGATTCACATTGTTTATCTATGAGGCTTCAAATAGTTTAGTGGACGACAAAAACATACATTTTGTGATTATGTGCTGTAAGGGTTAATAAATGTGTGTTCAGTTTGTATAAGGTTAGGATTTTTATGAAATGCATGCACGTTTGCGCGGCTCAAAAAGCTTATATACTCTTTATCAAATTATAAATAAAACCTGATTTCCCTTCCTTAGCAGATGAAATAGCGGAACCACACCCAGATATGAATATTCAAGTTGCCGTCTTTACAGTAAGCGAAAAGTCAAGTAATACCATGCACTGGCTCCGTTGGAAAATAAACATGTGAAGGAAGCGGCGGATTCCGTAGTGCTTTGGAATTGAATTTTCAATAGGTTAGACCCAAGGCCAGGAATATTATCAATGGTAAATTGTCATATGGCTGGAGGAAACCTCGTGGTCACAGGTTTCAATGTTAATTTGACAAGAGTGCAAATAGCAGAAAGGAGAGTCACATCCCAAGACCATGTTGTCATGGTTACATGTAGCTTGGTGAAGGTTATGCCAGTCTTTGTAGGCAAATCCAATTTAGGACCAAAGTTCGTGATTCCAGGAGCAGCATACCACAACACAATAGAAGACACTGCATGATATTAACACCACAGGCAATTGCGATACACCTACTGACACAGAGTCAGAATTCAGATCAGCATTACAATCTGAGAGGAAGATATAGATATTGGTGTTAATACCATATAGAAAAACATGCCTTAAGCCTAAAGGACTATAGACTTCATAGTCGGGGAACCAAGGTAGAAAAAATGCTAACCCTTGCACCCGAAAGGTATACAGCTGTATTTTGTATGATTGCAAAGGTAATTCTATGGTGTATCTGAAACCACTGTATAGCAGACTCGATTGACTTGCATAACGCCAGAGCAGTCAACTTTCTACGGAAGCCCAGCAAGAACATGTCAAAATATTATTTTTTAAAATGCTATATATTTTTATCAAAAAAGTTCAGGATTGAAAAATATTAAGTTTAAATAATAATACAACATCGGCGTGAACCTCAGAAGCAACGGCGGTGATCTAAGAATACTGCTTATTGGTTTTTAAAGCATGTAGATTAGGGCACCCCCATTTTGAAATTAAATTTATAGATATCTTTTCTTCAAATCTCATTAAAACTGCATTTATTGCCCCAAAATGTATTTCATAATTATTTATATATCGCTTGGAAGCATATCTCGTAAGAAATTATGAACTTACTTTTTCACTTTTGTCCTCCCGCTGAAGTGGTTTGAATTGCATATTTTTTACATAAATAAATAAATTTTAGATTGAATGTGTTTAAACACTGCATACAGTTAGACAGACGTTCGGGACATAATTTAAGACAATTTACTTTATTTTCTATGGCAAACTAGAAAAGGTAGCTGATAAGTAAAAATATGAAACCACGATAATTTGGGGTGGGTATAAAACGCAGCCGAATAACGCAGCTATATTAAATATATAGGAAAATGCAGCCAATATAGAAATAGTGTGAAACGCAGCACCTGGACGAAAGGGTATAAAACGCAGCGAAGTGTGCAGCTATATGAAATTTAATAGTAAACTGACTGACCATTGTTTAGGCAGTAAATGTAAAAAAGTTTGACGAATATCATGAATATATTATCTTTCTAAATTCTTTCACCAAAATCATGAGGTAAGCCATCAAAGAATCAGAGTGTTTGGATCGGATCACTTCCGATATTATTTGCGTTTTTCATTAGAATAGTTTTAAGAAATACGAACAACGATGGTCTCAGATCAGCATGCGCAGCAAAATAGTTTTGTTAGAGCCTTGGCAGGTAACTCCTAACGTCGTATATTATTTCAAGCATGTGGCTAGATAGCTTGCTGGCTCAGTGAGCATAAGGGCGACCTGGATGCGAAACCCCTGTGTTCAGGGTATGCTAAAAACAAAGGCGCAGACCAGTCTGCGCATTCGCGCCTTTGTTATTCGTTTATTATGAGTATCATATCTAAACTTACTACAAACGAAATTTCAGTTTTTAGCTAGTCTCTGTAGCTGAGCAGGCTAGTTGATGTATAACCTGGTCCTTATCCCTAAACGTGTGTTCTGGCGACGAGGCCCATATAAATTGAGCCACTAACGGCCTGCCAACGGAACACCATTAAAATGTTTGTTTCGTTGGAGGACCGATGGTGGCCCAATAGGCCTATTGTGTGCTGGCTGGAGATGGGATTTCCCAATAATCAAAAATGGAGCTTCTCGCGATGAAATACATGTAACATATGCGTAGGAAGCTTTTCAATATGGGGCGTGCAAAGCCAGCGAGGCCAACTTCAATATGGGGGAGGGTATTGCAAAATGTACATACACGCACATATGCATGCATGCACACTCATGTACATGCTGATAAATACCCATTCATGTATGCACACACATGTATGCGTAAATGCATATGCATGCATACATTTATATATTTACATCCTGATATCTGGATATGAAAATCATTTAAATCAAACCAAGCGATTTCTACGAGCAAAAAAACAAATATATACATGTAATTGAGTGGGGGCTTATGTTGTAAATCGCAAAATCATGAGGTTTTGAAGGAAACCAGCTCCTTTTCCCCATTATTTCTTATTAGGCAAGTATACGATTAATTTACATATATATACATGTATAACAAAAAAATTGCTACTTAGTTAATTTCAATTAACCCATATATTGCTTATTATCCAAAATGTGGCATAAGAAACTGAGCCCGCACCAAAGACTCTACTCAGACTGGACAGTCAGATCAAAGTCCTCAGTATGGGGAACCTAATAAGCAGGGGAAGAAACGAGGTCCGTGAGATTTATTCTCTAGTCATTGCAATCCGTTGATTTTTGTTCCTATTTTTGCGTTTTATTAGAATGTTAATTGCATTGATGTGTCTTGAGGAGATTATTTGTTGTTGTTTGTGGAATTTATCACAGATTTCTTAATTATTTATAATCTTAAACGATTTTTTTTTTATTTTTCATACCCTACCCTCATTTATATGTGGTTTGGTTCAGCTGCCACCTAATTTGGTTTAAAGTTTCCTCACGTGTGCGGATGCGCGGACCGTTTTAGGACTTTATTCCTCGCACATATACACGGCAATGTGGCTGTGCATCACGAGAAGACTCCTGAGGATCAGGCTGGGCATCACTGGGGTTCTTCGCTGTCCAACGAAGTAAGTTTAAATACTTAGTTACCCGCACTGAGCGCTCGGCAAAGACTCTGATCATAATGGGTGGACGCCTATGCTGATATGAGTCTTTGGACACTCATTTTGCTATGGCTGAATTTGCAATGTCAACGAAAATTTTATTTACGTATATAATAATTAATTAAATCTAGTTTACAAAAAAAGGTACTATTTCAGTAGGCTCAACACGAGCAGGCGACAACCATAATAAACACTAATTTATTAACACTTTCTTTACTACTGATAATCGATACCAAATATTGATAATCGATGACGGGCGTTCATAATCCAATTATCGCTGTCGTTTATTGGGAGGATTAGTGTCTTGCAGTTTTAACAGTCTAATTGAATCGTTATTCCATCAAACCTTTTCAGTCTGGATACTGGTAAACAGGTACTTTGGCTGACAGTGAAGACCCTGATCAAATGCCACTTAATGCGGTATTTCATCACGATCTGAACTATATGCTAAGATAAAGCAAGGGACATAAATACACCATAATTTAGAAAATTCGACCTGTGACCCCTTCAAAACACTAAATGGATGAAAATTAACCAAGTTAGTAAACTCTTCGCTGTCTCTAGAATATATAATATACTAGACATATAAAATATCTCCTACGCATGTATTTCAATGTTTAGACATAATGTGTAGAATATAATTTTAGTATATTTAGGCATTTTCACTCAATGCCATTACATCCCATTTAAGCATGCAAACAGGCGTGGCATACTGCAATGTCCCATCAAAATTCAGTGAGACACACGGTCTGCACATATATTTATTCAGCATTTCTTCTTCCAGTTCTGTGCAGGAGTCATTCTCGCATATTGAAGGAGAATTTAACGATGGTGATTTTAATCTGCGAATCAAATTATATGTTCATCTTGCAAAGAGTGCAGACCCAGGCCAGGCGCCTCAATTACGATACAACGTTGGGCCAGGGTATGCACTCTTTGCATTTCTCCTGTCCCGATATATTCTCAGGTCCGACGCTTTACGTCGGGTGCCAGACCATGGTCTTCACTGAATGCAAACTCAAGTTTTCCCCATTATTTTATCAATTTATAAAACAAAACAGACTCAGACCAGGCACCGCATGATGCAACACCTGGATTGTGTCTAACCAAACAGTGCAGACCCTGATAAAATGATCCGTCATTCAGCAATTCATATGTGTCTTCAGTAATTACCAAACCACCCGTTATGGGTTTCCATTCTGAGGGTTGTAAAGGAATGAGCTTAGTAGCCTACGAATATCTTAGGGAACAAAGGATCATTGACGGTTTGGGCCTTATACGCCTATTTTTCTGATTCCCATAACGCTGCTGTTGAGCTTCTAGTGTGGTGCATGTAGTATCAGTGCAATAGGTGAATCTAATAGCAAGAGCCAGCTAGCAAAATATTTTCAAAATTCCTACGCACTCGAGAGTTATGGCGGGTAGAAAGGGGAGAGGGTCTTAAATTTTATGAAAATAAAAAGGGCTTTAAAAAGTGATTTCTGCACGTTTTCTTGATTTATTTGGCAGGCATGGTAATATCTATTGAACATACCATATGCAGAGTATTAACGGATCACGATAATTGATGAAATTGTTTTAAAAACAAAATATGTCTTGTAATAAAATGAATTTGGGGAGATAATTTAGAAGTTACCTGTACATTTTTGACTACATGTACCGTACATAATACAAAACTGAAAGCTCAACAAAAGAAATAAATATTTTGAAGGAATGAAAGTGTCCCATTTAGCATTGAAAAGTAAAACTGATTCTAACTAGATCCTTTGAATATTACTTTTGCTTTGTTTAAAGGGCATGGCATGTTGAATGTATTTTAAGTGTCCTAATATTTATGGTATACATGATGCATGTATATCCCTATATGAGACAATATATTGAACACTAAAGTATTTACCTGTTATAACTCTTTGCATGCCAGTGGATAATTTTGTCGGCTGCCAATGGCTTGAACCTTGATAAAGACCAATAGAATGTCGGTCTTGATCTGGATCCAAACTGTTTGACACTCTGATGGTGGTCCTTGGTGGTTTATTTTTAAAAACTTAATTTTGAAGAAAGTCAGCAGACGAAAATAAAACATGAACATTTCCCTAGCATGCAAATAGATAAGTATAGGACGTTTGCAAAATAATGTGTCATTTAATAACAGTGAGATTTTTCTTATGAAAAAATGCATAAAACCTTGCTTATTCTACTTTTAATATTTAAGAACTTTATATTAAAACTAGCACAGAATACAAAGACATTTAGGAGGTTGGTTCTCGAGAACTTCATTACTGTCATTAATTTCTTATTTGGTAGAAAAGGCATTTTATGGGCTTAGGCCCTGGGTTTTTGGGCTGCTGAACATCTTTCCCCCCCTTGTGCCAGCAAGCCACTTCCATACAATGTGTAAAATATGGTAACACATATACATGCAAAAGATTTTGCTGGCACACGGGGGGGGGGGGGGAAAGATATTTTAAAAAATGTTTTCGGATTCCTATATATCTTAATGTAAAACTAATTGTTCTACCCAAAATTTTATATCTTTGAAGCATTTGATATCGAAAACGGATTTCACAGCCATAAAGTACTCAGGTCAGGGTAGCTTCAAGGTGAAGAAAGGGACGATTGACAAACTTTTATTTTTACTGAAAACCATAGGCATTTACCCATAGCAAGTGTCAATGATCCTTTAATATCTGGACATTAACATGATTTAAATCAACTTCTGCGGTATATGGCCTACCGTGGCAGCCGCATTTAGCCTATTCACTATATTTCTATAGTGGCTGCACACTTCGCTGCGTTTTATACCCATTCGCCCAGGTGCTGCGTTTCACACTATTTCTATATTGGCTGCG
Source organism: Loripinus fragilis (assembly GCA_964019695.1). Lineage (NCBI taxonomy): Eukaryota > Metazoa > Mollusca > Bivalvia > Lucinida > Lucinidae > Loripinus > Loripinus fragilis. Next base: position 94,740,506 of record OZ026524.1, read on the forward strand.
TTTTCCTATATATTTAATATAGCTGCGTTATTTGGCTGCGTTTTATACCTAGCCATAATTTGATACTTAGTAATTTAGTTCATGCCAGCGGGTGCGTAGTTACATACCAGACAACTTATGAGCAGTTTAACACATAAATGATAGTTATCAAGGATTCAAAGGGTGTTTATCTTCCATATTAACAGCAGCTTTGAAACAGGGGGTCATTGTAGGGACCATGGGGATTTTTATCTATTGAAAACAATAATTTCATTAAACAGTGGTAAAATAAATGTGAAAAACTCGTATAACTATTATCATATCACCATGGAAAACCTGTCTGTCCCAGTCTGAGATGCAGAAATGTAACCGCATAGTTCTTGTAAAGACAAAAATGTCCCTAATAAGATTATTTTGGTGCACAAATGACTGCCCATACTTATAAATGCATTTGATAGTGTATTATTGTATTATCGAACAGTCAAACGGCTTCTCATACCAATCCTCCAGATAAGAGTGCGTAATGGAAAATTAGTTTTGTTATTTCTCAACCAAAACATATGTTGTTAGTACTTAAATGGACCCATTAAATGAGATGGTTCTTTAGAAGACCAAAAGCACGCTCTTTAACTTATTGATAAGGGAAACACCACAATTTCTATGCTATGAAAGATTGCTTAACATGACCTATGGGGCATACAAAAATGCATTTTTTCGCGAAATGCAATTCTGGTTGCGTTGCTATACAGTGGTTTCATATCAAGCACTATTTAGACTATCAGTATACAAAATTCCAGCCGTATACTTTTCGGGTGCAAAAAATGTGTGTTTTTGCACGATACGCGACTTTGGTTCCCCGACTATCAATCATGTTTAAGTATTCAGTATGTGATGGCGATTTATGTAAGCATTTAGGAATAGATTCGAGTACCTATAATCCAATCTATTCCTAAATGCTTACATAAATGGCCATGTGCATGCCAAATACTTTAAAATGATCTAATTCTATAGTCCTTTAGGCATATGGCATGTTTTTCTATATAGTATTAACAACAATATCTACCACTTCCGGTCTATGAAGTACCGGCAATACGCGTAAATACCAGCAAATCAACGTACATTTACCAGTGTGATGTTGACCTTGAACAGTTTTATGGCAAGTTTCAAATTTAATTCCAAATGCATTAACATGTGAAAACTCTTGATAAGTTGATATTTAGAGAACTATTGAAGCCAATGAGTATATACTTACCAGATGCATTCATTTACCTGATAAGACATTGATTATATAAGTTTATGGGTGAAAGTTCAAAATATCAAAAATCCTGAACTTTCGAAACAGTAACTTTAACCTTTTAAACTTGCAGTATGCTCACTAAATATTCACAATTTGAAGTTTAAATGGTCAATTGTCCTTAGGCACACAAAAAATAAATTAAAGAAGCTATTATGATCTCCCTAATTCAGCATTTTGAGGCTGACTTTCTGTGGAAAGTCAGCCTCAAAATTCTGAATTCAGGAATAATCCCAATAACATTCACCTATGTAAGTATCTAAAGTCAAGATAGACCTTTGACCTTTCAGCAGAGGTCAGTCGCATTAAATTGTTATCAGTAAATTCAAACACATTTTATTTATACATATTTTTTCAGTAACCACTGGGGCAGGAAAACTCACATGCGCGGATCCAGAAAGTTTTTTCAGAGGGGGTTAAAATTTGACGTTTTTTTGTAATTAGTTGAGGAGAGATGATTCAAATACAACTAAAAGGGGGCCATCATCGCATGCCAGCGAAATGCCATTTACATGGCATTTCACTGGCATGCCGATGATGGCCAAACATTGAATTCTGGCTTGTAGCTTTGTGATTTTTCAGGGGATCCGGACCAGAATTGCTAAGATAGCCGAAATTCTTGTGATTTTTCAGGGGAAGGGGGTCCGGGCCCCTGTCCCCCCTCTAGATCCGCCCATGACTCAAATATTATATGGAGACTCCTTAAAGAAAGGAAAGAAAGTTTGTTCAAAAGGTCTTTATCACATGACCAAGATGGTCCCTACACCATAATGTGGTTTAACCCTTAAAATTATTTTTCTGGCAAAACCAAAGAGCCAATCACTTTGGGCCATGGGATGTAGCATTGGGGAGGTACATGTAGGCGCTACAAGGTCCATAGATCCAGATAATTTGTTTGTTTGATTTGATTCTTTACGTCCTATCAACAATCTTTTAGTTAAACAGGGACGGGTCTTCCTGGGTTGAACCAGTACTAAGCTAGGATAAATGTGTCTTGCTCAAGGACTACAACACAGTGACGCCGGCGAGGCTCGAACCCGCGACCCCTTGGTCTCGAGTCAAGCACTCTACCTCTGAGCCACTGCGCTCCTTATAGATCCAGATACGGAAATTTTATGAGTGTAAAACTGTAATTATTTTATGAGCCAAGAATTGTAATTATTTTCTTACCCATCAATTTAAACATGTGTTTTGGGTGCTCAAAAGAACCGTCTCAATGAGACAGTTCTTTTGTGTACCCACAACATATGTTTTGGATGAAAAATAAAGAAAATAGTTTTCTAATACTCACTCTTATCTGGAGGCCTGAGGTTACTTCAAATGATGATCAGATGGCTCTCCAAACATGACATGGCTTGAGCAAACATAAATGCAAAGAAGTGTATTTCTGTATATTTTAATTTGATAGAGTTAATAACAATATATCAAAAGAAAATGGATCAAAAATGTATTCAGTTTTATCATATGAAGTCGCCTCTGGGAGTGAACTAATGCCATGCAATAAAATCGATAAACCACTAGTGATTTACAGATTTATGGGAAACGTTAGGACGCCCATAACAACGTTGTAATGACAAAATTATAACGTTCTTATGCCAGAAATGAGATTTCAAAGTAATCCTTATGTCATATGATATATAGAAGCTAACATTCATGCTCTTGTTTTATTGATTTTATTAAACTTGTTGCAAAAAAGATATAAAATACTCGGCAAGCCTTGCATTTTATCTCTTTTCCCCAACTCCTTTAATAAAATCAATAAAACATGAGCTCTCATGTAAGATCCTCTATGTCTTTGTCACTAAGCCTTTATCTTGATTTGAGTTTATGCTTTGTGTCTCTAACAACACTTTTCAGTCATGCTCGGACGTCTTTCTGTGTTGGACCATTGCTAAGCAGTGATCATTACAGTGTCTTCCTCAAGGACACAGCACATTGCCTAGGGTGAGGATTGAACCAGGGTCTCTTAAATCTGAAGTTGAGCACTCTACTACTAAGCTCCTACTGTAAACATAACATTATTTTAAAATTTGGAGTAGTTTTCTAAAACCACACATTTTGCACATCTTCTCAAACCATTGATATCTAAACTAATTGACGGACACATGATGTTGGAGTGATCTTTCTTCCATGTAAGCACCAATCACAACAAACCTTTATTGTTATATTGCCAATATGATTTAAGAACCTCTGAGACAAACTTAACAGTATAGAACAGATCAGACTGCTGTAGTAGCAGCAGTCTGATCTAGGTACCACATTGTCTGCATATCTATACTTACATTACTCAATATATATGCAGCAGACAACTTGAGCAGACAGACAACATTCTCAGATGCATTTTTTAAAGCGCTTTAAGGGTTAAATGTCACACTGACATAATTGTGTTTCCATGCTGAAGACTAAAGGCTCACCATCTGAAAAGTGCTCCCATCCTTATAGGACAGTCAATTTATCACATGATACTGTGTCTGAGAGTGATATAACGCCAGATATTTATATTGTTAAACCACTAGTGGTTTACGTATTTAGCACTTAAAGCGCCACCTATAATTTAAAGCAGACGATGATTGCAAATTTTGCCGCTTTTTCAAAGATAACAAATAAGGCATGATATTTCATGAGAATCGTCTGCTGGCAGACGATTCTCATGAATTATCATTCCTTATTTCTTTCGAAAATTAGGAAAGATGTTGCAAAATTTGTGGTCTGCTACAGTTGTGATTGGCGCTTTAAGGGTAAGTAACTATATGTGATGCCGTCCACAACTATATTGCATACACAATCACAAAATCTTAATGTTTTAACATGTAAAACGTTTTTTTTTGTTGTTGTTTTTTATTTGCTTCTTTACATCCAGTCAACAGTTTTTCAGTTATGTCAGGACTGGTCTTCCTGGGTTGAACCAGTACTAAGCAGTGATAATTGTGTCTTGCTCAAGAACACAACGCAGTGCCGACAGCAAGGCTTGAACCTGTTGCACCTTAGTCTTGAGTCAAGCACTCTACCACTGAGCCACTGCACTCTCAATACCAAAAATGTGATTTCAAAGTTATTTTTATTTTGGAATATTCATGCTCCTGCATTTTTTAATTTATTAAACTTGTTGCAAAAGGAGATTTTTATCTATTTCCCCCTAACTCATTTAATCGATTCAATCATACATGAGCATGTATGCAAGATCCTATATATAGCTGTAGATTGTTACTGTATACAGGGTTCCCACAGAAATTCAAAAACAAAATTCCACGATTTTTCCATGATCAATAATGTAATTTCCATGATCATTTAGCGCGCAGCATCCAACCTCCCCTCTTCGCAGCATCCTCACAGGGTTCCCACAGAAATTTAAAAACACAATTCCATGATCAACAATGTAATTTACATGACTAACTAATGCATGACCTCCAACCTCGCCTTTTAGCAGCACCTTCACCACGCTGAGCATAAATGCTGAATGCAGAAACAACAGCATGCATGTAGACCATGCATGCATTTTGAAATTATTCAAACTTGAAACCACCAGTAGCCAGAAAACTAGCTGTCAGACACTTATTATGCGTCCAACAGCTAGTTTTTTGGCTACTGGTGGTTTAGTCATATTTTTTCACAAAATTCCATGATTTTTCGATGATTATTCAGTTTTTTTAAAAATCCATGATTTTTCCATGCATGCAATTTATTTTAGTGATTTTCCAGGTTTTCAATGATTTCCAGAGCTTGTTGGAACCCTGTGTATAAAGAATCCAATGGAACACTGTCAGGGAATCATATTACAGTAAAACCTGTCTAAAAAGATGACCAAAATTGGTTTTCAAGACCGATTATTGCTTAATGCAGGTCAAAAGTATTGCAGAATGCTCCAAGAGGAGCATTCTGCAATACTTTTGACCTTCATTTAGCTACCATTTGTCATTAAGATCTTTAATTTGTCTTTTTTTTTGAGTGGCCACTTAGGACAGGTTTTTACTGTTAGAGGAAATCCCTGTAGCTGTATATTGTTACTACAAATAACACATATGGAACACTTACTGGTCAATTTGGTATGGGAATTATTGATTAAGAAGTTGTATACAGTTACTGTTTATAAATACACTGCTAAAAATATTTAAAGGAACACCTGATAATTTTCCATAGGTGATAATGTTGACCCCTGTCCTATAGACAAGCCATATATTTCACTAGATAGGTAGAAACCCAATTTCTTTTGCTATCTTTGCTAAGAGAGGCAAAGTGTTGGATCAAAAAAAGTTTTTGACAAAGCAATCCCTGCTCAAGTTCATGGCTCAAATTTTGTAATTTTTAATTTTCTTGAAAATGACGATTTTTTCTGGAACTCTGTAGAATCTTTGGGAATTTTTAATATTGTAACCTAATTATTTTTGCAACATTAAAAGGCTATTGAATGTACAGAAATGACTGTGTTGTGGTGTTTGGTTGAAAAAATAGTCTATAAATTTTGATTGAAAAAAGGGGTATTTTCTTGAAAATGACAATTTTTTCTGGAACTCTGTAGAATCTTTGGGAATTTTTAATATTGTAACCTAATGATTTTTGCAACATCAAAAGGCTATTGAATGTACAGAAATGACCGTGTTGTGGTGTTTGGTTGAAAAAATAGTCTATAAATTTTGATTGAAAAAAGCAAAATTCTATTTTTATATAAAGTGTTCCATGGATATTTCTGGAAAGGAACTACTTGATTTTCATCAAGAAACATCATCCTTGATTGGTTACCAAACTAATCACAGGACAAACATGGTTTTGCCTTATTAATACAACTCTTGCTATGAGTGCATTTGTATTGTTGTCAATGCCAAAACATGCAGTGTCCCTTTAAATATTTTGAGCAGTGTATATTGGAACACTGTCAGGGAGTCCTATTAGGGGAAATGTTACTATATTGAGAGAATCACCCAGAACACTCCCAGTCATCTTGCTATAGGAAAATTCCGGAAGCTCTAGATTGTTACTACATAAGAGTTCATTGGAACACTATAATGTTATCAAGTGCAGATCCAGAGGGGGGGGGGGGGGGCAGGGGGTCCGGACCCCCCCTGGAAAATCACAAGTTATATGGGTTTCTATAGGAATAAGCAATTGGACCCCCCCCCCCCCCTGGAAAAAGTTGGACCCCCCCCCCCCCTGGAAAATGTTGGACACCCTCTGGAAACTTGAAAAAATGATGGATTTCTTTGAAATTGACCATTTGACTTCTGTAAAATAAGCTGAGGACTAAAAAAAAGAAACATTTTCAGAGCTTTTATGTCAGACTGACCTGGACCCCCCCCTGACGAAAATTCCTGGATCCGCTCACGAATTATCTTGTCATAAGGATTGATGAATTTGCAGACAGTAATTGTATCAACCAATATGCAATGGAACACTGTTGGGGAATCCCATTAGCTGAAAATCTCTGCAATTGTAGTCTCTTACTACAGTAAAACCTGTCTTAAAAAATAGACCAAACAAAGAACTTAATGACAAATGGTAGCTTAATGCAGGTCAAAAGTATTGCAGAATGCTCCATTACTTTTGACCTGCATTAAGCAATAATCGGTCTTAAAAACCAATTTTGGTCATCTTTTTGAGTGGCCGCTTAAGACAGGTTTTACTGTATATTTAAAATCACACAGAACACTCTTTTGTCACCCCGATACTATGTTTAGATCAGTTGTAACACAGACAGGTCATCCTGGTTCTATCTTAAGACTCGGGTGTAACGCTGACAGGTGTCTTGTTACTATATTAAGGCTACGGTGCCACGCTGTCAGGTTGTCTTATTGTGGACCTCTTGCATCAAAGAGTTTACTAACATATCCACTGTTGGAGCTTCATTAAACATATCTGTTACTAAATTAAGACACAGGTGTCACACTGTCAAGTCATTTTGTTACTATATTTAGAGTCAGGGATCACACTGTCACGTTGTCTTGTTGTGGACCTCTTGCATCAAGGAGTTTACTAACATATCCACTGTTGGAGCCTCATTAAACATATCTGTTACTAAATTAAGACTCAGGTGTCATACTATCAAGTCATTTTGTTACTATATTTAGAATCAGGGGGAACACTGTCAGGTTGTCTTGTTATGGACCTCTTCCATCAAGGAGTTTACTAACATATCCACTGTTGGAGCCTCATTAAACATATCTGTTACTAAATTAAGACTCAGGTGTCATACTATCAAGTCATTTTGTTACTATATTTAGAATCAGGGGGAACACTGTCAGGTTGTCTTGTTATGGACCTCTTCCATCAAGGAGTTTACTAACATATCCACTGTTGGAACCTCATTGAACATATCTGTTACTAAATTAAGACAAAAGTGTAACACTGTCAAGTCATTTTGTTACTATATTTAGAATCAGGGATCACACTGTCAGGTTTTCTTATTATGGACCTCTTGCATCAAGGAGTTCAACAACATTTCCACTGTTGGAGCCTGATTTAACATATCTGTTACTAAATTAAGACACAGGTGTCATACTATCAAGTCATTTTGTTACTATATTTAGAATCAGGGGTAACACTGTCACGTTGTTTTATTATGGACCTCTTGCATCAAAGAGTTCACCAACATGTCCACTGTTGGTGCCTCATTAAACATATCTGTTACTAAATTAAGACTCTAATGTCATACTGTCAAGTCAATTTGTTACTATATTTAGAATCAGGGATAACGCTGTCACGTTGTCTTGCATCAAAGAATTCACTAACATATACACCGTTGGTGCCTCATTAAACATATCTGTTACTAAATTTAGACGCAGATGTCACACTGTCAATTCATTTTGTTACTATATCTAGAATCAGGGGAACACTGCCACATTGTCTTGTTATGGACCTCTTGCATCAAAGAGTTTACTAGCATATCCACTGTTGGTGCCTCATTAAACATATCTGTTACGAAATTAAGACACAGGTGTCACATTTTCAAGTCATATTGTTACTATATTTAGAATCAAGGGTAACACTGTCACATTGTCTTGTTATAGACCTCTTGCATCAAAGAGTTCACCAGCATATCCACTGTTGGGGCCTCATTAAACATATCTGTTACTAAATTAAGACACAGGTGTCACACTGTCAAGTCATTTTGTTACTATATTTAGAATCAGGGGGAACAATGTCAGTTTGTCTTGTTATGGACCTCTTGCATCAAGGAGTTCACTAACATATCCACTGTTGGAGCCTCATTAAACATATCTGTTACTTAATAAAGACACAGGTGTCACACTGTCAAGTCATTTTGTTACTATATTTAGAATCAGGGTTAACACTATCACGTTGTCTTGTTGTGGACCTCTTGCATCAAAGAATTCACTAACATGTCCACTGTTGGAGCCTCATTAAACATATCTGTTACTAAAGTAAGACTCAGGTGTCACACTGTCAAGTCATTTTGTTACTATATTTAGAATCAGGGGGAACACTGTCAAGTCGTTTTATTATGGACCCATTGCATCAAAGAGTTCACTAATATATCCACTGTTGGTGCCTCATTTAACATATCTGTTACTAAATCAAGACACAGGTGTCTCACTGTCAAGTCATTTTGTTACTATATTTAGAATCAAGGGTAACACTGTCACGTTGTCTTGTTGTGGACCTCTTGCATCAAGGAGTTTACTAGCATATCCACTGTTGGAGCCTCATTAAACATATCTGAAATGAAAATGAACCATAAGCTTACTAACCCTTTGTATACTAATGGATTCTTCTGTCTGGTTTGATACAATAAACTTGGGATAGTCCATTGTACATATCTAGGGGTGTCAGGATATAATTTAAAGAAAATATTGTATTATTTTGTCTGAAGATTTTTCTACCTTTACAAAAAGTGTAGACCCTGATGAATGCAGCATTATGCTGCATTTCATCTGGGTGTTCACTGTTTGCAAAAGAACTTGTTTTATATTTAGGGGTTTCTCGAATACAAAGGGTTAAATACCCCATCAGAGTAAAGGTCAACAAAGTTCAAGATAAACAAATATTTTGAGCATAAAATTATCTTAAATTTCTTATCCATCAGTTAAAACATTTGTTTTGGTTATTCAAAAGAACCGTCTCATTGAGATGGGTCTTTTGAATACCCACAACAAACGTTTTGTTTGAGAATTAAATTCAAAATGATTACATACCGTGCTCTCACCTAAAGGCTTGGGTCAATATAATATAGAGAAGTACTATGCACAATAAAAAAAACCTTACAGAACTATATGTAGTTTCCAACTAAAACAGATATTCCCCCACAGTTGCTTTGAAACAATGTAGGCAATTCTAACCATTAGAAGTTAAACAAGAGGGACCTAGGGCCCTGGGTCGCTCACCTGAGTCCCGGCACATAAAGAGATGATGTGTTGGCCAGTGGCTAAGGAGATAGAATTTAAAGATATTTCTATTTTTAGCTCTGGTAGCCATGTTGTTCAGCAAAGGAGAACCATCTGATCAATTTTAGTAGAGGCCAACATGAGAGCCATTTCTGTGAAATTATATGAATTTGGACCAGTGGTTCAGGTGAAAATGGTTAAGGAAACAGAGGGTAATTACCTTGGACTAGTTCTCTTGGATGTTTTTCACCGCCGTGGGCCAACATTTTCTCTCTGTATTTCTCTCCATTTTCCCTGAAAAAAAATTGTTTATTACAATCACTGTTTGTTTGTTTGTTTAATTTGATTCTTTATGTACCAGTCAACAATCTTTCAGCTACGTCAGGACGGGTCTTCATGGGTTGAACCAGTACTAAGCTAAGATTAATGGGTCTTGCTCAATGACACAACGCCGTGACAACGGTGAGGCTCGAACCCGCGGCCATTTGGTCTCTACCACTGAGCCACTGCGCTCCCCATTACAATCATGAATAAAGACGATATTTTGGTACTTGTCCCATTGTCAAGAAATGAAGGCTCAGACGAGGCTGTGCAAATGCACAGCATCGTCAGAGCCTTCTCTGATACACAAAATATGAATAGGGATAAAGACCATAGGGCCAGTTAAGCAAAAAAAATAGCATAAAATTGCGATTATTTTCTGATCCATCACTTTAAAAATGTGCTTCGGGTGCTTAAAACAACCGTCTCATTGAGACGGTTCTTTTGAGTACCCACAACATATATTTTGGTTGGGAAATAAGAAAAATAATTTTTAGTTACACACTCTTATCTGGGGACCTGTAAAAACTTGTCTAGAAACATTGGTTATTACAATCATGAATAAGCACATGATATTTTGATACTTTTGCGGTGTCAAGCAATGAAGGCTCAGGCGAGGCTGTGCTGTGCACAGCATCGCCAGAGCCTTCACTGCTCTGATACATCAAATATGAATAGGGATAAAGACTCGTACCAAACTCTAGATCTCAAGTCCTGCTCTCATGCAAAAAGTACAGCAATATGTGTCTTAAGGGCCACTCAAAAAAAAAACAAAGATTGGTTTTCAAGACCAATTGTCGCTTAATGTAGGTCAAAAGCATTGCAGAATGCTCCTAGAGAGCATTCTGCAATGCTTTCGACCTGCATTAAACTACCATCTGCCTTTGAGACCTTTTTTCTATTTTTGAGTGGCTGCTCAAGACAAGTTTTAATGTACCAAAATCTCATGTACTGGCCCATATGGTTACACAGTAAATGATCAATTTTTTTTTATACTTTTCCATAAAATTTTAAGCACAACTGGCGATTCTCATGAACAGATTCAATAGACTTGAGTCAGCTGTTTTCACATTTTGTTACGTTCACTCAAATTCAAGAGGATTCTGTCTTCATATTTTGATAGGTTCACTCAATTTATATAGGATCCTGCTTTCACATTTTGTTAGGTTCACTCAATTTCCAGAGGATTCTATTTTCACATTCCATTAGGTTCACTCAATTTCAAGAGGATCTGTTTTCACATTTTGCTAGGTTCACTCAATTTCAAGAGGATATGTTTTCACATTTTGTTAGGTTCACATACAGTTTTATCATTTGTTAGGTTCACTCAATTTCCAGAAGATCCTGTTTTCACATCTTCTGGTTTTCACATTTTGTTAGGTTCACTAAATTTCAACATGATCCTCTTATAATTGAGTGAACCTAACAAAAATGTGAAAACAGCTAACTCAATTTCAGATTATTTAGTAATCACAACAGCTGTTGTTGTGCTGGTAGAACTTCACCCCATTTATTGATATGGTGTAGATATAGAGGATCTAACAAGAGTGTGCAATTATTATGGAATTCATTAAACAAGTTGAGGAAAAAGAGAAAAAATGTGAGGTTCTGCCAAGCATTTTATCACTTTACCACATGATGTTTAATAAATTCAAGAGGACAAATGTTATATTCTATTGTATCATATGGTTATAAAATTGTTTTGTTTGAAATTGTCATAATTGCGCAGGGACATGTGATTTCCAACAATGTGGTATTTTGACAAGTGTAGACTCAGACAAGCCTTGCAGCCTCCTTTTAAGCTTAGAAACTTCAAATGATGTTCGTCAGTAGCTTAACACTCATAGAATATTTAAGCAACAAGCAAAGACTCTGATCAGACTGTGCCCATGCACAGGCTGGTCTGCACCTTTGCTGGTTGCATAAACCACATTGTTGGAAATCTCATGTTGTGACTCAGTTATGATGAATAATTTCATATTCTCTTATATTGCTGTGCCTTACCTGTTAAAAGGATCTGCTTTGAAACATTCCTGCCATATTCTGGAGGCAATAGCTCTTGACATTATATAAGAATAATACTTCCCACCATAACCAACTAGATGACCAAATCTTAGCTGCCATGCCTGAAACAAAAACACTTCTTAGGATGAACATATTTTTTCTAACCTGAGTGGGGGTCCAACAACTGAGTCCATGGATGAATTTACTGAAAGCTAAAGATTTCAAAAACTCTGAATCTTTGAAATTCTGATTCTAAAACTTGAATATGCCTACATATTATAGAGGTTTCAAGGTTAAAGCTGCATAGTCTGTAACTTTTGATCTTTTAATTTTAGAACTAATGCTTCTATTTTTCAAGAACACAGTAAAAAAAACCCCTAAAATTCAGGTATACAGTTTACCAATTTCGTAAATCTAAACAAATTATCAGTATCAAAACAACATCATTTATGTTAAAATTAACTGTCTATAATTATTGGAGGGACGCAAATAATTACCAACACGTAAAAAACACACCAGTTTTATAAGAAAATTCACTTTTCCGTGCAGTTTTCAGCTATAGTGAACATATTTATTGTGAAAGGGTAACTTAATTCTACTTTTACAAATGATTTAAAAAGAAAATAAAAAATTTCGAAAAATGTTCATAGTTGCAGACTTAGTCTCTTTAAGTGATTAAATGTCAGAAGACAATGTAAACATTGAAAAGAGGACTGGAGCTAACATTATCAGCCTAATTCAGTATTTTGAGGCTGTCTCAATGAGATGGTTCTTTTTAGCAAACAAAACAAATATTGAAACTGGCTAATAACAAAATATTTTACAATTTTAGATTCATTTTTTTGTTAATCTTCACCTATGTATCAGAAATGTATAACTAGCCTTATGAACTGTACTCACAATATCACAGGCCATTAAATGAGAAGGTCCAACTGAAAAATCATTTTCTTATTTCAAAACCAAAACATACGATAAGGGTACTCAAAAGAACCGTCTCATTGAGACGGTTCTTTTGAGTACCCACAACAAACGTCTTAACTTGTAATTGATAAAATATTGACTTTTTTTGACAATTTTTGTTAGATTTTTTTATGTAATGTATGAGCTTACAGTTCCAGAAATATATGGTAAACTGTAGTATTTATTCTGTATCTCTTTAATAAATACATATTATTATAATATTAACTTGATCTAGTGTACTGTATCACGTTGTGTGGATTAGCTCATATCGTCAGATCACATGAGACGTGAAGCATCAAGGGTGATCCGATGATATGGGCTAATCCATGAGACGTGATACTGTACACCAGATCAAGTTACTATTATAATAATGTGTTTATTATTTACCTTTTTCCTGACAATATTCTGATTTTATGAATTATTTGTTCTTTAATCCAGAAAATTGCGGGAAAGTTTGCCTTTACGTTTCATTTCTTGATGTTACGTCATCATGTTTACCTTCTCTGGTTCCATGGTAAATCTACTTTATGTAATATTGCCGCAAAAACAGGTAACCAACGTTAGCCTCATTTTAAAGGACAGTGATACAGAATCAGAATACCTCAGTGCGTTGATCCGGCTTTCTGTATCAGATGGCCAGAAAACAGACAGTTCAAATATAGGTATACAATAATCCCTGTTGTTGTAGTACCATATGACCTGTACTTACAATATCAGAAAAGGCATGAACTTACAGTTCCAGAAATATAAGGCTAGCTATAGTATTTATTCTGTATCTCTTCCATAAGCTCTGTTGTTGTTTTACCATATGACCTGTACTTACAATATCAGAAAAGGCATGAACTTACAGATCCAGAAATATAAGGCAAGCTATAGTATTTATTCTGTATCTCTTCCATAATCTCAGTTGTTGTTTTACCATATGACCTGTACTTACAATATCAGAAATGATTGTAATTACAGTTCAAGAAATATAAGGCAAGCTATAGTATTTATTCTGTATCTCTTCCATAAGCTCTGTTGTTGTTTTACCATATGACCTGTACTTACAATATCAGAAAAGGCATGAAATTACAGATCCAGAAATATAAGGCTAGCTATAGTATTTATTCTGTATCTCTTCCATAATCTCAGTTGTTGTTTTACCATATGACCTGTACTTACAATATCAGAAAAGGCATGAAATTACAGATCCAGAAATATAAGGCTAGCTATAGTATTTATTCTGTATCTCTTCCATAAGCTCTGTTGTTGTTTTACCATATGACCTGTACTTACAATATCAGAAAAGGCATGAAATTACAGTTCCAGAAATATAATGTAAGCTATAGTATTTATTCTGTATCTCTTCCATTTTCTCTGTTGTTGTTTTACCATATGAACTGTGCTTACCAGGGGACAAAAATTCCATAGTCGGCTCGTAGTTATGAGTGAAATCTAGAAAGGACGAGTAATTCTCCCCACAGCTATTGTCCTGTAGGACGAGTCTACAGGACGAGTGCTTTTGGATGAATTACTCGAGGAAGTCATATTTCATATATATCTTCGTTATGTTCTTTATTGTATATTCTTTTAAAGGACGGTGAATGTGTTTGCAGGATTTGTGAGAATTGTAAGTCACTCGTCCTGAGGACAAGTGCAATATTGAAATATTTTTGTCCCCTGCTTACAATATCAGAAAAGGCATGAACTTACAGTTCCAGAAATATAAGGTAAGCTATAGTATTTATTCTGTATTTCTTCCATAATCTCAGTCGTTGTTTTACCAGGAATCTCTTCACCATGATAAACTTGATCAAGTATTGCATAAAACACTTGTAGCTGCAGGTCCTGGAAAATACACACAGGGTTCATACCATCAAGAATTTGCCAAACTCAAGGACTAAGTTAAAAAAAAGCGCTAAATCAGTAATACACATTTGCCATTTTTAGTGGAACACATCATGTGTATAAAGGTTATATGACAATGTAGTGGCATACTGACATCTGTGACAATGTTACTTTTTTATCAGTTATCTCTCATATTAGCATTGTTGCACACGTACCTGATAAACATAACCTATCTCACAGCGTGTGCCTTTATCAGGTCATCATGACAATGTACTTTTTGAATGACATAGTCAATGACTGAATCTACACAAAAATCGATAACTACGTCATAATCTCTATTTCGAAGATGGAACCAACTTGTAAACTGATAAATAGAATACCAAGTTCGCATCTTTTAATATCAAGTTTACCAGGCTCTGCTTCAAGAACGCATGTTGAATCGCTCAGAAAGCCTCGCAATTCAACATGCGTTCTTGAAGCCTTGCCTGGTAACTTGAAATCAAAAGACACTCACCTAGTATTCCATATCTATTGAAATAAAGTCTTAAATATTGGTATAAGTAATAGTTATACCATGGGTTATCCGCCTGTACGTGGAGATAATCCACGAGCTTTAGCGACTGGATTATCTTACGTACAGGTGGACAAACATGGTATAACTATTTTATACCACCTACATCAGTGTAGACCTTGCATATCACAAGATATTTCGTGATAAAGTTGGTAAGGGTGGTATAAACAGTTGTATGATAATGAAATCTTACACCCGTGATCACTTCATATGTAATTTATGAAAGGTGTCATTATAGTATAACAATAGATGGCCCTTCAAAGGGGACTTTGACCCCTTGTATACAAATGGATTCTTCCTTCTGGTTTGATACAATAAACTTGGATTAGTCCATTGTACATATAAGGGGTATCAGGTTATAATTTTCAAAAAATATTTTTGTTTGGTCTGAAGATCTTTTACCTTTACAAACAGTGTAGACTTTGATGAAATGCAGCAACATGCTGCATTTCATCTGGGTCTTCACTTTTTGCAAAGATACTCATTTAGGGGTTTCTCGAATACAAATGGGTTAATTGACTATCAGCTGAGCTGGTTACGGCAGTCTATAACGTGTCTGACTGCAGACTGATACAGGGGTTGCAAGTTCAACCCCGGCCTGGTCCCATACTTTCATGGAGATTGATCATGAAATAATTTCTACTGCCATTCTCCTTCCTTCCGCTGATTCAAAAAGGGATGTTGTCAGTTACAAGCGAAAGTATATGCAGGAAATACTGGTTAATCGCTTAGTCAAGCTTGCCCAGGAAAAAAGTGTGGTTAGGTGAACTGACTGTCCAGAAATGACCATAGCTGTTGCCTGGGACGTTAAGCATCGGATCAAACAAACAAACAAATTGACTATGGCTGTGAATGGGTTAAAGAAAACACTCACTGATGCAAAATATAATTTCTTGCTTGTACACATACTGATCACCACTTCTTGTGACAATGGCTGCCCTGTCAGATAGTGACAGGTGACATTACTTGACAATGGCTGTGAATGGCTTAAAGAAAACACTCACTGATGCAAAGTATAATTTCTTGCTAGTACACATACTGATCACCACTTCTTGTGACAATGGCTGTCCTGTCTGGTAGTGACGAGCAAAACTTGAGATTACCTGGAAATAGAAGAAACAAACTACAGTAAAACCTGTTTTAAGCGGCCACTATAAAAAGGACCAAAATTGGTTTTCAAGACCGATTAATGCTTAATGCAGGTCAAAAGTATTGCAGAATGCTCCAAGAGAGCATTCTGCAATACTTTTGAACTACATTAAGCTACAATTTGTCTTTAAGACCTTTGTTTTGTCTAATTTTGAGTGGCTGCTTAAGACAGGTTTTACTGTATACGAAAGCATCTCAGTGTATTATTAATGGTGGATTATCTAAAGCTCTTCCCAGTGTAAATTACTGTCCAGTGAAAAGCAAATAAACAGATACATGTAGTTGGAAAAATGTATAAGTAGTTAATCTGAATGTGATGGGCTGTTCATCTTAGTATAAGAAATGCTATCTGCTTGTTTGAGTTGATTCTTTACATCCCAGTTAACAATTTTTCAGTCATGTCGAGATGTCCCCTGGTTTGAATCAGTACAAAGCAAAGGATAAGGTGCCTTGCTCAAGGACACAACACTATGCTAGCCATAAACCAGCGACCCTTCAATCTCATGTCAAGTGCTCTACCACTTAGACACTGTGCTAATCTTAACTCTTTTCTCATTAGCAGGGACATTTGTCAACACTATTTTTCATCCATACAATGGATCAATATTATGAAGTAACACCATCAGATTAACTGACAACTTGAAACTTGACAACATGATACTCATATAGTATAAACAAGTGTGCACTTGAAGGATCATATTTAGTTATTAGATCAAATGCCATAATCTATTTCTACAAAGATCTAAATACAATTTAGATGATGTGTAAAAGATGTAAATCAATCAACCGACAGTGGCAGATCCAGAGGGGGTTTGCTTGAACCCCCCTCCCCGCCCTCAGTTTTTAAATATCCTATGAAAATGAAATAATTTGGTCTCAGTGAGACCAAATTATTTCATTTTCATGGGATATTTAAGAAAAATTACATAAAATCAGCAAAGAGTACCCCCACAACTTAATACATATGAACCCTTTTTCAGAAATCCTGGATTCTCCCCTGACCTACCCTAGGATCGGAGGCGAAATACTCCATTAACACCGATGGCACTTCAGCAAAATCTACAGGGCACCTTGTACCTACCAAGAAAATGAACAAGAAATTAGCGCTGTGACACCCAAGGTGGACAATCATGTGATTAGAACGATAGGCAGGTTTTTTTCTGCAATTTTGGGAAGGGGCCCTAGGGCCTTTCAGATTGGGAAAATTTGCATGGTAAACCTCTATATTGGGAAATTTTTTATAGTGCACAATTATGGCATTTTCGATCAATAAAAAAAAAAAAAAATTATAATTAGCCATTACACTTACTATTGCCATTATATTAAAGGAGAAATAATATGCAATGGTAGAAGATTGTCACCATGTAGCTTGTGTGGTGTGTGTGGTGACTGAAACAAATCTTAAAAAAAAAATAATATTGGGATTTTTTTTCAAAATTGGAAGAAGCAACCTAATTTCCATTTGGACAGGGGCCACTGTGAACACAAAAAAATCCCTGATAGGGTTACCCAAATTCAGACAACACAGGTAAGGTAAAGCTTTCATATCTTTTATAATACCATTGTCAATTTTCATGAAACAAAGTGCGGATACCCTGTTATATTTTTTGACAAAAGACTGCACGATAGTTTCCTTGGTATTCATGTAGTTTTTATATTGCCTTCAGCAAATGCAGAAAAATTTGCAAGATTCTTGGGGACAGGCAGGGTCAATACATTTTTTCAGACTTTCCTTCACGCAATATGGAAAACTATAGTGAACCAAGGAGAATATTTTGCACAGTCACGCAACAAAAATATGTCAAAGGACATATTGTGCACTTTTAATTGACAAGGTATTATGAGAGATGTGAACGAGTTTCCATATCTGTCTCGTCTGAATTCTGGTACGAACACTCTGTGAATCCTATCATTCTGATCATGTGACTGTCCACTTTGATACCAGACATGAGCAAACAACAAGACATATATGAACATCAAAGGCAGACTACTAGATTAAGTATGGAATCTCTTTGATATAGTCCCTTCTCAAATTGAGTACTGACCAATAAGGAAAATTACTCCCTTTTCTCTATGAGCTGCCCTTCATGATATTGAATCACATACAGTGCAGGTCCTTTAAAAGACACCTCCTTCTAACACAGATTTGGTTATGTCCTGGCTCCCAAAAACTTTTACATGAAATTTAAAAAAATAGTTTGCAAAATTGTCTGTTTATAACACGATTCACTTCTTATAGCATAGACAACAAAAGCATGAAAATGTACCCAGCATGCAAAGTTAATAAATAGTTCCTGTTCACATAGTCACATTTATACTTAGGGTAATTTTTATTTAAGACTGTTGAAGTAAGAATAATAGGGCCAATATGAGATTTCCTCATAACATTATAACTCCTTATAATAGATCCAATAAGAAATTCTTGATAACATTTTAATTCCTTATATTAGTGCCAATATAAAATTCTTGATAACATTAAAATTCCTTATAATAAGGCCAATATGAAATTCTTGATAACATTTGAATTCCTCAGGAATTAAAATGTTATCAAGAAATTTCAAATTGGCCCTATTTCATGTTCAAGGTCAAATAATAATATTAATAAAGAAATATGTAATGTTATAAATCAAGAAATCACATATTGGCCCAGTTACAGGTGATCTCATCTTGGAAGTCGCCCTGGGCCAATATAACAAAGCAAGGATCTGTACTATACCTGTAACATGTTGAAATCTTGTTCTACCCAACATAGAGTGCATGGCATGACCAAATTCATGGAACAAATTCTCCATCATCCCAGGAGTTAGCAAGGATGGTACCGAGCTCTGGGGACTTGGTAGATTCAACTGAAGCACCACTAAGGGAAGCTGGTACAGGCCATCACTTCGCAGTCGTCCCCCTTGTATTGTAAAGTGGCAATCCTGCAGATATAAATCATTCACTCTTCAGAAGAAAATACTGTAAAACCTTGAAAATTTGAACTCTGATTGTTTGAAATACTCAATAATTCAAATTAAATTTCTGACACAATAGATTCAATGAATGGGGCCTATTAATGAACTACAGTAAAACCTGTCTTAAGTGGCCACTCAAAAGGAACACCAAACATTCAGGCTTTCCAGCAGCATCTTTGAAAAAACTAGGAGAAAACTAGGAAAACTAAAAACAAAATACTAGGAAAAAACTAGGAAAATCTAGGAAGTTTGAGGCAAAAACTAGGAGTAATTTGGTTATATGTTTCTATTTCCCCTACCCGATTACCACAGTAACCGTACACATTTATACTACAAGACTTTTAAGCTGACTAAGTTTTCTTCTGCAGTCAACAGAGCAGAATCTTATATGAAATTAAAGACTTATGGCACAATAAAGGTTGTTTCACTGAAATTCTAATAAAACAAAGAGCAAATTAACATTGAATTTTTAGCATTTTTACTGGATCCTGGTCTTTTCCAGCCCTGTATTTGACAGATAGAGGGTACAGCAAATCAAAAGGCGACAAATCACAATTTAAGGAAGTAGACCCCACTTTTTTGTGTGTGTGTTCATTCATTTAGTTGTATACCTCTTTTACCAACTAGTCTTGTGTTGAGCAGTGTTAGACTGTAAAATTACAACACACTTCTGAAAGGGGGGTACGGGGGTCCTCCCCCGGAAAATTGTGAAAACAAAGAAAGCAGAGGAAGCCATCTCTGGTCATTTTGCAGGGGCAATTATACCATCAGAAAATGAAGAATTTCAGAGGACAATGCTCCCATTTATTGTATGCTCTTTTTGAATATAAGATTTAGACAGATATAGGCATACATGTATATCTGTATTAGACTTGGGGTGTATTAGACTTGACTTGTTGATAGCCTTCTGCAGTGATTTTAGTATATCAGGACATTATTCAGATGTCAATAAGCCCAATTGATGCAATCCTTTAATATTTAACAGCACAGTTTTTTGCAGCGTGTCCAGTTTAATATTCAGGAGTTTTGCAGGTTTGATTCCCAGGTCCGGCACATTCTTTCACTATAGTTGACAGTTACTGATGAAAGGATGAGCACAGAGTACTCCTGACTTAGAAAAGTGTGGTTAGGATCAACTTGTCAATCCTACATGACCTCAGATGTAAAGCAAGAAATCAACCAAAAAGCATTTACCATACCTCACTCCTTTTTATGCTGCCTTATATGAAACCTCAGAAAAAAACTGACCATCAGACCAAAATAAAGTCTGTTTCACACTGGTGCAAGAGTTAGGTAGACACTTACAATGGTCTAAGGATGGATAAAGCATTTTAAAACAACGCAAGATGTGTCACGAACATTACATGTCAACATATTTATATACATGTATATGGTTTATTTCTTATGTTCAAACTGATCTTGCAAAACTCTTAGGTTCCACTAGGGGGTTTGAGTCAATTGTAGTCATCATAGAGCCAACCTTCAGTTATCACCTGAGAAGGCTAGACTATGCATCAGTGACAACAGACCACACAGAAAACACCAAAGACTGTCAGTTCAATACCCTAAAGATCTTATTCAGAAACAGAAACTTATCCAAAAAGGTGCCAAATTTATGAAAAACTAGGAATACTAGGAGGTTTTTGAGAAAACTAGGAAAAACTAGGAGCACATTTAAAATACTAGGAAACAGTAGGAAAACTAGGAAAAACTAGGAACGCTGGAAAGCCTGAACATTGGTTTTCCAGATCGATTTAAGCTTAATGCAGGTCAAAAGTATTGCAGAATTCTCCCAGGTGAGCATTCTGCAATACTTTCGACCTTCATTAAGCTACCATTTGTCATTAAGATCTGTATTTTGTCTATTTTTGAGTGGCCGCTTAAGACAGGTTTTACTGTATATTAAAAACTGTCTATAAATACGAGGTATGTCCTTAAAGTTCATGGACAGCCTGTCCACAGCTCAATATAAACAATTACTAGTTTTTTCAGCTATATCATTATATTCAGTAATGTATTAGGAATACATGTGTGAAAAATGATAAAGATATGACAAGCGATATGTCCTTTACAACAGTTTTACTATAGGCACCATGGTATCCGCGGGGCAGGTGTCTGTAATCATCATGACATCCGTATTTTTATACTATACTGGCCCTGAAGTTTTTCCTTTATATTCAAAAAATAAATTTCTATTTTAGGTTTTTTGTTGCTTGATTCATTTAGAGAAACAACGTTGCATATTTCGTCTGTTTAATCAACACAAATAATTTAAGTATATGCACTGAAATAGCATTTTAGTACACCTGGTACTGTTCCAGGCTATTTGCAAGAAATTTTGAACAAAAATGGTGGTATCTTACGAACAGATGCGAGGAATATCAAATGGAAACTTATTTGATAAACTTTCAACACATATTTACAAACTATTAAGTTATAAGAAAATAATTGACATCAATTTGAATACATTTAGAGGTATAGTTTGAATAAAAACCCATAATTCTATGGGAAGCCTGTTTTTGCTTACACTAACATTTACCATTGATTGCCCTATCAAATCAACAGCTATTTTGGTAATGATCCTACAAAATTAGCAAAACACTTCAAATCCACTCATTATTTTCAGTACATCATTTATATGTTCACCCACTTTCAGTGAAACAAAAGTTAAAAACATGGGGCATCCTGTTAATTTGATATTAAGAATCATGTCATGACTATTAATTTTAAAATTGTGAATTTTGATACCTGCCCCGCATACTAGGGGGCACATGTCAACAAACTAGCACAAGATACATTTTTTTCATCTATTTTGTACATTGAATAACTCAAATTATTTGTATTATGTCTCTTTAAAGAATTATACACAACAGTATCGAAATCAGGCACTTATAAGACCTAAATAAGACTTGTACACGAACTTTATGGACATACCTCGTACATATGTTTTGTGTGCGTATAGAAATGTCTCACTGAGAGGTTTCTTTTACATACCCAAAACAAATATTTGACAGGGAAAGAGCTGATAATATTTATTTTGGGGGGTTATATAATTTATGTCTACTAGGGATGGGTATCGCCAATGAGATCGTATCGTGATAAATCGTGATACGGCATCACCGTATCACGATACGTATCATGATACCTTGAAGAGTTTACCACACCACTAATGTCTACCTCCCTATAATTCAAAATACTGAACCTCTAGTCCCGAGGACTTGAATTTACGAGATTTGTCTGTATATTGGCATGACATGGGTTAAAAGCCTCTTTGAATGTAACATGATAATATATTTATTCTAGAATGAATTGTATTTGAAAATTGATATTTAAAATAATGTGCTGTTGATTATATGACCTGACTAAAATAATATAATGACCTGTTCATCATTTGTATTCATGCCTAATTTAGTTTTCTTAAAAATGGGATTAAATGTACATGTACCCCATATATGAAGATAAGAGTTTGATACAAAACTAATAAATATTATTGCATAAAAAGCCATGTCACAGGCTATTAGCAGCCATGTTTCAAGCGGTAAAAACCCATGTATTAATCAGGCAATTCATGCGCTGTTGAGGACGGCTTTTGTATTTTACATATACACATTCTAGGCCATCACAAAAAATTACATCACCAACAGTAACGTGCATAGAAATGAAGGTACTTTAGTGACGTTAGGATGACATAAGTCTTTGCTCTGGACCAGGCTTTTTCAAAACCCACAAACCTTCATGCTTTTGTGCGCCATTATAGTAATACAAATATGAACTTATTGAAGCGTTTTTCCAAAGTTTTCATGTGTCAAAATGACTTTATGCAATAATAACGATCAAACATGGTTTTCTTCTGACACTAACATCTGCTAGACCCCTAGGGGGTCGTTAAAACCCTTGCTTTCAGGCTGGAGTTTCAACACAACTCTCAGGGTCTAGCAGATGTTAATGCATAGAAAAACATATTTGATCCCTATAATGGTAGTACTTTCAAATACCTCTCTATATTGCCTTCTATATCTACAAATTCATCAACTGGATGACCAGTATTAACCCACTTTTAAGTAATCTTTAATTTTTCACAACAAAAATGCTATTTCAAGTAGTTTTAGATATTAGTGTCGGATGATAAAAAGGATCTACCAATTGTGCTCCTGTGTTATTCACATTGTCAAACACAATGTTTACAATCAACCAAATCAATAATGGCTATGCATGTATTTGCTTTCTACGACCATTGTTTTGGCAATAAAAAATGTTTAACCGGTGTCTTATTGATTTATTAAACTTAATGCAAAAAAAATCAGTAAAATGCTTGGCTTTGTCTCACATTGTATCTTTTTCCTCAACTTGCTGAACAAATCCAATAATAATGAAAAAGGTCAATAAGCAATTAGATACCCCCGCACAGTAAGAGTCAGTGAAAAAACTTGGCAAGTTATAGTTCAAACCAGCAGACTTTAGTTTTGAAAAGAAGATTTCAGTAGAATCTGTGCAAACAAAAATTATAAACTCCTTCATGTATATGTGCAATGTGTCTACATTGTATTGGCAAAGCATCAAATTGCTTCTTCAAAAGCTACGGTAGGAGTTGATCTGCCCATAAAGGCACTATTCATGCATATACAAAAGCCATATAAGGGATAATTGTCTAAGTTCTCACAGCTGTTAGTTTGTCAAAAAAAAAAATTTTCATCCAGACTCCTTCATGCATATGTTCAATGTGTCTATATTGTATAGGCAAAGTATCAAATTGCTCCATTAAAAGCTGTGGTAGGAGTTGATTGGCCCATGAAGGCACCATCTATGCATATACTAAAGCCTTATTAGGGAAAAAGTGTCTAAGTTCTCACAGCTGTCATGTTGTCAAAATTATTTTTCTGAACCAAACTCCATCATGCATATGTTCAATGTGTCTACATTGTATAGGCAAAGTATCAAATTGTTCCATCAAAAGCTGTGGTAGGAGTTGATCGGCCCATGAAGGCACCATCTATGCATATACAAAAGCCCTATTAGGGAAAATTGTCCTAAGTTCTCACAGCTGTCATTTTGTCAAAAATTATTTTTTCTGAACCAAACTCCTTCATGCATATGTTCAATGTGTCTACATTGTAAAGGCAAAGTATCAAATTGCTCCATCACAAGCTGTGGAAGGAGTTGATTGGCCCATGAAGGTACCATCTATGCATATACAAACACCTTATTATGGAAAAATTGTCTAAGTTTTCACTGCTGTCATTTTGTCAATTTTTTTTTTTTTTTTTTGAACCAAACTCCTTCGTGCATATGTTCAATGTGTCTACATTGTATAGGCAAAGTATCAAATTGCTCCATCACAAGCTGTGGTAGGTGTTGATCGGCCCGTGTATGGCCTATAATAGCATAAGCATAAAACCCCTATATTAAAAGCCATTTAGAACTACAAAGAGAAATAACTCAATAGAACTGGCCCCTAGCGTTTACTTTTTTGTCTCAAGTATTTGTCTTGCATATATAAACATGTTTGCAAGGTTTGATGAAAATCCAGCTATGAAACTTCAAGATATTAAGGAAACAAAACATTACGGATGGACGCACACACGGACGGACAGACGTGAAAACAGTATACCCACCACAAACAAAGTTCGTGGAGGGGGGGGGGAGGGGGGGGGGGCTATAAACTATAAACAAACAAAGTTTGTGGGGGGGGGGGTATAAATGAATCACTTATGTCTGATCATCTATATACCTATGCGTACCTGGTTAAGTTTTTCAGCTCTTTCATAAAAATCGCAGTATATGTATCCTAGTATCCCCTCTTCGCCATGGGTCACTGCCTGCAAAATATGTCCTAGATTTATTCCCAAGAGTACAGTAGAACCTACAGGTGTAAAACGGCCATTCAAAAATAGACATAACAAAGATCTTAATTAATGACAAATGGTAGCTTAATGAGGGTCAAAAGTATTGCAGAAGACCTTCATCAAGCAATAATTGGTCATGAAAACCAATTTTCAGTCTTTTTGAGAGTGGCCGTTTTACACAGGTTTTGAAAGTGCAGTGGCTCAGTGGTAGAGTGCTTGACTCTAGACCGAGCAGCCGCTGCTTCGAGCCTCACCAGCATCACTGCGTTGTGGTCCTTGAGCAAGACACATTTATCCTAGCTTAGTACTGGTTCAACCCAGGAAGACCCGTCCCTGTTTAACTGAAAGATTGTTGATGGGACGTAAAGAATCAAATCAAACAAACAAAAACCATTCAAAAATAGACATAACAAAGATCTTAATGACAAATGGTAGCTTAATGAAGGTCAAAAGTATTGCAGAATGCTCCCCCTTGGAGCATTCTGCAATACTTTTGACCTGCATTAAGCGATAATTGGTCTTGAAAACCAATTTTCAATTTTTTTGAGAGTGATCATTTTACACAGGTTTTCATCATAATCATAATCATCACAATCAGATTTTTGATTAACTTGCAGGTGCAGGGGCATCATCCACATCAGTGGGCCTCCTACCAGGTAACAGGCTATCTGCACGCACCTGACTTCCAGGTGCTCCTTTCTTGAGGGTCAACTGTCGTGAGCTTCCACTCATGGCAGTCTTCCTCTGTCAGTTCCCCCTGCCCCCCGCCTGCCATCAATCTCTATATCACATTCTGTTCTGACTGCACCACTAGAACGCTCCACCTGTCCAAACCAGCAAGAATTTTGTAGAATTTTGAAGAAGTTAAGTGCTCAGTATGATTATCCAGTGTTTCCGCAAGAGTGTGTTTCTTGTGTTTTTGACGCAATAAATTGATTGCTGACGCACTGAAAGTTTGTCTGTGTACACAAAACAGCAGCGAGAACTAAACTCCGTCGTCTTAATGTGCCGAGATCTGAGGACTTCCAAGTTTACCTCGATGATACTAAATGCTTCTATAGATATTTTTCCTGTGGAAAATAGACCTGCGCACAAATATCTTTGCTGGGTATTTCCATGACGTATCGGCTTTATTTAAAAAATGACGACTGCGCATGTCAAAAGTCATTGGCGATTCGCACAGATTGGGGTTCGTTCCAAATAATTTTGGCTTGTCTTGCTTTCACTGCTGTTTTGGGGCATTATACAGCATAAATTTTAAAGAAATAGTCTAGAAAAGAAAGTTTTCTTTGCTTCAATACACCAAAATATATTAAGACATTCATTTAAAACAAATGAAACCAATGCATCACGTCTATTTTTAGACTGACAGTCTGCGCATGGGTAAAGCACTCAACTGTTAAAC
The DNA here is from genome assembly GCA_964019695.1 of Loripinus fragilis. NCBI lineage: Eukaryota > Metazoa > Mollusca > Bivalvia > Lucinida > Lucinidae > Loripinus > Loripinus fragilis. The sequence goes on from OZ026524.1 coordinate 94,767,149, forward strand.
AACAATGGCTGCTTGTTATGAAGTTGGTGAACAGATGCTTTTATTTCTTGTCCTCTGAAGGATAGGACTTTAACTTAAACAACACAACATTAATGCCCATGAAACAGAAAATGTAACAAAAGCCGTTGACCACAAGCCTATCGATAGTAAAACATGCTCCGAATTTCAAGACAACCATTATCTTACGATAGGGGACATTCTTCAAATACCTATAATATTGATGCATGCCCAGACAAATAAAAAGTTATTATTACATAAAAAAGTTCTGACCCTCTAAATTTGCCAATGACCCCCAAATTTTCAAACAAGGGGTCATCAATGACCCCCAAAGATTATGGTCTTGCAGAAACACTGATTACCAGGTTGAATATGGTTTTGCTTGCTAATGTTGATGCCTTACATCCCAGTCAACAATTTATTAGTCATGTTGGGATGCTTTCCTCTCTTCTTGAGTTGAACCAGTACTAAGCAGAAGATAAAGTGTCTTGCTCAAAGACACAAAACAGTGCCTCCAGCGAGTTTTGAACTCACCACCCATAGACTCAAATTCTAACACTCTACCAACTGAGCTACTGTGCTCCTTAGGTCAAATATGGTACGTTTATGGATTAAACAAGTGTTTATAAGTTGAAATTCACCTTACAACCACGCAACTAGTAATTTAGCAATATACTCCCATGAAACATCTCAAGATAGGGTGCCAGAAGCATAAACTAGACAGTCTATTATTGTCATCCGGGTTCATGACAAACTACATGAAAAGTTGTTTATTTCTACATGCGTCTTTCTTTGAATAAATGCAAGGGGTTGAGAATTTGTTTTAAAAAAAGCTTATGGTGAAAAACTCATTATTGAAAAGACATGTGTTGTAGGTACACATTGGAATTGCCTCAATGTGTACCTACAACATATGTTACTGAAAATAAGGAGGAAAACTATTTGGAAATTTACATTTTACAAATATCATGTCCATTGTCTTTACCTCTTTTCAACATCCCAAACTGCCAATGAGTATTAAAATTCCTGTCACTCTACTGCAAATTGTTTATATTTGCATGACAGCTATATCTCCGAATTCGAGTTCATGAACTACCTCTTTGCTAACCTGCTAGTTGCGTGGTTGTAATATATGGAATTTAAGAATTAATTGTACATTTTGATCATCATTTTTCTTTAGTAAGTCAGCTTTCAGCTCAAATTTTAAATGAAAATGACCCCTAAAATTAAAAAGAATGCTTGTATGATGTTTCCTACCTACCACACGTTTCAGATTGAGAATTTTTAACTTTACATGTCTGTCTATCAAGCACAAGCTACTGCATCAAATGAAAAAAGTCAATAAGCAATGCTTATCAGATCCCCCCCCCCCCCCCCTGCACAGTAAGAGTCAGTGAAAATACTTGGCATGCTATAGTTCAAACCAGCAGACCTTAGTTTTGAAAAGAAGATTTCAGTAGAATCTGTGCAAACAAAAATTATTGTTTCCAAACCAAACTCCTTCATGCATATGTTCAATCTGTCTACATTGTATCAGCAAAGTATTGAATTGGTACACCAAAAGCTGCGGTAGGAGTAGATTGGCCCATGAAGGCACTATCCATGCTTATACAAAAGCCATATAAGGGCTTAATTGTCTAAGTTCTCATTGCTGTCATTTTGTCAAAAATTATTTTTTTCAACCAGACTCCTTCATGCATATGTTTAATTTGTCTGTATTGTATAAGCAACATATCAAAGGACCTCGGACAGTCTCCTATTCAATCTGCCCAAAATTTGACAGCCTTTGGCTAGGGTAATGCATATTTGACATTTATAGTTTTGTGCTTAAATTAAACCCTTACATTTAGTGTACCAAGCAAAATAAAAATATTTTGAAAATATTGCATGACTATGCCAGGACATTAGGGTTTAGGGGGTGGGGGTATTTTTTGTGACCAAATTTTATTTAACAGAAAGTCAAAGTTTCGCCGAGTATTCACCTAAATACATGAAAATATAATGTTTGGGGAATAAAACTTGAGATGAAAGTGATGCGTTTGCATAAAATTCAGATTAAGAAGATTTCATCCTTCTTCTAAATAAGTATGCTGCCCATAACTTTTGACAATTACCTGTTGTTCAGCCAGTTTTACATGTTCACTGAGCTGTATAATATCTGCATACTGTATAAATCAGAGTCTAGATAAACACACTTTTTGAGCTTATTTTTTTCAAATATTTTTTTAATCATCCGATTTAACCTATAATTTTGTGCTTAAAAGAACCGTCTCATTGCGACGGTTCTTTTGAGTACCCACAACATATTTTTTGGTTGAGAAATAAGACATTTGACTACTTGGTACGTAATCATAACTAAAGCCCTTGATACATGCCATTGTAAATTGATATTTACCTACAGGTTTGCACAAAATAAGTTCCTAATACGTTTTTATAATAAATTGTTTTTGAGCATTTTGACATCGTTCCCCCCCCCCCCCCCCCCCCCCCCCCCCCCCCCCCCCCGTGACCAATCATGCCATTTCTATATGATGTGTGAAATGTCAAACTACAACAGTGTACAAAAGGATTAGCTTGGTCACGCGGGGGAACGCACTTCAGTAAAACTTTTTCTATTTTCTATATGCTGAATAGCAAAAACAGGGTTTTCAACCCATATTTTTGAATAGGTGCTTGTCCAATGAGAAAAATACTTTTGCGGATAATTCGAGAGTTGAATCTACTATCCTTTTGATGGAAAAACTATCGTTTTCTTTGAAATTTTTGTCGGGCGATATTTATGGGCAATCCTTCATTAAGACTGTCCGAGGTCCTTGCGCCATTAAAAGCTGTGGTGGGCTGAAGGCCCCATCTATACATATACAAAAGCCTTATTAGGGAAATATTCTCGTTCTCACGGCTGTCATTTTGTCAAAAAAAATTTTTTTAACCAAACTCCTTCATGCATATTATGTTCAATGCGTCTACACTGTATAGGCAAAGTATCAAATTATTCCATCAAAAGCTGTGGTAGGAGTTGATCAGCCCATGAAGGCACCATCTACGCATATACAAACACCTGATTAGGGAAAAATTGTCTAAGTTTTCATAGCTGTCATTTTGTCAAAAATTATTTTTTCTGAACTAAACTCCTTCATGCATATGTTCAATGTGTCTACATTGTACAGGCAAAGTATCAAATTGTTCCATCAAAAGCTGTGGTAGGAGTTGATCGGCTCGTGTATGGACTACAATGGCACAAGCATAAAACCCTGTATGAAAAGCCATTTAGAACTACAAAAGGAAATAACTCTAATAGAATTGGCCCCTAGCCCTTTATTTTTTGTTTAAAGTATTTGTCTAGCATATATGAACATGTTTGCAAGGTTTGATGAAAATCCAGCAATGACTCTTCAAGATATTAAGGAAACAAAACGTTACTGACGGACGGACAATGGGAAAACAGTATACCCACCACAAACAAAGTTTCAGGGGGGTATAATATAAAGCAAAAATTTAAAAAGATTTTAGCCCCCATTTACATGTGCCTCTTACAGAAAATTATAAAATTCAAGTACTTTTCAAGACAGACTTAGTTTCAAGGATTTTTCAAGAAAGTTCTCTATAATCAAGTAATTTTTATTATTATTGTCTATCCTTCTTTTTTTAAACTCACCAATTTTATGACTTCTGGGGACCAAAGCTCAGCATGCCCTGTTGTTGCAGGCTTCAAGGTCACATCAAACAGAGATTCAAACAATTTATTGAGACTTAAACCTGCTAAACCTGTCAAACTCACCAGCTTTATGACTTCTGGGGACCAAAGCTCACCAAACCCCGTTCCTGCAGGCTCCAAGGTCACATCAAACAGAGATTCAAACAATTTATTCAGTCCCTCCATACAACTTCCTAAGGAGAAATAAGGAGCCAGTTCTTGGGAATTCAATTTACACCTGAAATAAAGGTAAATTCAAGGACTTTTCAAGGACTTCTAAAAGACTTTCTTATGGTTTTCATGGACTACAAGTCCTTCCATACAACTTCCCAACAATAAATATGGAGCCAGCTCTTGGGAATTTAGTTTATAGACGTACATGAGTGCTCTAAACAGAAGGAAGAATCCATTAGTAGCTTGATAATAGCAGCATTAAATAATAATCTGTCTTGCAAACCAATTTTGGTCTTCTTTTTGAGTGGCTGATTAAGACAGGTTTTACAGTACATGTTTTTCATGGCTATAAGAATATTTTCAATTAGAAGCAGGGCTAAGCCGAGAGAATGGTTTTAAAGAATCAGTAGTAATAGAAGGAAAAGAAGGGCTGAATTCATTTATATCATGCCAATATTTTATGTCATGAAAATGTTGTCTGATTATTGTCTGCTGCATTTATTCAAATTCATGCAAGAATACTTAGGCCACAAAAATGTGTGTTTCAGGTAATATGAAGTTTTAAAATAGGGACGACAGGTATGAAAATATTTTTATTTTGTTAAAAAATTTTACATGGGGAAGATGGGAAACAATATGACCAAACCGGGAAATCCCTTAGAAATCCTTTAAAAATGTTTAAAGCTGCATACTCTGTAACTATGAACATTTTTCGAAAAAAAAAAATTCTTTTTAAATCATTTGCAAAAGTAGAATAAAGTTATGTTGTCACAATAAATCTAATTTCTATAGTTGAAAACTGCATGAAAAAGTGAATTATCTTATAAAAACAGGTGTATTTTCTCTTGTTTGTAATTATTTGCGTCCCTCCAATAATTCTAGACAGTTAATTTTTAACATAAATGCTGTTGTTTTGGCACTAATTATTACGAAAAAGGTAAAATGTATACCTGAATTTTAGTATTTTTACTGTGTTCTTGAAAAATAGAAACATTATTTTTAAAATGAAAATATCAAAAGTTACAGATTATGCAGCTTTAAAAAGTTCAGTACTTCAACAACAGCAGAATCTAGGGCGAAGATTTGGTACCAGTAAAATGCATTTAAGCCCCCTGGTGGCTTAGGCTGCTGTCCATTCTAAGGCAGTGGTTCTGTTGTTTTTGACTTTTTGTTTATTGTGACTCCCATTGTGGGAGTCTGTAATTGTTCTATGTTTTGTTGTACATTACTTTATGTCCATTCTAGTTTTGCAAACATCTTGGTGGGGGAAAGAGAGCTGGTTGCTTTGCTTAGTCTGTCTTCCTGGTGTCTAGTGATGGTTGTGTGGCTCTTCCTCACGATGCAATGGGTTTGTCTGGGGTTTGTGATTGTGGTATTTCCTAATCATACTCACTTTCTATTTTTGGAGGCAAAAAATTAGACACAGTCAGGTAATCTAAAACAAACCCTATGAACCCTGATCAGACTTAAGGAGCAATCTGAACCAGGTCCATAGTCTTGTAATATAGGCTGCCAAACTATTAATCCTTTCCTTCATGAATATTCATGCTAGCTCCACCCACTATGAATAATTATATAAATAAACTTTCAGTTTGTACATAGATCAAAGAAATTACTAGTCAGGTCCACTAGTGTAGCATCATATCTAATCATATTTCCATAAGAGAAACTGAGTTGACCCTGATCAGGCAGCTCTTGTAAGCTGCCAAGCCCACTTGCCTGTGCAATTCACTTTGAACATCACATTCATTCCCCAGAAGTGACACTGGTGTCGTGATTGACAGCGAGCCACACCAGAGTCGCACATGCAAAACAAGCTTCTTGTTTGCTCCATGAATTGAACTTATGGCTTATATTTACATTTTATTATAAATAATTAATACAATGTATATAGAAATTATTTATAATTTAGGAGATAAAACAATTTTGTAGTTAATATTTAATCTCATTAACAGTTTTGCTGGTGTGCAAAACGGAAGAGCGGAACAACCAATGTGAACACGGACAACCAATCGATCAAACAAGAAGCTTGTTTTGCACATGCAACTCAGGTGTGGCTCGCTGTCAATCACAACACAAGTTGTACATCTGGCGAATGAATTCACTGTTCAAAGCAAATTGTACGGGCAAGTGAGCTTGGCAGCTGTCAATCAAATTTTGTGACGTTCATGAGGCTATGAAAAGTTACAAAAATCTAAAGATTCATTAAAGGCTTGCTTCGAAAATGTAAATATACTACAGTAAACCTGTCTTAAGCAGCTACTCAAAAGAACGCAAACCTGATTTTCAAGAATAATTACCGCTTTATGCAGCTCAAAGGTATTGCAGAATGCTCCAAAGGGAGCATTCTGCAATACTTTCGACCTTCATTAAGCTACCGTTTTTCATTAAGACCTTTGTTTTGTATATTTTTGAGTGGCTACTTAAGACAGGTTTTACAGTACTCACATTTTGTGCCTCCCTATGGCTGTGTAATATGGTATATCCCATGGCATAATTTCCTGAAAACACAGAATAATTGAAGATAATAGATGAGTGAGACTGGCAAGTTGACCAGCCAATGAGTTTGCAATGGTGTAGCCAAAACGCTGAAAAAGTTATGCACATCAAAGGGAGACTACTGGACCAGAACTGATTCTCTTCAATTGCCTCCCTTTTCATGATGGTAACTTCTCTTAACCGAAAGAATTTGCTCCCAGAGGGACCGAATTCTTTCCTTTAAGAGCAGTTCCTTATGGTATGTAAAATCACTTTTAACACATTGGGTGACCTCCCTTGAATGTTACTATTTCTATTGTGTAACTGCATAATGGGAGCTACGCCAAGAGTTAGTGACAATCAAACTATATATGCCTATGCAGACATTTATAGTAAAATGTCAGTTTCTTAGTTGGTACCTCTTAGGGCCAAATAAATGAAGGAATGTTAAATTGTGATTATTTTCTTAATCATCAGTTTAAACATTTGTTTTTGATGCTTTAAAGAACCCTCTCACTGAGACAGTATGTTTTGGTCATGGGTGAAAGTTGTCAAAATTTCCAAAATCCTGAACTTTTAAAACTCCAATCTTAAAACTTGCAGTATGCCCACTAAATATTCACAATTTCAAGTTTAAATGATCAGTTGCCTTTAAACAGACTGTATATAATCAGGAAAACCTATTATAATCTCCCTAATTCAGCATTTTGAGGCTGACCTTCTATGGAAAGTCAGCCTCAAAATCCTGAATTCAGGAATAATCTTGAAAACTTTCATATCACCCATGTTTGGTTGAGCCATCTGAAGAGAGTTTTAATTATCACTCTTTTTGCAGGTCTCTGTACAGTAACCTATGAAAGTTAAATAAATTACAACTCCCAGTATCTAGTATCAATAACAGTTTTATTTAAGAATTTTTATGGGTGTTCATGAAAGACGAATGCTGTGGGCTCAGTTGGGCCTCGTTGCGAGAAAACCTGTCTTCGGGGCTTTGCGAACAACACAGGCACAGACCAGCCTGCCCATCCGCGCAGGCTGATCAGCGCATTTGTTATTCGCTTTTTGGAAAATTTCATATGTAAAATTGCTACTGGTGAAATTTCAATTTTCTAGATTGTCTCTGTAACTGGTTTGAATTTCCCTTTGATGGAAACCCCGAAGACAGGTTTTCTCGCAACAAGGCCCAGTTCAAACTGAGTGTCACTTTAACTATGATACAAACCTTTCGAATTCATCATTTTATGAACACCCTTAAAAATAAAATAAAAAAGTAATTCTTATTTATATTTTATAATAAATATCAAATATGTTTAACATTTATTGATACTTTAATATTGTCGGTTGGGAGTCAAAATCTCCTAACTCTGATTTTTATCAAAATGACTTTTTGTCATTGTGGGAATATTAAATGCATGGCGCACATTCTGTCAAATTCTCGTAGGTCTAGGCCAATTATGCTTCAAAATATCGTATCTATGAAAGATACCATTATTTTGGTGCTCATTTTACCAAGATACCATGTTATGCCACGAAAAAGATGCTCAAAATCAGTTTTAGGAATAAACTTAACAAAATTCTGATGCGACGTTTCGACGCCATATCAAATAACGTCACACCAAATTCTGATTATGTCACTTTGTGTAATTGCATCACGCACAATTTTCGATGATGTCACATTGTGAAAAATATCATGCTAGTAGCCTGATACAAGATTTTGTATCTTCCAGATGGAAAAAGGGTTATATCAGGTGTATATCATCGCAGGTATATAATAAATGAGCCAAGATCTGACAAAAGGGACCTTCTGGCAATAAAAGTCAAAAGTGAGATATTTACAGAGAAAGACCTAGCTGTTGTGAACAATTACAGAAAATTAGAAGAGATTAACTTTACAAATAACAAAGATATGAGCGTTTAAACTCGTATATATGATGTGTTTTAAACATGACGCCAACGCCATTGTGTTAACAGATGACTCTAATATAAAGACGCTAGGAGCAATATTTCAAGAATGCTTCATGTTTCTGTAAATTTGATGTGTATGCAATTGCATAGACTGTACAAATAGCCCACATACGCACATCCTGTGTTTACAAAAGCATTTGAAATGAGGTATCCTGTTTTCAGGAAGTGTGTAGTCCATATGCACAGCTGTTGCCATGGCAACATACATTATACATGTCACTTAATTTTACCAGAACTGTTTGCGCCTTTGATTGTATTACATGTTAGAAGCAATTTGAATCTGTTGTAAGAACATGCAAAATCTTGAAAATTTAGACGTTTTTGAAATTTTGATTACACAAAAACTGCTTAAATGCCCGAAGGACCCTTATGTCAAATCCGCGCTCAAATGTATTTACCTTCTGTCCACCTTCTTTAACTTTTGATTTCAGCATAATATCATAATCTTTCTCAGCACTGAAACATATTACAAATATCAGGATAAGGTTATAAGAATCCATCATGAGTGTGAGGGTGGGATAGAAAAATCCGTCCCGAGGATCACCAATTGGCATCACGGGGCTTATCGAGTGATGACAAACGGTGATCGCGAGGGACAGATTTTTCTATCGCATCCACACACTAATAATGGATTCTTTCTTGCTCACCACTTAGAACTGCATTTTATATTGAAAAAACATGAAAAAGGCTTGCAGAAAATCCTGAATACGCTGTGATGCAACATGGTGACGTCATTTTAACATTACAATGACATCACAGAATGACGTGCAGCCAGCGTGCGACCTTATCTCATTTGGGTAAAAACAAGGGAAATCCCTATCTTGTGTGCGAGAAAAGGTGTTACCATATATAACATAAACATTCTGACACCTTCACCTCTTTTACAGGATGAATAAGAAAAGCAAATAAATATGATGATAAGAAGGGGGTAAACCAGTTCAAAGTAGGTGACAATATGGATATAAAATTCCACTTTACCAAAAAAAGTGCCCTGAGAGGCACGTTTACCCCTGGGATTTGGAATCATGAGTTTAATGCCAACCCTCCAGGGTAACTATGGTCCAAATATGAATGCTTTCCAATATGTGGTTAATGAGATATACACCACTGGAGAAACTTTAACCAAAACTTAGACTTAAATTCCATAACATAACAAAAGGAAGTACGAACATTCTGACAAACAAACAAATAACATACGAAAGAAGGCAGATTGAGATGTTAAAAGAGGCAAAGCCAATGGACATGAAACTTGACGTTGTTAATTCAGTGTATATTTCAAAATAGGTTTCCTTAATTTTAGTAGCATTTGTTGTTGGTACACATTGGAATTGCCTCATTGAGGCAATTCCAATGTGCACCTACAACATATGTCATTCAATAAATGAGTGTTTTTCACCATCAACATTTTTTTTTCACAAACTTCTCAACTACTTTTTAATGTTTCCGTGTAATGAGCATAGAAATGAACAAGTTGTTGTGTAGTTTGGCATGCACCTGGAGTGCCAATTTTATATCATTGACAGCTTTATCTTTAGATGTTTCATTGGGATGAAATTCTAAATTGGTGGTTGCCTAGTTGTAATAGTTAAAGAAATTCAAAACTCACCCAGTCAGACCACCCATTCTGACCTGAATCTTCTTTGGTTGCACTAATGATTACATGCCTCTAGATACATGTAAGAGTGTAATAAAAAAAAAAAAATTCTTAGTTCGCAACCAATTCATAAAGTACTGTGAGTACTCAAAAGAGCTGTCTCGAAGAGATGGTTATTTTTAGCACCCAAAACAAAGCTAAAACTGATAGATAATAAAATGTTCACAATTTTACAAAAATAGACTGGACTTAAGTTAAGAGTACGTAACAGAAAAATAATTTCTTATTTCTCATCCAAAACATATGTTGTGGGTACTCAAAAGAACCGTCTCAATGAGACGGTTCTTTTGAGCACTCAAAACAAATGCTTAATATTATAGGTAAGAAAATATTTACAATTTTACGCTGAAATTTTTTGTTTATCTAAGCCTATGATAGATATTGTTTATCCGAACAAAATGTGATTAGGTTGGTTTTTTTGTGTAATGGCCTTTTTTTCAAAACAAAGGGTTTGGTGAAACAAAAGTTAGTATTTACCTTTCTTTAATATTTTTAGCTAGAGTTGTCAAGAAATTCATAACATTTTCTGAAAAAAGAAAATTTCTTTGATTAGATCAGTGATTTTGGGCAATGTAACACTTGGTATTATAAGGCTATTTGGCCATTGTAAAGGCGTCACCTCATCAAAGCCTAAATAGGACTGATCTACCTTAGACATAGGTAACTTAAAGCTGAAAATGAGGTGTGGTTTTATTTGCAAGTAACTATTGTCTTGTGCCATAACACCTCAGTAAAGGCACAAAGCATATTATCTAATCCCTTAAAATGCCAGCAAAATAACTGCATCCAAAAATGTCTGTTTATAGGTTAACATAAGTAACATTAGAGGCAAACAGTGTGGACCCAGATAAGACTGCTCTTACAGGAGCAGTCTGATCTGGATCTACAGGAGCAGTCTGATCTGGATCTACACTAGTTGTCGAAGAAGCTTCAAAAACATTGCAGCAGACACCAAAAACAGACATTTTTTGTGGTTGGCACTCTAAGGGTTAATAAATGTGAGTTCAGTGTATATACTTTCATGATTTTCATGAAAATTTCATTTAATGCATACACGTTTTCGCGATTCAAACTACTTTTTGACTCTCTACTAAATAAATAGAACTTGATTTCCCTTCTTGACCAGATGAAATAGACGAACCACGCCCAGATATGAATATTAAAGTTTCCGCCTTTACATTGACCCAAAAGCTCAATCATATGCTTAACTTGATCATAAAAATCATGAAAATGGAATTGATAGAGAACTAGATCAGCTGGACTATGATCAGGCTATCGGAGGCTGTACCTATGCGACCGTTTTTTCGAGCAATAAATGGCGGAAAATTAAGACAAGAATACCCACAGCCTGGAGAATAACGGTTATTACTCTTCAATAAGCTTGGTTTCAGTTATCCAAATACTAGCAAGTTCTAAATAATGGATTGGAAATGTTATCATATGTAGAATTAGTTCGAGGTCTGTCCCAAAATTCGATATTTGCCACGGAAACAAGTGTACTTTCTCTCTGCTCAGTGAAACACAGCTACATACACCAATTTGCGAGGCTGTTTTCAAATAATTCCATTTGAAATCACAAAGTAAGTACCTGATTTATCCGTAGTTGAACACCATATTTGTCTGGTCATTTGCACCATTTATCTCTTTTTAGTTTATTTTGTATGTCTCGGTCATTTTATACACTGTACGCCACACTATTTTTTCCATTTATACTGTAACGTTTTTCGAGCAAGGTTAACATTCCATTGTATGAGTATTTCGAGTAAAATAAAGCCACTGTATGCGTATTTTGAGACCAAAATTACTGAACGGGTATTCTGAGCAGAACCTTGATGGAAAAATTAGAGCTAATTGGACCAAGCATGATGTCTGCTCACATTAGACTGGTAACATTTCTTTAGCCCAGTCTATCTGTAAGTGATGGGCCTTTTTCTTTGTTTCATCAGAGTATGTTAATTTGTTTTGATTGTTTCTCTGTGATGATACATTGCAATAGTTAGAAAACCTCCATGCCATCTACACAGTTTTTGTTTTAACAACAACAGAATCTAGGCCAAAGATTCGGTACTAGTAAAATGTATCTAAGCCCCACTCCAGTGGCTTATGCTACAGTCTGTTCTAAGGCGATGGTTCTATTTCTGTTGATTCATTGTTAATTGTTGCTCCCATTCTGTGGTACCTTGTGTCCATGTTTTGTTGTGCATTGCTTTGTGTCCTTAATAATTTTTCAATCATCTTGACGAGGAAGAGAGAGCTGGTCGCTTTATTGTGTTTGTCTTCCTAGTGTCTTGTGACTGATATGTCTGTGGTTGTTCCTTAAGTAGCTGTTGGTGTGATTGTGATATTTCCTGATCATGCTCACATCTTTTTATACCTGTGTGGCCTTAAGTCAACAGGCAGGGTCACACTATTTTTATTTAATTTATGCTTCTTTCTGAAATTTAGCAAGAATTAGTGTCGAAATTCAACCATGTAATTGTTGGTATTATGATATAATTCTAACATTTTATGGCATAAACAGACCAGGAGCTGATTTCTATATGAACCTTAGAATTGAACCACTACAGCTTACCTGCCAGATCAGGTTTGACTGCAAAAACACAATCCTGAGGTCTTCTGCGACATTGCTAAACAATTAGTATTGTCAAATTGCAGCAGCAAGTTTTCTGTACGACATGATCTTTATATGTACCCTACGTTGCATAATGGTAATAAGATAATGAGAGAAAACAGGCATGATGTTCGCCTATCACTGTTCTTTTCAAAAAAATATTTTCTTTTGAATGTGTGTTTTATATCTATGCACTAACATAAGACAGTAAAACAATATAAACTTTTTAGACAAAAGACATATCAGACGCAAAAATGCCTTATGGAAGGGATGGATTTATCCCCACCTACCTAATATAATCCCTAATATAATGGTATCATAATTTGAAAAAATGTAGTCTTTCCTATTTTTTAGTTTATCAAATAAAAAAAAACATATAATACATCAATTTTATATCAGCTTTATTCTTATGGTATGTTTTTAGTGTTTGACATGTAACAAAAACAAAGAGCATACCATTTGAACTGACAGCTCAAGAAAACATGTATTACTCAAAGAGTCAATTTCAGTGTACATTTTCTGTCTCAATATTTTGTATCTTTGACCTTTATTTTTTCTTATATATCGACATGAAGCTTGTCTTAAAAGCATTTAATCAAATGCAGAAAACAGTCGGTATCGATTAAACAATAAACCTTATGATATAACAGTTATATACATTACCTTTTTTCAAATGCATTACTATTAATGCAGTACAATCATTAGACCATTAGCTGCCAAAACACCTCCAAAGAAGGAAGTTGTAGACTGTGATTTTCTAAAACCTCATATTTTTAACCGCAAAATAAAGTTTGTTTGCTCTTTATCAGTTTTAGGGTTACCCTGCAGAAGTAAAATTTACTACGTTACCCTGCAAAAAATAGGAATTTATATAACCTTAATATCAAATTAATCTTTTTTCTTGCATTTCGATTTCATCCTTAAATTGAAAGCAAATTACTAGCAATACAATTTTAACTAATTAATTTAGGCAGACTGTTGTTACTGTTATATATTTTACTTTCTTTTAGATAAAAGTTTATGCATTCATGACACTATATGTGTGAGTACTACTAATTTATGTAAAATACTGTCATTGGAGTGTGCAGTAAAGAGAGAAATTATGAATATTGAATTTGACACAAAATGCAACTAAGAATTTACTCCAATAAAGCATGGCTGATCAAATCACTTAAAACTGTAATCACTTAAGATGCCACTTCAAGTCAGAGTGTTTTATCACATTTGTAAGCAGCATTTAAAACACACACAAACAACTACTTACTTTTATGATCAAATAATACTTCTTAAATACTTCTTAAATGCTTATATAATAATCTTACATATTTCTAAAATGTATATGTTTGCTTCTTTCTTTAATATAAGGAATGATATATCACTAACTACAGCCTAATTTAGATTTATTTTTTTTTATATTAAACGATTGTAGTTGCTTAGTAAGATCTGACGCCCATCGTGTAAGCCACCAAAATATATATATATAATTATAGCATACTAGCTATTGATTACACCAACTATATTGATAACATTTAGGGACAACAGCTAACCCATAACTCCTAAAATTGCCTAAAATATTTCTTTTAAAATATAGGCCGAAATTGAGAAATGAAAAGAAATGAGACATTAATCCTTGTCATAAGAAAAAGAAACTGATATTTAATCTAGATGGTTTTTGCCCCATGCATGGATCATGACATGCCTATCCCTATGGTAATAATTTCTTTATATCCAAAGCATATTCAGGTTGGTGAAGAAAGAATGCAAGTTAGGGAAATGATTCTTATAAATAGGATATCTAATAAACTGTTATCAGCTTAGTAAATGATCAGAAGTATTAAGTTGGTGTGATCTACGCTTCCATTAGTTATTCTGAAAATAAACCAATATCAGTTTAAAAGCTAAAACAAGTAATGTGTCATCATCTGCATATGCATAGATATTTCAGCATACAATTTAATTTTGAGACAGTCTCTTTCAAAATTAACTGATTACAGACACGTATTATGCATACTATCTAATGTAACATGTATCAAATTTTATTCTACCAACTCTAAGAGGATTGATTCTATCTGGAATGTAAGCAAAGTTAAATTGTATGATACCACCTGCATAAAAACTTTAGTAATTTGCAGTCTTCTTATCGTAAATTAAAATAGATATACAAAGAACTAGCCTGTATCATGTTAGGAATTATGTTTGTATATTGTGAACAGCAAAAAACTGGGTACACAGTTAGTTTTAAATAACTGATTAGATTTCTTTCAATTTAATTAAACTTAGCATATTTCAGAAAAATATAACAAAAATCTACACCCAACATATATAAGCGTTCAGACCCAATTATATACTGTCTTTGACAACAATTTGGACAAACAAAGGCCCTTACAATATATTATTATGGTTATATATGTTACTTTGATAAACTTGACAGAAACTGAAAATGCATCTTTCTACTATTACTGAAGTGCTATCCTTTTCTTTGTTTATGAGTTTTAAAATATTTAACTTTGGACAAATTAAAATAAATGTGTTGTGGATGTAAACGTTCAGATATTCACTTTTTCAGAAATGTGTATAGATATAGTTTCTTGATAAGAACTGATAATTATTTTAGGACATACTGATATCTTGTCATAAATTCAACACATGAAAAACAATTTTTGGATTAAATAAAGTATTATTTGACATAAACTATAAGGTATTAGGCAATATATATAGAGATTCTTAAAGTCTGTAATGTATGTTGCATATTGATATACAAGCAACAAAATGATATTTTACACCAGAAACTATGTTAGTTATAGCTTTTCACTCTTATTTATCTGTAGAATGCCCATGTATGGTTTTGTAAAGTACACATGCTTATTTTCTAAAGTGAAAAGGTTCTTTCCTTAATTAACATTTTATTTGGGGTCCTCATATTCAAAAGCCTATATTTCTTAAAGTATATGTGATAGAAACAAGCTATTTGTAGTTTTGAAATATAAAGTTTATTATAGTTAAAATTGTCTATTAGGAACATGTTACTTAAAATATAAATACTTTTTATGAAGATTATCAAATGAAACTATTAAACATAAATTATTTTGTAAGGTGTAGTTGCACATGTAACTTAAATGACATAAATAACATAAAGGTGTGTTTATGGAAGCAAACAATTTATTGTGATACTTGTTTAAACCCCAAACGAGATGTTGGCAGTTTAGAAAGACTGTATATATCATCTGGATACTATTTTTAATTGTTATACCTCACATGAATTTCCCATACAAAACTTCTATAGACGAACAACTGATACTTTATAATATCACCTTTTGCTACAGCAAGGGCCAATACTGCCACGTGTTTGCCAAAGCAGCGGGTGATATTATAAAATAACAGGGCGATCACATGATGCGCAATGCCGATGCGCGTACGATTCATTCACGTCAGGAGACGTTAAACAGCAATGGCGACTTTAAACTCCAAATAACTTCGTTGTTTATGGTTAGAAACATAAAGTGTGGGTACTCGTTTTCTTAGTTAGGACGAGAGGAACAGGTTAGGACCAAATTTGAGCGGATTTGGCAAAATTTTCTATTTTTCACAAACCCACATCTTGCACAGTATTTCCATTTAAATGACGCTGCTTGGTATTAAGTTTGACGTCATAGACTTTTTATGAAAAAAAATTGTTTAACCGAACGTCATGATCAATTTGAGAATTCAAACTGGAAAAAAAAAAACAATTTTGTGAAAGATGTATTTTCGATCATGCATATCTATAAGAGGTTGTGCATTATTTTCCCTTTGGAACTCCGCTCACCACGGTAGGCCTAAGACGGTAGAAAATAAAGGATCCGTAATGTTTGGTATAATAAAATAAATATTACATTCCCTGATTGGGTGAAAGTTGAAGCCAGTTCCTTGATACTTTTGAAGACATTTTATCAACACTTTTGTATTATGCTCAATTATAAATAATAATGGATAATTTGATGTACACTGACTCCCCTCATATGTTCCATATTTGCCAATAGATATCATGTCCTATAACATATTCTTCTTTTTTTTCTTGTAATAGTTACTTCTCTCCTTGTGCTCAGAACACAAACCCAACCATTTGAAGATTGAACGCTATGTTAAGATATGCATGTTTTGCCAAACATATGTTTGGCAGCTGGGAGCCAGGCTAGATTTGATGTAATAAGTAGATATACTTTAGTGAGAATAATGGTTGAATATGATCGTTTCCATCATAGATTGATAGAACATTTTCCCTGACAATTAGAGAATATTTTTATTGTTGCGGTTAACTACTGGATCATCAATAATGGGTGAATAACATAAAGAGTAAGGACTAGCCTTCTATAACATTTCTAGGCACCAAGATCAGTCGTAGATTTAAAAAATGTTTTGTTTACCTGATTAATTCATAATAGGCAAACATGTTAAGGATACATGGAGCTAGGCTGATGTCATCCCATAGCTAGACATATATCTTATTTTAGATGCAGTTTGTCAACGATGACAAGCATTCTGATTAAATACCAAAGCAGATTGATGGTAGGCATACCATATTTTTTCCTTAATACCTTCAATGGGTTATGTTTTTAGTTTGGTGATATGAACATATTTTTGCACAGACAATGTAATGGTGGCTTTATAGACATACGCCATGCGTATGTCCAATAAAATCGAGGTGCAATAGCTAATATGTATCTTAATTGACTTTATATCAGGCCTTTGTTTATTATAGCATCAATAAATGAATAAGAATTGTGACATTCCATAAAATTACAATATAAAATTTGTCAGTGAACTGATATCTATTCTGTTGGTGAACTATCTTGTCAGTGAATTGTCTTGATTCTGATTAAAAACAGTAAAAGTAGCATAGTTTGCTGTTTGTTTGTCCGTCTGTCTGACTGCCTCTCTATATAGACATGTTATGACTCAGAATCGCCAAAGGCTTTACTACTCGAACTACCCGTACATAAATTATGCTCAAAATACCCATCCAGAAGCATTGCATAACTCGAAATACCCATCCACCTCAACTCGAAAAACGCTACAGTCTATACGCCCTGTAAGTGGAACTTTTGGTGTGCGTACAGTCTGGAAACGGCCATAAAAATGGGGTTAAGTTTAGAAATAGCAATATGTTAGGGATATATTAACTTTTTTCTTCATGTCACGGGTTTAACATGAAGAAAATATGAAATAAAAAACATCTTATTATGACAAAAATGTGAATTCAATGACCAAAACCCAGGCAAATTTTACTGAGCAACAGCCGTTTCAGCAGCATTTTTATTCATAACAGCAAAATAAAACATGTATAAACGAAAAATAAGAAACATTTAAAGAAAGATTCTATATTGGAAGCGGAATGCGCATTCAATCTGTTAAATCAAACAGACAAAATATGCATTTACCTCGCAAACTTCTCCCTCTGGTGTGGTTCATTCTCTAATGTCCGCCATTTTTTGCTCGAAAAAAACGGTCGCATAGGTACAGCCTCCGATAGCCTGATGATTTATACTGTGAAACAATTTGAGTTAATTTGTAAGGTTTCTTTAGGCTTTGCTTTTGAATTTAAGAACACAAAGAATGATAACACCAGGCCCCCAGATAATAGTGTGTAACTGATAATTATTTTCTTATTTCACAACCAAAACATATGTTGTGGGTACTCAAAAGAACTGTCTCAATGAGACGGTTCTTTTGAGCACCCAAAACACATGTTTAAACTGACGGATAAGAAAATAATCGCTATTTGACACTGACATGGTATAGTCTCATGGACAAAGTAAAAAAACAAACGTATTTTTATGAACAAAGGGCAATAACTCTTGTATTCAATGGGGCAATATGGAACACTATGGAACTTGAGCAAACATTTTGGTGTAAAGCATTGTGTCCAAGCCTTGTAAATTTCCAATCTACATTACTCAAGTTAGATACTGGACATTGCAACAAAATGGCATAATTTCAAACACAAAGGGCAATAACTCCTGAAGACATTATGGAATTCTGAAAGACATATAGTTTCATAAAGTTCTGATGAAAATTACTCAAGAAAGAGACCGGGCATTGCCAAATTTGAGTGATTTCAGGAACAAAATGTAATAACTTGTTGGCATATGGCAATAAGGGCCATTATCGAACTTGAAAAAGATATTTTGGTCAGATCAGACAGCAGGTCTAGTCCATCAATGATTCATTTATTTCCTTTACCTGGTGTCTCTCCTAAAGTTCCTTTAAGTCCTCTCTCTGTGTAAGATGAGAAACCTACAAGTTGAGCAAGTTGCCTACGAGCCTTCAGAAGATCAGAGAGTAACTTCTCCTGGTGTTCATATGGGTGTAAGTATATTCGGTAAGCAGCCTCCCTCACCTAAAGAGAGACAATAACTGAATATTTGTGTGAAATTTTTTAGAACATTTGTGTGAAACTATTGAGAACATTTGTGTAAAATTATTTTGAATTTGGGTCAGATGGTTAGAAGATATCTTTTAAGCCTTTTCATTTCCATGGAGTTTCCCATAGATATTGATACAATAAGCATGGATTTGTCCTTTTTGCATTTTAAGGGGTCATAGGTCAAAATTTCTACATTATAATATATTTATGTCCTCAAAGATTGTCTTTTTACCTAAGCAAGCCTTATGCGGCATTTCATCTGGGTCTTCACTGTTTGTCAAAGTACCTGTTTACCAGTAATAATGAGTATCCAGAATGAAGAGGGTTTAAAATAAGTTTACACACAACAGACAAAGACCATCTACAATCACTCATCTTTAAGCAGTTTGTGCCAAGGTACATAAAAATCTTTTTTTTTTTTTCAATTTTTAGCAAAAAATGATTGAGTGTCTATTCTTTACAGCGCTAAACCCATGTTCAAATTAATTGTACATTAAAAATTTTGCTACATATTATAATCGCGTGTGATAAAATATGTGCCTAATCAATAAAATCCACCTGTTAATCAGAAAAAAACCTATAATAACCATTTTTCGCTCTGTTAAATTTTAGAATGCATTTAATCAGTAATTACAACTTTTGTTTGATCCTCACTCTATTTTAGGCAGAAAATCATTAACATTTAGACCCCAAAAATTGCATGACATTTTACCAAGAAAAAATATATGTGTGGCTCAGGTTACCTGACATATCCTAAATCTTTACCCCCTACCCTATTTTTTTTTCTCCAAGTTCTGAAGTTGTTCTGCTATTCTCTTCCAACTATAGAATTTGGAGAAAACATACATATCAAAGTGACCATCTAAAACAGAAATCATCTAAATTTCTATGCATTCAGAAGTTAAAGGAATAAAACAAGGTTATATCTTCAAAAATAGACCCTTTTATATCAGTTTTGTCTTATTTAATAGATTTCCAAGCAGGTCTGAATATTCCAGGAAAAAAGTTAAAAAAATACTAGTATCCTACCTACCTACCCTAATTTGTTTCAGGGTGTAACCTGAACCACACATATTAATTTATTTGGCCTAACCGATATACCCCATCCAGGTCCTCATTGATGACACAAAATGTTTTTTTGATTTTTTGCAGAGAAAAAAGGTCCTTGCAGATGCAGTACTGTTTAAAATGGACAAGGGTGCCATGATTTACTGGCTTGCTCACCTGAATCTTGGCTAGGGAAGAGATGTTTAAAATTTTTTTTTATTTTTAGCATTGGTTGCCTTGTGGTTCAGCAAAGTAGAACCATTTTACAATGTGCAATTTGGTAAAATGTATTCTGGGTGACAATTGTGTTTATCATATGACGTCGCGTCTGGGAGTGAAATAAGTTGCCATGCAATAAAATCGATAAACCACTAGTGGTTTAAAGATTTACGGGAAACGTTATGACGTCCATAACAAAATTGCCCACATAATGACAAAATTAAAACGCTTTTACGGCAGAAATGAGATTTCAAAGTAATCTTTTTTTTTCTTTCTTTTTTTTTTTTTTTTAGTTGTTATTGCTTTATTCTCCCCGTCCATTGGTGTGTAGGGAGTCGGGGAGGACCATCCCCCTCTCACACCTTACAAACTACAATTTTTTTATAAATAAAAACCAATGTATAATAAATTAATATACTTTTTGCTTACTGTAAAGGCGGCAACTTAATTATTCATATCTGGTCGTGGCTCGGCTGTTTCTTCTATTTAGGAAGGGAAATCAGGTTTTGTTTATAATTTGGTAAGAAGTTAATAAGTTTTTTGAGCCGTGCAAATGTGCGGGCATTCCATAAAAGTCTATGCATTAACCTTTAAGGCGCCAATCACAAAAAGTTGTATGTTTTTGTTGTTTGCCGAACACTTTTGAAGCCTCGTAAACAAACAGTGTAGATGCAGATCAGACTGCTCCTTTAGGAGCAGTCTGATCTAGGTCTACACTGTCTGCGTCTATATTTATGTTAAACAATGAACATTTACCACACCTCATTATTAGCTTTTACCTTTGTATTAGACTAGTCCTAATTACGTATTCATGAGGTGCCGCCTTTACAGTCCCCAAAAAGTTCAAGAGTACACACCCTAGCAGGGCTGTGGAAATACCATGCCCGACTTGTCCGACCTGGTCCCATTTCATTCAGAACAAGTTGAAAATTTCAATTTACTTGTTCTTGAACAAGTGCAAAATTTGTTATAAAGCTAATAACATTTTGTATTTCATATTTAGATTAATTGTTATGAGTTCACATGTTGCATTGAGAACAGTGTGGATCCTGATCAGCTGGCTTCTTCAGAATCCAGCTGATCTGGATCTACACTGTTTACAAGAGAGTTGATATCTGCATGGTTTCATACTTTTTTCAAAAGTGTAAACTGTTTAAGCACAGAAAGGAATAAGCTAATCTGTACTATCGGACAAGTAAATTTTTCTTTGGACAAGTACATTATGGCCAATTACTTGTCCCTGGACAAGTAGAAAATTTTACTATTTCCACACCCTTTCAAAGTAATCTTAATGTCATATGATAAATAGAATCTAACATTCGTACGCCTGTATTATTGAATTTATTAAACTTGTTGCGAAAAAGCGATAAAATGCTTGGCAAGCCTCGCATTTTATCTCTTTTTCTCAACTCGTTTAATAAATTCAATAAAACATGAGCACTCATGTAAGATCCTCTATGAAATTATTTATGATTTTGTGACATGAAATTTCCAAATCTTACCAGATCACTATAATGATCAGAGAACAATCCTGTCACTGTTATATTGCCTCCATCAATATTGAAACTGCAATGAAACAAAGATTACAACTAGTTAAAATAGACCCCTTTCACACTGTTATCTCCCTTAGCAATCGCTCTTCAATTGAAAAATCGATAAAGCCGTTTTTGAAAATGAAGGGGCAGATTGCTCATATAGTTACATTGACTGAACACATAATGATGCTTTATAAGTCGATTTTTTGGCCTTTCGCCGCTAGAATGAGATATTTTATTCTAGAAATCAGATAAATTAATGTTTTCATATACATTTTTATAAGTCTTCAGTATTTTTTTTCGCTTTAATTAGTGTAAAATGTACTTTGATATCTAGCCAAAATCGGCTTCTTCAGGCACGAAATCGCTTCTTCTTTGGGCACGAAATCGCAAAAACTATTTGAAGCACATGCCAACTAATAAGACAAACCACTTTACGAGTTTGTTATGCGAACATCGACAACTGAGACGAGCCTGAGCAAATGCAGTCTCACCAGGACATTCACTGCTCAAACATCGGATCCAGTGTTGTGTCCGAGCGCACATAAAGAAAGGCGGTGCATGTATACTCAGAAAAAAATACATCTAAGGCTTCCAGCCCCACCAGATAAGCATGCAGTAGCGCACGCATGCTACTGGGTGCTACCAAATAGACGTGCGTGTATGCTGCATAATGGCTAAGCATATGTGATAAATGTCGAAATCGAACTATAAGTAAGTACCTCCATTCATAGACCCATTAAATTACATAATTGCTATACAACGTCCGCTTATGCGCAGGCTCGCAAGAATCATCGCTGTTCGAACACACAAATTATGGATGTAGATGAAGACTCAGATATATTTTTTTAAAACACCAGTCCAATGGGTATATATTGGCGCCTTTTTGCGCATATGTAATGATAAGTACCAATTAAAGAAAGCGACACTTCACGTCACAAATCAATCATACCAGCGAATTACAAATGCGTGCCAGGCACGTGTGCTTAGACCCATGGGCATAGGATAAAATGACCGGATGCACAGTTGTAGATATTAAAATGGGCCTTGATGCGAGAAAACCTGACTTTGGTGCACATGCGAACAACAAAGGCGCAGGCCTGTCTTTGTATCCACGCAGTCTGATCAGAGCCTTTATTGTTCGCTTATTTAAAAGTGTAATATCTAACCTTGCTTCATGCAAAATTTCATTTTAGCTAGTCTCTGTAGCCGAACAGACTGGGTTGGTTGGGTCTTACTCAGTCAGAACCCACAAAAAATGTTTTCTCGCGAGATGTATATTTTCACCTATTAAAACCAGAAAGACCCTGTTTAGACGTCAAGTGTATGAAATGTAATCATAGACCATGTAGACTTGGATAAACATGGAGCTTACCAGACTCTTCACTGCCCAC
Source organism: Loripinus fragilis (assembly GCA_964019695.1). NCBI lineage: Eukaryota > Metazoa > Mollusca > Bivalvia > Lucinida > Lucinidae > Loripinus > Loripinus fragilis. The sequence goes on from OZ026524.1 coordinate 94,790,320, forward strand.
GTACGAAAAGTATGGAAGGAAAATATTGATACAGTATAATGTATGACCAACAAAGTAATGTACCAGCTCATTCGGAAAAAAAAGTCTATCTTGGATGCTTAGAAATCAACTTTTCTTATCTCATATATTCAGAATATTGGAATTAATCACCTATTTTTGTTACGTTATCATTTAATTCTATAATTTGTCTACTCTTTTTTTTTTAATATTTGCTAATTTATTTATTTTTCTTTAATCGTTTTCCATATTCCATTGTGTAATGTTAGGCAGCCATATAAAGGTTGCCCCTTCACGTGTAATCTAGCAGAGATAACGCAGAACGAGACAGTTTGGTGCATGCACACTAACAATGTGAAAAGAGTCTATTAAATGCAATATTTATTTACAATAAACAATGATATTAAAACTTTCGCAGCCAAACGTGACTGTAGTCAAATTTACCGTTCACTGCCAAACGTGACTACAGTCGAAATTTACAGGTACAGTTGATAGAGGTCTAATTTTAACAGTTATATGGAATGCAACACTTTGTTCTTTATCACAAAATATTCAGGGGACATAAAAATATAATATGCAGAAGTCTATGGAAATATTCATTTTTGTAAAATGTTTGTATAGTCATTGGATTTCGTGGACACCAAAAATAACATAAAACATGTCCAGGGGAATGTAATACAGTACGGAAGAGGTTTTCGATAGGTTTGTAACGATTATACTTCAGATAAAGGTGATTTATTATCAGAAAATGAAAGTGAAGGCAATATTTGGTCTTAGACAAGCCAGTAATAGGAGATTTTGACAATCTGAAAGTTTGCTTACATTATTTATTAGCATGACAAACACAACATCTGAAAATTCCAACAAAAAAAGGTCTTATTTTTCAACATTTCAGTTTTTATGGGCAGTTGAAATTTCATGCTCAATTGAGTTGAGCATGAAAAAAGAATTACAACCTCAGGCCTGATCTAGACCAGGCGTAATCCATTCATCCATCTTTCATAAACCAGGTGTAACTTAATCCATTACACTGCAGTGTAATGGAATGGGCTACACCTGGGTAAATGAGTGTAAGAAAATGGGCCACGCCTGAGAAAATGAGTGTAACAGAATGGGCTACATCTTGGTAAATGAGTGTTACAGAATGGGATATGCCTGGGTAAATGGGTGTAACAGATTGGGTAACACCTGGGTAAACGAGTGTAACGGAATGGGTTACACCTGGGTAAATGAGTGTAGCAGATTGTGTTACACCTTGGTAAATGAGTGTAACAGATTGGGTTACACCTGGGTTAATGAGTGTAACGGAATGGGTTATGCCTGAGTAAAAGAGTGCAACGGAATGGGATACACCTGGGTTAACAAGGATGGGTCTAGATATACTTACCAATGTCTTATATTTTGTGGTAGTTTGTCTTTAGAAACAGCGACAGTATTCTGTGTACCTTGCATGAAAAAGTTACTTAACATCATAATATTCTCGTTTAGTTTCACAAACTCTTGTCTCTGAAACAAACAAAAAATAACCAATATAAGACCCAGATCTGGCCTAGAGGTAAAAAAACATTTTTCATGCTCAACCCAGCTGAGCATGAAATGTATCCTGCTCATAAATGTTAAAATGCCAACAATTGTTGGTATTTTAACATTTATTAGCATGGTAAATACAACATCTGAGAGACTTAAAGCAAGAAACATCTTCATTTGTCGGTATTTTAGTTTTTATGAGCAGTTGAAATTTCATGCTCAGTTGAGTCGAGCATGAAAAGAAGTTTTATAACCTCTGGGCCAGGTGTTACAGAATGTATCATCTGATCAGGATTTCCACAGTTTGCTTACAAATTATTCTGACAATTTGCTCTTAATGTGTCAGGGATTAAATTTTATAATTTTAACCGCTTGCTAAAAATAGCAAGTGATCATTTTTCTTACTTGCTTAAGTTTATGTTCAATTTGCTTATTTACTCGAACAAATTCAATTATTGCATATGTGTTTGACAAGATGTGTGGCAATTTTTTTTAAAAAAAATATCTCCTTTCTGAAATCTTATTTTGACTACCTTGCAAACAGGATAGATCAGGATCTACACTGTTTCAGAAGCACTGGCTGATCTGGATCTACACTGTTTATTAAACGGTTTATGCATAATTTGAAAATAAGTTGATGTGAGAACAACTTGTATTCATTTGCTAAAAATAGCAAGTGACGGTAATTTCAACTTGCTTTTTGGGAAAAACTTCTAGCATTTAGCAAGTTAGCAAGTGCTAAATTTGATCCCTGTGTGTACAGGGGTTTTGTGTTTTGTCCATGATTTGTGACATATATCTTATTGTACAGTAAAACCTGTCTTAAGCTGCAACTCAAAAATACACAAAACAAAGGTCTTAAAGACAAATGGTAGCTAAAGGAAGGTCGAGAGTATTGCAGAATGCTCTCTTGGAGCATTCTGCAATACTTTTGACCTGCATTAAGCAATAATCGGTTAAGAAAACCAATTTTTGATCTTCTTTTTGAGTGGCTGCCTAAGACAGATTTTATTGTACTTTTTAATTTTGCAATCATCTCTCAGAAAAGAGAGCTGGTTGATTTGCGTTAATTCTATTCTTGTTGTTAAATTTGACATTCTTTGATTAATAATTCTATGAGCACTGCTGGGCTGATCTAAAAAATTTCAATCAACAAAACTTTCCAATGGTTATATAGAACATATAGTTTTTGAGGTGAATACCAAATATATTTAATCGAATTTGTTGAAAACATCAGAACTTTCACGAGTGCGCAGCACGAGTGAAAATTTCTATGTTTTCAACTCACGAGATATCTTTTTGGTATTTACTGAAAAAAAAAAGTAAATTTTCTTTTTATTTTATACTTTTTAGAAGATTTACGGTTAACCACTTAACCATGCTTCAACCCGAATCACAATAATATAAAAGAAGACATAAATGTATATATGTGACAATATACCTGTATCAATCTATAGTCATCGGGACTTACAGATAAATTTATTCAGCGTCAAAGTGCGAGTAAGTGATGTCATATGTGACACCATAAATGTTTGATGATGTTACGTAACACAGGTTATATGCATTGCCTCACTCACTGACGCAGGAGGTGCAGAAAATGCAAAAACAAAAATTTCAGCAAATCTGAATTATTGTCGTACCAAAATATTCCTCATGTTCTAACTTAACTAAGAAAATACCTACCAACATTTGATGTTTTTGTTCACAAATAAGAAAGTAATAGGCGTTTGAACTTTCGAAGTGAGCTGCATTAAGTGAATAGAAAAGTCAGAGGTAATCCAAAAATGTGATATCAATCACTAGTGAAAAAATAGGCAGATATCTATCACTAGTGATTGATATCATATCATTTCACTCTGTGAAAATACCATTTTTATTTGCTTTAGATATACATTGATTTCACTGCTAAGTATGAAATAAATTAAGATACCTAATTTGAACCTGATAATTCAAAATTATTCTGGTTCCTTTGAAACTTATGGGCTTACAAAATTTGACAACCTAATCCTTAGATATATGTGAATAAATGCTGCAAGAAAAATCAAAAGATTTAAGAAGAAATAACACATGGCCTGGCTCAAATTTTCTATGAGTTTTTAAGAGTCCCCAAGATGGGCAAATTTTGCTGTCTGCTGATAAAATTTTGCAAACAGTAAATGTCTGTCATAATTTGGATCCAAGCTGTTTGACACTCTGATAGTATTCCTGAAAAAATATTCTGAAAAAAGTTAATTTTGAATCAAAAAGTCAGCTGGCGGCAACAAATCATGAAAAATTACCCAGCATGCAAAGACTCACTGTAGCTTCATCCAGATGAATACCACTCTGTTCAAAGTCAAACATAAACAGTTCAGAGACTCTTCGCTCTACATCGTCCATTGGCTCTATATCATCATTCTCCAGAACAGCTTTCAGTGCACTATGTATACTTGTATTTGTGTTTAATCTGAAACCAGAACAGCTTTCAGTGCCTCATGTATACTTGTATAAGTGTTTAATCTGAAACCAGAATGGCTTTTAGTGCCTAATGTATACTTGTATTAGTGTTTAATCTGAAACCAGAGCAGCTTCAATGCCTCTTGTATACTTGTATAAGTGTTTAATCTGAAACCAGAATGGCTTTCAGTGCCTCATGTATACTTGTATTAGTGTTTAATCTGAAACCAGAGCAGCTTTCAATGCCTCTTGTATACTTGTATAAGTGTTTAATCTGAAACCAGAATGGCTTTCAGTGCCTCATATATACTTGTATTAGTGTTTAATCTGAAACCAGAACAGCTTTCAGTGCCTCATGTATACTTGTATTAGTGTTTAACCTGAAACCAGAATAGCTTTCAGTGCCTCATGTATACTTGTATTAGTGTTTAACCTGAAACCAGAATGGCGTTCAGTGCCTCATGTATACTTGTATTAGTGTTTAATCTGAAACCAGAATAGCTTTCAGTGCCTCATGTATACTTGTATTAGTGTTAAATCTGAAATCAAAACAGCTTTCAGTGCCTCATGTATACTTGTATTAGTGTTTAATCTGAGACCAGAACAACTTTCAGTGCCTCATGTATACTTGTATTAGTGTTTAACCTGAAACCAGAGCAGCTATCAGTGCCTCATGTATACTTGTATAAGTGTTTAATCCCAAACCAAAACAGCTTTCAGTGCCTCATGTATACTTGTATTAGTGTTGAATCTGAAACCAGAATAGCTAGCAGTGCCTCATGTATACTTGTATTAGTGTTTAATCTGAAACCAGAACAGCTTCAGTGCCTCATGTACACTTGCATTAGTGTTAAATCTGAAACCAGAACAGCCTCAGTGTCTCATGTATACTTGCAGTAGTGTTAAATCTGAAACAAGAACAGCCTCAGTGTCTCATGTATACTTGCATTATTGTTTAATCTGAAACAAGAACAGCTTTAAGTGCCTCATGTATACTTGTAGTAGTGTTAAATCTGAAACCAGAACAGCTTTCAGCACCTCATGTATACTTGAATTATTATTGAATCTGAAACTAGAACAGCTTTCAGTGCCACATGTATACTTGTATTAGTGTTTAGTCTAAAACCAGGACAGCTTTCAGTGCCTAAAGTATACTTGTATTAGTGTTTAATCTGAAATCAGAACAGCTTAAAGTGCCTCATGTATGCTTGAATTATTGTTAAATCTGAAACCAGAACAGCTTTCAGTGCCACATGTATACTTGTATTAGTGTTTAATCTGAAACCAGAACAGCTTTCAGTGCCTCATGCATACTTGTATTAGTGTTTAATCTGAAACCAGTACAGCTTTCAGTGCCTCATGTATACTTATATTAGTGTTTAATCTGAAACCAGAACAGCTTTCAGTGCCTCATGTATACTTGTATTAGTGTTTAATCTGAAACCAGAACAGCTTTCAGTGCCTCATGTATACTTGTATTATTGTATATCTGAAACCAGAACAGCTTTCAGTGCCTCAAGTATACTTGTATTATTGTATATCTGAAACCAGAACAGCTTTCAGTGTCTCATGTATACTTGTATTAGTGTTTAATCTGAAACCAGAACAGCCTCAGTGTCTCATGTATACTTGCATTATTGTTTAATCTGAAACCAAATGGCTTTCAGTGCCTCATGTATACTTGTATTAGTGTTTAATCTGAAACCAGAATGGCTTTCAGTGTCTCATGTATACTTGTATTAGTGTTTAATCTGAAACCAGAACAGCTTTCAGTGCCTCATGTATATTTGTATTTTTGTATATCTGAAACCAGAACAGCCTCAGTGTCTTATGTATACTTGCATTATTGTTTAATCTGATACAAGATCAGCTTTCAGTGCCTCATGTATACTTGTATTAGTGTTAAATCTGAAACCAGAACAGCCTCAGTGTCTCATGTATACTTGCATTATTGTTTAATCTGATACAAGAACAGCTTTCAGTGCCTCATGTATACTTGTATTAGTGTTTAATCTGAAACTAGAACAGTTTTCAGTGCCTCATGTATACTTGTATTAGTGTTTAATCTGAAACCGGAACAACTTTCAGTGCTTCATGTATACTTGTATTAGTGTTTAATCTGAAACCAGAATAGATTTCAGTGCCTCATGTATACTTGTGGAACCAGAACAGCTTTTAGTGCCTCATGTATATACTTGGTTTGTGTTATACAGACCTCATTGGCTTCTACCAAAAGTTCTTGATGTGAAAGAACACTATGACGAAAGCTCAAAATATAAAGGAATGTCATCCAACTTCTCAATGGGGAGTTTAGCTTCCTCAAAGGGAGACAATGAGCTGAAACTGGAGTTGTCTTACCTTTCAACAAGGCTGGTTAGTGCTATACAGGCCTCATTGGCTTCTACCTGGATGTGAAAGAACACTATGGTGAAAGCCAAAGATATCAAAGGAATACCACCCAACTTCTCAATGGGAAGTTTAGCTTCCTCAAAGGGAGACAATGAGCTGAAATTGGAATTGTCTTACCTCTCAACAAGGCTAGACCTCATTGGCTTATTCTATAAAGTTCTGGTCTGGATGTGAAATAATACTATGGTGAAAGCCAAAGATATCAAAGGAATACACCTAGCTTCTTACTGGGGAGTTTAGTTTCCTAAAAGGGAGACAATGAGCTGAAACTGGAGTTGTCTTACCTCTCAACAAGGCTGGTTAGTGCTATACAGGCTTCATTGGCTTCTATAAAATTCTGGTCTGGATGTGAAAGAACATTATGGCGAAACCCAAAGATATTAAAGGAATACACCCAACTTCTCAATGGGGAGTTTAGCTTCCTCAAAGGGAGACAATGAGCTGAAACTGGAGTTGTCTTACCTCTCAACAAGACTGGTTAGTGTTAAACATGCTTCATTGGCTACTACCATAAAGTTCTGGTCTGGATGTGAAAGAACACTTTGGTGAAAGCCAAAGATATCAAAGATATACCACCCAACTTCTCAATGGGGAGTTTAGCTTCCTCAAAGGGAGACGATGAGCTGAAACTGGAGATGTCTTACCTCAGGCTCTCAACAAGGCCAGTTAGTGTTATACAGGCTTCAATGGCTTCTACCTGGATGTGAAAGAACACTATGGTGAATGCCAAAGATATCAAAGGAATACCACCCAACTTATCAATGGGGAGTTTAGCTTCCTCAAAGGGAGACAATGAGCTGAAACTGGAGTTGTCTTACCTCTCAACAAGGCTAGACCTCATTGGCTTCTATAAAGTTCTGGTCTGGATGTGAAAGAACACTATGGTGATAGCCAAAGATATCAAAAGAATACCACCCAACTTCTTATTGGGGAGTTTAGCTTCCTCAAAGGGAGACAATGAGCTGAAACTGGAGTTGTCTTACCTCTCAACAAGGCTGGTTAGTGTTATACAGGCTTCATTGGCTTCTACCATAAAGTTCTGGTCTGGATGTGCAATACGCACAAAATCTGCCTAAAATAAAGCATCATCGATCCAGATAAACTAATTTTAGGCTTTTTGTTAATACTGACTTATCCATCAGTTTAAACATTTTTTGGGGGTGCTCTAAAGAACCCTATCTTTGAGACAGTTCTTTTAAGCACCCACAATATATGCTATGGTTAAGAAATAAGAAAATCATTTTTTGAATTTGGCACTCATATCTAAAGGAAAGCACAAATTTTAAAGGAGAATACACTGTTTCTGGGCAAGTTTAAAAAAAATGTGACCGTTCAATTTTTTTATCCCCATGCTCTTAATATGGAATATTTTTAGTTAAATTTATCCCTCGAAGGTGTGTTTTGATACCCATTTATTTGTTACCAAATTTAAAATAAATCAAATGACAAATAAAAAAGATATGTCATTAAAACTGCCCCAAAACGTCAGGAGTGTAACGATTTTTGTGTGACATTTTTTTACCATGTGAATGTTCTAAGGAATATATTAGAAAACATAGTGATATTACACCAGTTTAAGCTTTTTTATATCATTAATTGACATTTTGTAGGTAAAATACATAAAGCAGAGCTCTTTATATAATCTACCTATTGATGTAACATGTCATTTTGGAGACATGCCCTTCAAAATTTACATGAGGTAAAAAAACACTGCTCCTTCCAATATTAACTGCTACAGGTTGACTATACATGCTACATATATGTAACTTGGTCACACCACAAACAGACATGTGCAACATCAACTGAAGCTCAGATTTTGATCCTAACTTCACTTCACATGGGTAAGCGTTTCTTCAAATTTAACAACCCACTGATGTCAGGAGTGTAACACATTGTGTTTACCTTCTCACCATCTTTCTGTTTGCTGCCCAATACCTATATTTTTCTGTTTTCCAGGAACACATCCCCACTCCAGATAATCAGCAAAATTTACTTGCTGCATCAGAGGATTGAATTTCCTCACAGAGCCTGATTTATGATGTCAGGAGTGTAACACTTGTAATTTTGTTGCATGTTCTTCAGTGTAGGTGATAAAATACATGATTTTAGCTCAAAGCAACCAAATATTATGATAATGCAGACATTGTCCTAGCAGTGGAAACTTGTATCTTTCCTTCTATAACAAAAAATGCCAGTTATTTTTGTAAAAAAGCCAATTTTTAATATAATAGCCATTTTGTAGGTATAAAAAAAATATGCATAAATAGAAAGATAGTGAACAGCCACCAGTTTTTTTTTGCCACACCAGAATTTGGCAAAATCACATCATCTTTCTAGTGGTGCAAAAGACTCAAAACCACTAAAATACAAAAATACAGACATAAGGGAGCAAAACATATATAATTATGACTAAAAAAATATATGCCATCATAATGAAAAAAATGGTCAAAGTCAAAAACCCCGCGGGGTTTTCCAAAAACCCCGCGGGGTTTTTAAAACCCTGCGCGGGGTTTTTCCCCCACATTTTCAAATGGGGGAAAAAACCCGCAGGGTTTTTTCAAAAAAATAAATATCAAAATAAGTTCAAGAAATAAGTTTGTTTGATTGTAATTATTTCAGAAAATGATTGGTAAGGCTTAATTCCAACCTTTAATTTCCCCCGCGGGGTTTTTCTCCCATTTCAGATTGTGGGGGAAAAACCCCGCAGGGTTTTTTGAAAAAATAAAAAGGTTTGTTTTTAATTGTATTGCTTTACAAAACAATATAGAAGCTGAATTGAAGTTTTTCTCAACATTTGAAGCCTTTCAAGCAAAATAAAAAAAAACCCGTGGGGGAAAACCCCCGCGGGGTTTTTCCCCCACAAAATGAAATGGGAGAAAAACCCTGCGGGGTTTTCACCAAAGAGTGATTATCAGTTTTATTAATGATTGAGATCAGTTATACATTTAGAGCTCATATTATTTAAGTTTTTACAGTAATTAAAGGCCATAAAACAATTCTCTCGATGACCCCTCCCCCCCCCCCCCCCCCCAACCCTTGTCCGCCGCCCCCCCCCTCGTCCGCCATGCACTGCATCAGCGGTGATCACTACCAAGTTTGCACCACCGAACGGCCCAAAAATTATTGTTCAGGTAGCACTGATATTATTTGTTTAGCACGATTCATTACATCCCAGTCAACCATTTATCAGTCATGTTAGGATGCGTCTTATGGGTTGAAACAGTTCTAACAGCAGATAAAAGCAATAATATTAATAACGGCCATTGCAGTACCTGTCATACATAACTGCAATCTTATAAACTGGTTAATATGTAGTACATTGACAAACAGTGCAGACCAGGATCAGATGCAGCAGAATGTAGCATCTGATCACGGTCTTCATTGATTGTTTAGGAATCATAGAATGGGTTGGGCATCAAGAAATTTGGGTCTTTTCTACAACCCTGTGTGTATCCTATAGAAAGATCCTGGTCTAAAGCAGACCAATTTCACAGATCTTAATTAATGTACCAATTCCGACTACACAGTGTCTTTCATGCATCCAAGGGTCCATGACGGGGGTCGCGCCTATAGCAATGCACCAAACTCCTGGGGAGTGTACAGGAAGATAGAGTACGGATTGGGTAGTTAAAAAAACTAAGATGGCAGATTGATTACTAAATCTTTTTGACATTCTATTTTCTACTAGTTACAGAGGTATAGTGAGATTTACAGGAATGTGCTCACTTTGACAACTAGCTGATGAAAGGTAAATTGATTTTGCCTTGTCAATTAGTTTTTAGCTACTTTCATTTTGCCTACAAGCTGACAAGTTCCCCACCCCCTGGCCCTGCCTCTGTAGACAGAAAATAACCAGTGATTAACTGTGATTTGCAAATAAATTTGTGTTGAGTTGAGTGAAAGAGTTGACTACTTGCGAGACAATACAGTCAAAGGGCTGTTAATAACAATAACAGCTTAAATAAACTTTTGCATTGTCACATTTTTAAATAACAATTTTTAAGCCGGTACAGACAAACCATTGGCAGAACAGATAGAACGGTCCCACTGGGGACCGAGCCTGTTGTGTTAAAGTCAATTGTGACAGTACAATGTAGATGTATATGAACAGTCGATAGTAGTTGTAGGCCGATTTATCAAGCTCATCGATCATTGGTCATTTTCAGTGAACTGATTAATTGATCGGTAGTTTTTCAATAATCGATTACTCAGTGTAGAGCTCTGCTTCATTGGCCTTCAATTTTTAGCTTGGTGTATTTATTTAATATGACCCTTTTCTGCATTTTCAGTTTCTGGTATGAACAGCATATGGTTCAAATAATGTACATAGGTTTAAATAAACAAAAGTTTTGAGTGTAAAATTGTAAATATATACTAATCCATCAGTTTGAACATATGTTTTGGGTGCTCAAAAGAACCGTCTTATTGAGATGGTTCTTTTGAGTACCCACAACATATGTTTTGGTTGAGAAAATTAATTTTTTGGTACACACTCTGAACACCTAACATGTCTGGTCAATCAACTTGACCCCGTAAGGCATCTCAGACATACCTGGCATGATATGTACCATATATAATATGTATTTTATTTTAGTCGATTAATGATTGATCATTGGTCACTTGTTATTTTCAATGATCGATTATAAAAATCCAGCCGATTCCTACCACTAGTCGATAGAACCTCACAACCAGAAGAAATGATGCTGCATTCTCGGGACCGCCGTGACGTCACAGCCTTAGCGGCACATAAACAAATGTACCGAGGTGAATTGGACAGTGAATTTTAACATTACGGGTAACAGGAAAATGATGAAAAACGTGCTGCATTCATTCAAATTCTCTGATTTTTTCACCAGTCTGCGCTTAATTCGAAGGAAAAACATTGTCTTTTGTCCCACCACGATTAATTTAATTATAATTTCACCGATTATTCACAAATTATTGAAAAACTTGGATGTGGGTGGGGTGAACGGCTATCGGTTTGCGATCATTTAGATGTGATCTCTAATGTCTTAGGAGCTTTAACAATAGTAGAACACTCAATGCCTTTGGTACAATATGCAGCCTGTCATAAAAGCTATCCTTTTCAAGAAAAGTTCCCAGCTATTGTTATAAGGAATTCGAGCATAATCTCAAGATTTGTATCAAAAGGCCTACATGCGGGGATCCAGGAATTTTCGTCAGGTGGGGCGTCCAGGTTTATCTGTCATAAAAAGATAAAAAATCTAAGACAACGTTTTTCTTTGGGTTTTTTATGCCCCCAAAGGAACTTTGGGAGGCATATAGTAATTGCACAGTCCGTCCGTGTGTCCGTCCGTCCGTCCCGCTTCGTGTCCGGTGCATATCTCCTAGATTCTTTGAGGTAGGGATTCCAAATTTGGTATGTGGATACATCTTGGGATGGCGGAGTGTCGCATACCATTTTCGGGTCACTGTGACCTTGACCTCTGACCTAGTTTTTAGAATAATCGTGTCCGGAGCATATCCCTTACATTATTTGAGGTAGGAATTTCAAATTTGGTGTGTGGATGCATCTTGGGATGACAAAGTGTTGCGTACCATAATTGGGTCACTGTGACCTTGAACTTGACCTCTGATTTAGTTTCTAGAAACTGCATTGAGTCTGGTGCATATCTCCTATATTCTTTTAGATAGGAATTCCAAATTTGGTGTGTAAATGCATCTTAGGATTACAGAGTGTCACATACCATTTTCAGGTCACTATGACCTTGACCTCTGACCTAGTTTTAAGAATTATTATGGCCTGACAGTGATTTTATTTGGCCATTTTTGAGGCCGTATATGGGAGTCATTCCCAATCCAAAAATGGCCTTTATTTTCCCAATTTCATGTATTTTAGCTCTTATTTTCCCAATTTTAATAAAATATTTTCCCAAAATGTGTAGGAAAAGGTAGTGTCCCAAAGTCGCAAATAAAAACACTGCCTGAGCCTATCTCCTACATTCTTTGAGGTAGGAATTCTAAATTTGGTATGTGGATACATCTTGGGATTGTGGAGTGCCGCGTACCATTTTCGGGTCACTGTGACCTTGATCTTGACCTCTGACCTAGTCTTTGGAATAATCGTGTCCGGAGCATATCTCATATTATTTGATGCAGGAATCTCAAATTTGGTGTGAGAATGCATCTTGGGATGACAAAGTGTCCCGTACCATAATTGGGTCACTGTGACCTTGAACTTGACCTCTGACCTAGTTTCTAGAAACTGCAATGAGTCTGGTGCATATCTCCTATATTCTTAGAGATAGGAATTCCAGATTTGGTGTGTAAATGTATCTTGGATGACAGAGTGTCACATATCATTTTCGGGTCACTGTGACCTTGACCTCTGACCTAGTTTTAAGAATTATTGCGGCCGGAGCCTAAATCCTAGGATGTGGATGCATCTTGGGATGGCGGAGTATTGTTTACCATTTTCGGGTCACTGTGACCTTGACCTAACCTAGTTTTTAGAATAATCGTGTCTGGAACATATCTCTTATATTATTTGGGTAAGGAATCTCAAATTTGGTAAGTGGATGCATCTTGAGATGACGAAGTGCCGTGTACCATAATCGGGTCACTGTGACTTTGAACTTGACCTCTGACCTACTTTTTAGAAACTGCATTGAGTCTGGTGCATATCTCCTATATTATTTGATGTAGGAATCCCAAATTTGGGGTGATGATTCCTCTTGGGATGGCAGAGTGGTGCATACCATTTTGGGTCACTTTGACCTTGACATTGACTTCTGGCCTCATTTCTAGGTTTTTCCTGTTTGGAGCATATCTCCTATATTACAGCTTACTTTCCTCAAATGTGTCTTATGCTAGACCAATTCCTTTGGGGGCATTCGTCACGTGTTTGTGACATTTCTTGTTTAGTCCTCAACTTATTTTACAGAAGTCCAATGGTTTATTTTAAAGAAAATTGTAATTTTCCAAGGATCCAGAGGGGGTCTATCATTTTTTCCAAGGGGAGGCAGGGGCGTAGCTTGGCTTCAATGAATGTGTAGGCCTAATGGTAGGGGGGTCTGGGGGCATGCTCCCCCAGAAAAATTTTCGGTCCTAGACTGTCCAAATATGGATTTTGCGATTATTTCGCACTTATAAATATGCAGAATTGTAAATATTCTTTCATGAACTGATGAAGTAGTTATGTATACACATTTTCAAAGTAAAATTTAATCTTTCGCTCAAAATTTGCACTTGTAATAAAATTTTATGTGAAAATACACCCCTGGATTTTCACTGTGTAGAGGAAAAAGTTTTTCTAATTTAAATAATAAGCATGATTTTTGTTAAAAATTGTTCTTAGATAACAAGTAGGGTATATGAAAAACATAGATCAAATTTCATTTGAATATGTAGGATATAAAACATATTAAACACAATAACATATGTTGGTAATGGAATGTGTTACACTTGTGACAAAATCAGAAGAGGGAGTTTCTCCTTTGAATTTTTTATCTCTTATAGATTTTATATAGGATGAAGTGAATTGGCTTCATGGAAATTGATTAAAATGTATCAAAACATAAATCAATTCCCTTTTTTTAGCACAAGACTTTAAAAAATGAACTATTCAGATTTGTTTATTAAGCATAGTAAGGAGTTATAAAATGTTAATGATCAGAAAACATTTGACAGCACTCATTGTGGGATAAATTATCAATTGAATGATTTGATTGATACCATTTTTGCAATTCTAAAGAATCTGTAACAAATTTAAGGCTTAAATAGAAAGAAATAATTGTGTTACACTTGTGACAAGCAAACAAAGGAACTGATTATGACCCTTTTGTCTTTTCTTATCTCTTATACTTTATGTAACCTACTATAGTTTGTACAACTTAGCATCTTTTTTGGTTTTCTTCAATAAATTCCTGTAAATATTTTTTGAATTGTGAAAAAATACCTTTCCCTCCTTGTGAGTGCATAATTTTATCCTTTTTGTTTACACCATTTTGTGTTTTCTTTGTATCGAAAGAGTGAATAACTACCCTAAATACCAAAATATATCAAATTAATTGTTGAATAGATCATCCTTTGACCAAACACAGGAAAAAGTGAGATGAATTCAATCCATAATATATGTTACACTTGTGACACAAATCACATTTTAAAGTATACCTGTCTAAATCAGGTTATAGTCTGGTTTAAGATTGTCTGATTTCTTCAGTGTTGAATTTAGCATGATTCCTATCCCAGAATGTAGCTCAAGGATGGCCAGCTTCACAAACAGAAAAACATTAATTACATATCTTAATTAATTTTAACAATAAATCTGCTTTAGATAGTCTATAAACATTGATTATAGAAATGGATGCATTATTTTTGAAATCACCCTGATCCATTTAAGATTTTCATAGCTGAATATTTGGCCTAATAATACTTTTCCATTGTTCAATCTTGGAAATCTGGGTGATATTCATTTGATTTCACGTGATAATATAACTCAATATTTCCCCATCCACATACAATGTAATAGATGGCCCACTCTAGCTTTTCAGCAAGGGGTCAAAGGCTTTAGATTGAACACTGTTTTCCCTGACCTAATATAGGGCCTTGTATATTTTCAGACTGAAAAACAGTAAGGATTTTGCTCGGATAGCTCCACAGACACCAGCTGATCTTAATTGACAGTACATGTATTTGAAAAAAAAGGATAAATCCAGACTCAGCAGGACTTTGTTTATATTTAAATGTTCTTCAGAGCATCAACATGCAACAGCTGCCGTCCAGCAGTCCAAGTCATTCCAGAATTGCAGGATAAGTATGGCTATCAGTAGCCAGGAGGCTGTAGAGGCTTCTATGATGAACACATACTTCACTGACAAGAGGGACACCGCAGGCAGTTTGGTCCGGGGTCCCTCAGCTGAACATGCTGAATGGTGATAAATGAGGTAAGATTTTGACCTTAGTATGAACAGTAAATATTTTTGCGCTGATGAGATTACTGCAATACATTGAGAGACTGACCCAGAATCTAGGTAGCTGTACAATTATCTAAATAAGTAAAACAGATGTGTTTAACACAAATCCCCCACCCACATTCTTCCAGAGCACTGCAAGTCACCAATTGTTATGTACTAAGTACTACTAGTCAATTGTATAGGCTCAAGGTGAGCTATTGTGATCATAGGATGTCCGTCGTCCGTCAACAATTTCCTTTAAATAATGTCTTCTGTACCACTTGGTGGTATTTCACCAAACTACACAGAAATCCTGCTTCAAAGCACTTGATGAGCTATTGTGATCGTTGGAAGTCAGTCGTCGTCTGTGGTCAACATTTGCATCAAAGGACATTTCCTTAACTACTAGCTGGATTTTGGCCAAACTTGGCAGGAATGATCTTTATATAGCCCTCTTTGATAATTGTTCAAATGATTTTGGTCAACACAGGCTAAAAATAGATTTTCAAGATGAAAAATTAAAAATTGTTCTTGTCTGAAACCACAAGCCATATAGATTTGATATTTGGTATGTGCATCATCTAAGTGACCTCTACCAAGCTTGTTCAAATTATGCCCATTATGCCCATGGGTCATAAATGGGCCTGTCCCTGGGGTTACATGTGATACATAGGCTTATATAGGGAAAACATAAAAAAATCTTCTTGTCTAAAACCACAAGGCATAGAGCTTTGATATTTGGTATGTAGCATCACCAAGAGTAGTGGACCTCTACCAAGTTTGTTCAAACTATGATCCAGGTCCACCAAGTTTGTTCAAATTATGACCCTGGGGCCAAAAATGGTCCTGTCCCAAGGGGCCACATGTTTTACACAGGCTTATGGAAAACATGAAAAAATCTTCTTGTATGAAACCACAAATCATAGAGCCTTGATATTTGATATGAAGTATAACCTAGTAGACCTCTACCAGCTTTGTTCAAGTTATACTCCTGGGGCCAAAAATGTTACCGCCTCAGTGGTCACATGATTTACTATTTTACATAGGCTTTAATAAGGAAAACTTGAAAATATCTTCTTGTCTGAAACTACAAGGCTTAGAGCCTTGATATTTGGTATGTAGCATCACCTCACATTATGTCATAGGCTTATAAATATAAAATCAATTTTTTTTCAGAATATAGTCATGTTGCATATTAAATTTAAGGGAATGAAGCATACAATAACATGCTAGCTAATATTTTGTGCCAACACACACCCTTGACCCCTGGGGTGTGGTCAAAAGATCATTTTTTTCTTTTCTGAAATTACACACTGGGTAGGCGCAACAAGAATACAACCGAGGAACTGTGATCAATATTTATATTTTACAGCCGCCGTTTTGGGTAAGTTTAATATTTTATTTTTTTCATTGGAATGCTCAGGTTTCAGTAAAAGTAAGCATGATATCAGTTTTAGGTAAGATCAAAGAAATGTGCTTGGTGTTATATTTGTCCAAAAAATGTGTGAGAGTTGGCTGAAAAATAACATTTTATTTCTGATCATTACTTATTTCAACTTAAAACTGAAAAATATGTATATTTTTTCGCATTCATTGTCGTATTTCGATCTTTCAGAAACAGAAGGGTAAAATTAAATTATTGGTGGATATCCTGTGTGTATTCAATAATTTCTATCTGATAAGTGAAAAGCGCAGTATCTGTTTTAAAGGATGATGGTAATGATACTAAGGCAATCGGAAACTTCATTAATGGCAATCGGTTATCGATAGCAATCAATGTTTTTGGCAATCAATGAGCAATTTTTTGTTTGCTTTTGTCCGATATATATCCGAGCTTTATAAGTATGTTTTCTGTTTTATATTGATCCATAAACTCAAATCGGACCTGGAAGGCTCAGGATCAAACCCTATGTCACATGCCTACTGTGTGGCCCGACAGTTCAGTGGTAAACATACACCCACATTCTGAGAGGGTCCTGGGTTCAAGTTCAGGACGGGTCATGGGGGGGGGTGTAGATGACACATGTGAAGAAAAAGCATATGACCAGATGGGGACTCGAACCCGGGACCTATCACAGACCGTGCAAATACTCTGACCACTTAGCTAACGGGCCACACGATGAGCCTGCCAGTTCTACAATATATACGGCAGGGTAGTTGTACTCCTTCCAAGGTCTGTTTGGACATCACCAGACACATCGAAAAAAAAGGTTTTCTTGTGACGGAGCTCATATGAAAGAAAGCTAAGAACCCATTGTCTGCGATCGGCCGACTGTAAGTTCATTTTACTTGTTTATCAGAAACAACACCTGCATAGAACAAATCACGATTCATTTCAGAATAGATAGGCGAAACCAATTTTATTAAAATACTGCTATAAATTATAAAAAAAACAACAGATAAACTGACTTATTTATAACAGCGGCTGTACATACATGTATTGATCGCAGTTCCTCGATTGTATTCAGCATTCGATGTTGCCGCCTACCCGGTGTGAATTAGTTGTGTTGCATATCAAATTAAAGGGAATGAAACAGGGTAGATAATCCTTATGTCTACCGAAGTTGAAGTCAATAACTGTTTTGTTGTATGGCGTTTCAACTAAGAATGAAACTTTTCTACTTTTTGTTTTGTTGTTTAAGTTATGTTCAACCTTCAGCCTAAGGACTTTCTCATAAGTTTTATCAACTGTTATTAAAATATTTAAACATAGTATTTTGCATGTTGAAAAGGATACTAATTCTCTGAGTGTGGAACGTAAAATTTAATTAATATAAAACTTTTTTTTACACTTTTTGTTTTTTCAAAACAAAGATAAATTAACAAACAAGATAATACAAAACTGTTTTCAAAAAGATCATGAAAGTCTGGGATGTGAAACAGCAAATAACGTCAATTTCATGCAGCACATGTTAGTTTTATATTAATCATGCTATTTTTAGCTCTACAGATGGTGATATTAGTGTCAAAATATTAACTTCTGGAAACTAGTTTGAGCTGGTTTTCATGCAATATTAACTTGTAGGCCAGTTTAGACCGGTTTTTAGGTAGACAGAGATTTATGAAGACAAATTGAGCCAATCAGGAGGGTCCGATGATTAACCGAAATCAGCAGAAATCACCAAGAAATCATCAGATAAAAATAAGAAAAAACTACCATTTTATTGTTAGTTTAATGTCATAATATAATAAGAATTAGTATAAAAAGCTTATTTCTACTTTGATTTTAAAAAGAAATGAAAAAAATGTTATGATTTCACTTTCAAATTCAGTGCACAGTGAATTCACCGTAAGTAAATAAGTAAGTAAGCAAAGTCTTTATTTAAAGAGGGTGACAACATTTAGTAGTACAACTAATCTTCCATGAGGCCCTCAAAATAAATAATATTTACACACATAAAAAAAAAACAAAAAAAAAACAAACAACAATTCTACACAAACTATCAAATTAAATTGTTTAACCCTGTATTGCTGAGCAAATATAGCTAAATTTTGGCAAGACCGTAAACTGAATGCAAAACTGTGGATCCCGATCAGCTGATCAGTTTCCACACTGTTAGTGTTTCCAAAAACAGGATGTATCTAGGTTCAGCAGGACAAGGGTTAATTTGATATTTACACAAGTGCATTTATTATAATATAGTTACCCTATTTATCTTGACAAGCATCCGTTTCTATTTTACTCTGCTTGCTGGAAATTTTTTGATATTTTTGTCATCTGCTGTCTTTTTTAAAATTAATTTACTATATAGTTCTCAGAGAGTCAAACAGTTTGGATTTAGATCTGGCCCAATATTTTGTTGGTCCTGATTTGGTTCCAAAACTGTTTGCAAAGGTTATCAGCAGACAACAATTGCAGGCAGAGTAACTTCAGCAGTGTTTATTTAACCAACTTGCAGGGTACCACTTATTTGTATGCCTTTGCAAGCAAAGTAGAAAACAATATACATCCTGATCAGCTGGCTTCAGGACCAGGAAAATGTTTAGGTATTTTGTCATCTGCTGTCTTTTCTAAATTAATTTACTATATAGATTACCATATAGATTACCATATAGATCACCATCAGAGAGTCAAACAGTTTGGATCCAGATCAGGTCTGACATTTTGTCGGTCCTGATCTGGCTTAAACTGTTTGCAAAGGTTATCAGCAGACAACAATTGCAGGCAAAGAGTAACTTTAGCAGTGTATATCTAACCAACTTGCAGGGTATGGTAAGCGCAATGTTTACCGCCATCGCCCTGGGCCCTGTTATCTGTTAAACTAACGGTACCGGAGCAAACATTGAAGGCACTATACCACTTATTTGTATGCATTTACAAGCAGAGTAGAAAACAATATACATCCTGATCAGCTGACTTCAGGACCAGGCAAATGTTTAGGTATTTTGTCATCTGCTGTCTTTTCTAAATGAATTTACTATATAGTTCCTTAATGATCACCATCAGAGAGTCATACAGTTTGGACCCAGATCAGGTCTGACATTTTGTCGGTCCTGATCTGGCTCTAAAACTGTTTGCAAAGGCTATCAGCAGACAACAATTGCAGGCAAAGAGTAACTTCAGCAGTGTATATCAAACCAACTTGCAGGGTACAGTAAGTGCAATGTTTACCGTTGTCGCCCTGGACCCTGTTACCTGTTAAACTTACGATACCGGGAGCCAACATTGAAGGCATTATACCACTTATTTGTATGCATTTACAAGCAGAGTAGAAAACAATATACATCCTGATCAGCTGACTTCAGGACCAGGCAAATGTTTAGGTATTTTGTCATCTGCTGTCTTTTCTAAATGAATTTACTATATAGTTCCTTCATGATCACCATCAGAGAGTCATAGGGTTTGGACCCAGATCAGGTCTGACATTTTGTCAGTCCTGATCTGGTTCTTAAACTGTTTGCAAAGGTTATCAGCAGACAACAATTTCAGGCAAAGAGTAACTTCAGCAGTGTATATCTAACCAACTTGCAGGGTTCCACTTAATAGTATGCATTAACAAGCAGAGTAGAAAACAATATGCATCCTGATCAGCTGGATAACAACTTGAATAATAAGCTTATTTCTACTTTGATTAAAATATGAAAAAAAATGTACATTTCAATTTCCAATTCAAGGTATTCCGAAATCACCAGAAAAAAAGGAAATATCCATTTTAATGTTAATTTTATGCCTTTATATGATATAAATGATAGTAGAATAATTGATATGTTTACAAAAGGCTTATATTTTAATGTGCCAGCAAATAAATATTTCAATAAAAAATATAGCAACACATTATAGCAATTTGAAAGTGATTTTTTTTATCAACATATTTTTAAAAACAGACTAGAAATAAGCATATTATACTAATTCTTATCATATTTTTGCATTAAGTAAACTATAAAAAGGTGATTTCTTACTTTTATCTCGTGATTTCGGTGATTTTCTGGTGATTTCGGTGATATCTGTTGATTTCGGTTAATCATGGCACCGAATCAGGAGATGGGATTCTCTCCAGCTATATAACAATATGTCATATTGGTTTGTGCAATAATTTTTTCAGGGTGAACAGCATCTCACAGATAAGATAGTTTGGTCTCAGAGAAAGTCCAGTTCTAAGGAGTCCATTGACCACAGTCACCAACTTACAGCAATATCTGATGTGATTCAAGGGAATTATACCTCTTTCATTTTAATGTTTGATAAGAGTACAGATTTGTTACTCACTGAGCCAAATTTTAACTACTCAGTATGGTCTCAGCAAGAGTTGAACATATAACATCTTTCTTGGCCATTAGGACTCTATTCCAATATTGAATCCCTAACCCATGATTTCAGGATGTGATAAATAAGGAACAAGTTCTGACAAACTGATTGGCTTGTCGAATGATGGCCAGTGATGGGCAGCTTCAATGTCAGCAGGAAATCAGGAGTGGTACAAGACACTTTAACCTGAGACTGATTGGTACTGGTTCAACACAGAAGACCCATCCCGACATGACTGAAAAATTATTGACTGGTTGAAGAAACAAATCATCCATAATCAAACACTTTGGATCCAGATTAGGACCGACTTCAGTGTTAAATCCATTAAATTTTCAGTGGTCATTTTCATGTGATTTCAGATGGAAAAACACTGTCTAATATTTGCCCATTTGCATGATGTTGATGATGGCCAACTCTACCTTTAGCAAGGGGCCATTTGATACAAAAGGGGGCCACTTAAAGGGGGCCAGTGGCCGCCTCTAGATTTTGCAGAGGTAATCAGCAGACAACAATAATAGGCAAAAAGTTAACTCATAAAGTGCCACATACAATTTGCAGCAGATGACAATTGCAAATTTTGCTGCTTTTTCAAAGAATAAAAAAACAAATAAGGCACGACGTTTCATGAGAATAGTCTGCTGGCAGACGATTCTCATGAAATATCATACCTTATTTTTTTCAAAAATTAGGAAAGTTGTCGCCATATTTGTCATCTGCTGCAGTCGTGATTGGTGCTTTAAGGGTTAAATAGAAAAGACTGAAGAAATAATCAAATGTCATCTGTTTTAATAAAATGCATAATTTTAAGCTGTATAACTTTTAAATATTGAAATAGATGAGTTTATATGTACATGGAGTTTGGTCTGACATAAGTCCAGATAAGTGAACTTTTATTGACAAAATTGTGAGAACATATGCAATTTTTCAATCATTTGAACATTTGTTTTGGATGCTCAAAAGAACCGTCTCATTGAGACGGCTCTTTTGAGCATCAAGAAAATTGTTTTTTGATATGATTTTTAAGCACATTCAACTGGATACCTAAAGTGTATTAGCAATTTTCTATAATGGACTTAACTGATAAGAGACTGCCTGCAGCCAAATCAAGGACAGGTGCCATACTGGGAATTTAGTCATATAGTACACAGGTATAGGTTAACCGCTCAATAGCCCTTCAAAAGCCTCTATATCACCAAATGAGAGTTTTTATCTAAACATCCAGAATATCTGTTCTGGTTGTTTTATTTTATGTGATTCTTTACATCCCATGAACAATCTTTCAGCTATAAAGGGATGGGTCTTCCTGGGTTGAACCAGGACTAAGCTAGGATTAATGTGTCCTGCTCAAGGACACAACGCAGTGATGCCGGTGATGCTCTAACTCGGGGGCCATCTGTCTCAAGTCAAGCACTCTACCACTGAGCCACTGCACTCCTGGATTTGGTTTTGAAATAACAATTTGAAAAATATTTTCTTATAAGCACTTTCATCTGGAGGCCAAATAGTGGATTTGGAATTGGACATATTAAGTCACCTGGCTATTAAGTGCTCAAACTGAGCTATACATTTAATATTGCCTTCAAATATGTCTGCAAGATGTGAATGGTGTGTCTGTCATTTGTGTGTCAAGACAAGAGGCCCTTCTGAACACTAAACTTAGCATGTGCATTTTCAATTGACAGCACACCATGAGGTCAGGTCATGAATGTTTGCATGGGGATAGTTTTACAAGCTTTTGTTGTCCTCTGCTGATCAGTGCCTTAACCCTTGTTCTGCTGCATAAATATGAATATGGCACATTCACTTCTGTTTTCCAGTGGAATCTTATGCTGTCTGGAAAGCAGTCAGATCTAGATCTCATGTCCACAGATGTGTTCACTAGATTTAGCCAGCTGATTCTGGATTTACTCTCTTTTCTAAAGATGACATATCCGGTTTCAGCAGGACAAGGGTTTATCCATCATTTTATGGGACATTGGCAAACAGTACATAACCAGATCAGATATGACATAATGTGACCTCTGATCAGGTTCTGCACTGTTTCCTAACATTACATACTTTTAATATTTGAGTGTAATTATAATCCCAACTGGAGATGGATGCATTCAATTGGAAATTCAATTTGTGACTGGGGAGGAATTATTGAAAATTTACAAGCCATTCTTTGTGGAAGTATGTATTAAATGGGTTAGTGCTATTATGTCCCCCAAAATGTTTGTTCCTGAAATGTCTACTGTGCCAAAATGTCTATTCCCATGATGTCTACTATGGCAACTTGCAAGACCAGGCGGATGTCCATGCCCGTTTCAGCAATCTCCGATCCCCAGTATGCATCGTATTAACCTTTTTACCTGCCAGGGACAATTTGAAAACAGTTTGGATCTGGATAAAGACTGTCAAAACGGTAGGCCTGATCAGAATCCAAACTGTGTGCCACTCTGATGGTATTCCTGAAAAGTCTTTAGAGAAAATTATGACAATGGTCATCATGTTAACCCTCTATCTGCTAGTAACAGTTTGTAAACTGGTTGTAACCAGATCAGGAACATCAAAATGACTTTGCTGGGTCTGATCTGGATCCAAAATGGTTTGACAGTCTGGTATTCCTGAAAAATTCATTAGAGTTACTTCAATCAAGGGTTATGATTGAAGCATTATCATTTAATTTGGACACTTTAATCCTTGCATTAGTACTGGTGCAATCCAGGTAGACCCATCCCGCCATAACTGAAAAATTATTGACTGGGGCGTAAAGAATCAAATCAAATCAAAAAAAAAAAAATTGGAAAATCAATTGTAATGATGGAATAGGTCTTTCAGGAGTATATTGGTAAGTAAGCAAGTAAGTAAGTAAAGTCTTTATTTAAAGAGGGTGACAACATTTAGTGGTACAACTTATCTTCCATGAGGCCCTCAAAATAAAGAATATGTACACACACAAAAAAAACAACAACAATTCTACACAAACTATCAAATTTAAATTGTTTAACCCTGTACTGCTGAGCAAATATAGCTAAATTTTGGCAAGACCGTAAACTGAATGCAAAACTGTGGATCCTGATCAGCTGATCAGTTGTTTCCAAAAACAGGATATCTAGGTTCAGCAGGACAAAGGTTAATTTGATATTTATGCAAGTGCATTTATTATAACATAGTAACCCTATTTATCTCGACAAGCATCCATTTCTATTTTACTCTGTTTGTTGGAAATTATTTAGGTATTTTGTCATCTGCTGTCTTTTCTAAATTAATTTACTATATAGTTCCTTCATTATCACTATCAGAGAGTCAAACAGTTTGGATTCAGATCAGGTCTGGCATTTTGTCGGTCCTGATCTGGTTCTAAAACTGTTTGCAAAGGTTATCAGCAGACAACAATTGTAGGCAAAGAGAAACTTCAGCAGTGTATATCTAACCAACTTGCAGGGTTCCACTTAGCAGTATGCATTTACAAGCAGAGTAGAAAACAATATGTATCCTGATCAGCTGGTTTCAGGCCAGCTGATTCAGATCTATACTGTTTTCAAAACAAGTTAAACCCAGGTACAGCATGGTATGGGCCATTTTACATTAATCACAGGTCATCATATTTCTGTAATTTTATGCGCATAAAATTCGACAAAAACACATCAGAAGAAATTTTGGATACTGCCTAATTATGACTATTCCCTATGAGTGTAGATCCAGATCAGCTAGCTTCTGAGAGGCCAGCTGATCAGGATCCACACTGTAAGGTACAAGAATTGTCATAGGTAAAATAATAAATCGATAGAAGAGAAATGAACAAAATATTCACTAAAAATATATACAAACTACAAACATGTACTTAAAATGAATAGTTTAGCATTTTAAAAGGATTTTTGCTTGGAAGTAGATATTGTGGGAGTATCATTTTGGGAGCAGACATAGACGGCACCTTCAGGTGTGTAAAAACAAAAACCTTACACCCTAGTGCACATTATGTTTACTAAGTTTAGACATAGAGTGCATTAATAGTGAACATCATGCAATTCACATAATAACTTTAGTTATGATTCATTACTTGAATATTAAGCGAATAAAGAAATGTGCTTCATGCAAGATTGTCATTTTGTATCCTGCTTGATAACTTATATCACTTTAACTATCCTTGTTAGCAAAGACTTTTGTCATCTGCTGATAACCTTTGCAAACAGTAAGGACCCAGATCTGGAACGAGAAGAATGTTGATCCTGATCTTGATCCAAAAGGATTGACACTCTAATAGTGTGTTCCTGAAAGAATTTATTGAAAAAAGTAATTTTTACAAAAAAAAGTCAGCAGGCGACAAAAAAAGTTTAAAGAAAAAGATCTTTCTAATTCTATTGTATTGTTATAATACATACCGCGAAAATATTAAGAGAATAAAGAAATGTGCTTCATGCTAGATTGTCATTTTGTATCCTGCTTGATAACTTATGTTATTTTGAATTACATCATTTTAACTATCCTTGTTAACTGGGTTGCAAGGCAGTAGACATTAGAATAAAAACCTGTAGTATTAGCTTTTGGATGAATATTGTGAATGGTAAACAAACAAAACTATCAAAATGGTTATACTTACTTCTACTAGGAGAATATGACGGTGGCATCCATCAACATAAATGGATCCATTTTATTAAACATATTCTATTATCTGTTGGGCGTCCCGCTCTTTAAAACAAGGAAGTCATTGAAAACCCAAAATCAATCAAAAATCAAATCTCTAAAACTCTATCAGACCTTTATGTTCAGGAGTGGCATAACAAAGTAACTTCATCCTCTAAAGGAAAGAATTATACTCTTTTCAAGCAAGATTTAAATTTTGAAAATTACCTAATCAAATTAAATAGGAAACACTGTTCTTCATTGTTAAAGTTTAGGATAAGTAATCATCGGCTTCCAGTTGAAACTGGTCGCTGGGAAAACACACCTTTAGAAGACAGAAAATGCACATTATGTAGCAAACATGATATCAGGTATGAATTTCACTATCTTTTTGTTTGTGATCACTTTATATCTGACAGAAAGAAATATTTAAGTTTATATTTATACAAAAGTCCTAACATTATAAAATTCGAAGAACTATTTTCTTCAGCAAATACCAGGAAGCTTGTAAAGTTATCAAGTTTTGTAGAAATTATAATGAATAAATGTTCATGTGCAGCCTAACCCTAAAAGAGTCAATCATTACAATAATATACTTCTTACTATGTCTTGGCTTAATATTTCATGGGAATAACCTGATTATAGACAACTCACATGATATGTCATATCATGCGAATTGTCTATAATTAATAATGTGAAGCCTTATTTTGTTTCTTAATGAAGCAACAACAGTCGATTATGTTGCCTACTGTTAGTTATAGAAGGCTCTTTCAGGGTTGATTTTGCTCGCATTTTAATTTTCACCTTTTTCATGCTCTTTATACACTGTATTTTATGTATATCATGTATATGCTTTGTTTTTGTATCTTATGCTCTTACACTATCTATGAGTGGCCTGAGTTTTATGTCAATAAAGATATGTTCTGTTCTGTTAACAAAGACTTTTGTCATCTGCTGATAACCTTTGCAAACAGTAAGGACCCAGATCAGGGCCGAGAAGAATGTTGATCCTTATCTTGATCCAAACCGACTGACACTCTAATAGTGTATTCCTGAAAGAATTTATTGAAAAAAGTTATTTTTAAAAAAAAGTCAGCAGACGACAAAAAAAATATAGAAAAAAGATCTTTCTGGTTCTATTGTATTGTATTTTAATTTAAGGTACAACTTGCATTTTATATTGTAGAACAGTGACCTATGTCACTGTACAGAAATGTGTAGAAAGACCCTTGTTACTGTGTATAACATTTTATCAGACAGACAATGTCGTCTGCTGATAACCTTGCAAACAGTTAGGACCAAGATCAGAACTAATTGAAAGTCATTCCTGGTCTGCATCCAAAATGTTTGACATTCTAATTGAGTTCCTGAAAGAATTTTTGCAAAAGACATAAAAAGTATTCAACTAGTTAAAAAAGATCTTTTTGGTTTTAATGGTCAGCAGTCCTCAAAACATGAATGTGGGCATGACTGGATTTGTTCATCTAAATTGAAGTGTTCTTGTTACCCTGGCAACAAATAGCAGGCTTCTGACCACATGGTGAGGCTATTACCTGGTGACTTATCCCAATAAACACCGAAATTTCAGTTTTACACTGTCAATCACATACCAGCTTTAGCAAACAGTGTAGATACAGATGAGAAGCAGCTAATAAGGAAAGAGTTAAATAAGATAGTCTTCTGGAATTACCTTTTAGTGAATAAATTATTTTGTTCAAAGAACAAAAAAAATAGTCCCTGATCAGACTGCATTGAATTTTTTATATAAATCTTTACATGCGACATACTTAGTGATTCTGTTGTCGTCTGCTGACTCCTTTCAAAATAAATATTTTCAAGAAATTACAGGAAAAAAATCAAGGTGTCAAATTGTATGGATCCAGATCAGGACCAACTATACTGTTGGTCCTGATCTGACTCCAAACTGTTCATGAATGTTATCAGCAGATGACAAAAGTTTGATGATCAGTTGTTTCCAAAAACGGGATATATCTAGGTTCAGCAGGACAAAGGTTAATTTGATATTTATGCAAGTGCATTTATTATAACATAGTAACCCTATTTGTTTCGACAAGCATCCATTTCTATTTTACTCTGCTTGTTGGAAATTATTTAGGTATTTTGTCATCTGCTGTCTTTTCTAAATTAATTTACTATATAGTTCCTTCATTATCACTATCAGAGTCAAACAGTTTGGATTCAGATCAGGTCTGACATTTTGTCGGTGCTGATCTGGTTCTAAAACTGTTTGCAAAGGTTATCAGCAGACAACAATTGTAGGCAAAGAGAAACTTCAGCAGTGTATATCTAACCAACTTGCAGGGTTCCACTTAGTAGTATGCATTTATAACCAAAGTAGAAAACAATATGTATCCTGATCAGCTGGTTTCAGGCCAGCTGATTCAGATCTATACTGTTTTCAAAACAAGTTATACCCAGGTACAGCATGGTATGGGCCATTTTACATTATTTACAGGTCATCATATTTCTTTAATTTTTATTTTTGTTAATTTTCTCCGAATTTTATGCACATAAAATTCGACAAAAACACAGAAGAAATTTAGGATACTGCCTGATTATGACTATTTCCTATGAGTGTAGATCCAGATCAGCTAGCTTCTGAGAGGCCAGCTGATCAGGATCCACACTGTAAGGTGCAAGAATTGTGATAGGTAAAATAATAAATAGATAGAAGAGAAATGAACAAAATATTCACTAAAAATATATATACAAACTACAAACATGTACGTAAAATGAATAGTTTAGCATTTTAAAAGGATTTTTGCTTGGGAGTATATATTGTGGGAGTATCATTTTGGGAGCAGACATAGACAGCACCTTCAGGTGTGTAAAAACTAAAACCTTACACCCTAATGCACATTATATTTACTAAGTTTAGACATAGAGTGCATTAATAGTGAACATCATGCAATTCACATAACAACTTAAGTTATAATTCATTACTCGAATATTAAGCCAATAAAGAAATGTGCTTCATGCAAGATTGTCATTTTGTATCCTGCTTGATAACTTATATCACTTTAACTATCCTTGTTAGCAAAGACTTTTGTCATCTGCTGATAACCTTTGCAAACAGTAAGGACCTAGATCTGGAACGAGAAGAATGTCGATCCTGATCTTGATCCAAAAGGATTGACACTCTAATAGTGCGTTCCTGAAAGAATTTATTGAAAAAAGTAATTTAAAAAAAAAGTCAGCAGACGACAAAAAAATTTATAGATAAAGATCATTCTGGTTCTATTGTATTGTTATAATTCATAACTCGAAAATATTAAGCGAATAAAGAAATGTGCTTCATGCTAGATTGTCATTTTGTATCCTGCTTGATAACTTATGTTATTTTGAATTATATCATTTTAACTATCCTTGTTAACTAGGTTGCAAGGCAGTAGACATTAGAATAAAAACCTGTAGTATTAGCTTTTGGATGAATATTGTGAATGGTAAACAAACAAAACTATCAAAATGGTTATACTTACTTCTACTAGGAGAATATGATGGTGGCATCCATCAACATAAATGGATCCATTTTATTAAACATATTCTATTATCTGTAGGGCGTCCCGATCTTTTAAACAGGGAAGTCATTGAAAACCCAAAATCAATCAAAAAATCAAATCTCTAAAACTCTATCAGACCTTTATGTTCAGGAGTGGCATAACAAAGTAACTTCATCCTCTAAAGGAAAGAATTATACTCTTTTCAAGCAAGATTTAAATTTTGAAAAGTACCTAATCAAATTAAATAGGAAACACTGTTCTTCATTGTTAAAGTTTAGGTAAAGTAATCATTGGCTTCCGGTTGAAACTGGTCGCTGGGAAAACACACCTTTAGAAGACAGAAAATGCACATTATGTAGCAAACATGATATCGGTGACGAATTTCACTATCTTTTTGTTGTTGATCACTTTATATCTGACAGAAAGAAATATTTAAGGTCATATTTTTACAAAAGTCCTAACATTATAATATTCAAAGAACTATTTTCTTCAGCAAATACCAGGAAGCTTGTAAAGTTATCAAGATTTGTAGAAATTATAATGAATAAATGTTCATGTGCAGCCTAACCCTAAAAGAGTCAATCAGTACGATAATATACTTCTTACTATGTCTTGGCTTAATATTTCATGGGAATAACCTGATTATAGACAACTCACATGATATGTCAAATCATGCGAATTGTCTATAATCAATAATGTGAAGCCTTATTTTGTTTCCTAATGAAGCAACAACAGTCGATTATGTTGCCTACTGTAAGTTATAGAAGGCTCTTTCAGGGTTGATTTTGCTCGCATTTTAACTTTCACCTTTTTCATGCTCTTTGTACTCATGTATTTTATGTATATCATGTATATGCTTTGTTTTTGTATCTTATGCATTTACGCTATCTATGAGTGGTCTGAGTTTTATGACAATAAAATATGTTCTGTTCTGTTAACAAAGACTTTTGTCATCTGCTGATAACCTTTGCAAACAGTAAGGACCCAGATCAGGGCCGAGAAGAATGTTGATCCTTATCTTGATCCAAACCGACTGACACTCTTATAGTGTGTTTTTGAAAGAATTTATTGAAAAAAGTTATTTTTAAAAAAAGTCAGCAGACAACAAAAAGTTTATAGAAAAAAGATCTTTCTGGTTCTATTGTATTGTATTTGAATTTAAGGTACAACTTGCATTTTATATTGTAGAACAGTGACCTATGTCACTGTACAGAAATGTGTAGAAAGACCCTTGTTACTGTGTATAACATTTTATCAGACAGACAATGTCGTCTGCTGATAACCTTGCAAACAGTTAGGACCAAGATCAGAACCAATTGAAAGTCATTCCTGGTCTGCATCCAAAATGTTTGACATTCTAATTGAGTTCCTGATAGGATTTTTGCAAAAGACATAAAAAGTATTCAACTAGTTAAAAAAGATCTTTTTGGTTTTAATGGTCAGCAGACCTCAAAACATTTGGATTTGTTCATCTAAATTGAAGTGTTCTTGTTACCCTGGCAACAAATAGCAGGCTTCTGACCACATGGTGAGGCTATTACCTGGTGTCTTAATCCCAATAAACACCGAAATTTCAGTTTTACACTGTCAATCACATACCAGCTTTAGCAAACAGTGTAGATACAGATGAGAAGCAGCTAATAAGGAAAGAGTGAAATCATTAAGGTCCTTTAAGATAGTCTTCTGGAATTACCTTTTAGTGAATAAATTGTTTTGTTCAAAGAACAAAAAAAATAGTCCCTGATCAGACTGCATTGAATTTTTATATTATTCTTAACATGCGACATACTTAGTGATTTTGTTGTCGTCTGCTGACTCCTTTCAAAATAAATATTTTCAAGATATTTCAGGAAAAAAATCAAGGTGTCAAATTGTATGGATCCAGATCAGGACCAAACATACTGTTGGTCCTGATCTGACTCCAAACTGTTCATGAATGTTATCAGCAGATGACAAAAGTTTGATGATCAGTTGTTTCCAAAAACGGGATATATCTAGGTTCAGCAGGACAAAGGTTAATTTGATATTTATGCAAGTGCATTTATTATAACATAGTAACCCTATTTGTCTCGACAAGCATCCATTTCTATTTTACTCTGCTTGTTGGAAATTATTTAGGTATTTTGTCATCTGCTGTCTTTTCTAAATTAATTTACTATATAGTTCCTTCATTATCACTATCAGAGAGTCAAACAGTTTGGATTCAGATCAGGTCTGACATTTTGTCGGTGCTGATCTGGTTCTAAAACTGTTTGCAAAGGTTATCAGCAGACAACAATTGTAGGCAAAGAGAAACTTCAGCAGTGTATATCTAACCAACTTGCAGGGTTCCACTTAGTAGTATGCATTTTATAACCAAAGTAGAAAACAATATGTATCCTGATCAGCTGGTTTCAGGCCAGCTGATTCAGATCTATACCGTTTTCAAAACAAGTTATACCCAGGTACAACATGGTATGGGCCATTTTACATTATTTACAGGTCATCATATTTCTTTAATTTTTATTTTTGTTAATTTTCTCCGAATTATATGCACATAAAATTCGACAAAAACACAGAAGAAATTTAGGATACTGCCTGATTATGACTATTTCCTATGAGTGTAGATCCAGATCAGCTAGCTTCTGAGAGGCCAGCTGATCAGGATCCACACTGTAAGGTGCAAGAATTGTGATAGGTAAAATAATAAATCGATAGAAGAGAAATAAACAAAATATTCACTAAAAATATATATGCAAACTACAAACATGTACTTAAAATGAAGAGTTTAGTATTTTAAAAGGATTTTTGCTTGGGAGTATATATTGTGGGAGTATCATTTTGGGAGCAGACATAGACGGCACCTTCAGGTGTGTAAAAACTAAAACCTTACACCCTAATGCACATTATGTTTACTAAGTTTAGACATAGAGTGCATTAATAGTGAACATCATGCAATTCACATAACAACTTAAGTTATAATTCATTACTCGAATATTAAGCGAATAAAGAAATGTGCTTCATGCAAGATTGTCATTTTGTATCCTGCTTGATAACTTATATCACTTTAACTATCCTTGTTAGCAAAGACTTTTGTCATCTGCTGATAACCTTTGCAAACAGTAAGGACCCAGATCTGGAACGAGAAGAATGTCGATCCTGATCTTGATCCAAAAGGATTGACACTCTAATAGTGCGTTCCTGAAAGAATTTATTGAAAAAAGTAATTTAAAAAAAAAAAAGTCAGCAGATGACAAAAAAGTTTATAGATAAAGATCTTTCTGGTTCTATTGTATTGTTATAATTCATAACTCGAAAATATTTAGCGAATAAAGAAATGTGCTTTATGCTAGATTGTCATTTTGTATCCTGCTTGATAACTTATGTTATTTTGAATTATATCCTTTTAACTAACCTTGTTAACTAGGTTGCAAGGCAGTAGACATTAGAATAAAAACCCGTATTATTAGCTTTTGGATGAATATTGTGAATGGTAAACAAACAAAACTATCAAAATGGTTATACTTACTTCTACTAGGAGAATATGATGGTGGCATCCATCAACATAAATGGATCCTTTTTATTAAACATATTCTAATATCTGTTGGGTGTCCCGATCTTTTAAACAAGGAAGTCATTGAAAACCCAAAATCAATCAAAAATCAAATCTCTAAAGCTCTATCAGACCTTTATGTTCAGGAGTGGCATAACAAAGTAACTTCATCCTCTAAAGGAAAGAATTATACTCTTTTCAAGCAAGATTTAAATTTTGAAAATTACCTAATCAAATTAAATAGGAAACACTGTTCTTCATTGTTAAAGTTTAGGTGAAGTAATCATCGGCTTCCGGTTGAAACTGGTCGCTGGGAAAAACACACCTTTAGAAGACAGAAAATGCATATTATGTAGCAAATATGATATCGGTGACGAATTTCACTATCTTTTTGTTTGTGATCACTTTATATCTGACAGAAAGAAATATTTAAGATCATATTTTTACAAAAGTCCTAACATTATAAAATTCAAAGAACTATTTTCTTCAGCAAATACCAGGAAGCTTGTAAAGTTATCAAGTTTTGTAGAAATTATAATGAATAAATTTTCATGTGCAGCCTAACCCTAAAAGAGTCAATCAGTACGATAATATACTTCTTACTATGTCTTGGCTTAATATTTCATGGGAATAACCTGATTATAGACAGTTCACATGATATGTCAAATCATGCGAATTGTCTATAATCAATAATGTGAAGCCTTATTTTGTTTCTTTTGTTAACAGTCGATTATGTTGCCTACTGTAAGTTATAGAAGGCTCTTTCAGGGTTGATTTTGCTCGCATTTTAATTTTCACCCTTTTCATGCTCTTTGTACTCATGTATTTTATGTATATCATGTATATGCTTTGTTTTTGTATCTTATGCCTTTACGCTATCTATGAGTGGCCTGAGTTTTATGTCAATAAAGGTATGTTCTGTTCTGTTAACAAAGACTTTTGTCATCTGTTGATAACCTTTGCAAACAGTAAGGACCCAGATCAGGGCCGAGAAGAATGTTATAATCCCAAATAATTGGTATGTTCTAGAATGTTCTAGAAAGTCTCAGTCCAGTTCCAATTCTGCTTGAATAGAACTTCCTGGGATTTTGTGGTACTTCACTTTACATGGTATTTAATGGAATTCCATTAAATCCCAAAAGTTGGAACAATTGGTATTTTCTGTCACTATCTGGAACTGGAAAATCCCAGAAAGTCTCAAACAATTCTGCTTAAAATATAAGTGGGATTTTATGTTACTTTCTGGGATAAATATTCCATTTAATCCCAGAAAGTCCCAGTAGGTACTTTAAATGGGATTATTAAGATTTTCTGGGACTTCATCAATTCAACACATCCATATAATTTGGGATTAAATGGAATCTTTTGGTACTGCTAGTAAATAATTTGGTTCCATTTAATACCAAATAATCCCAACCTAGATTTGCATAGGACCATTATATTCTGAACTCAGTCTGACCTTGAAATATGATATAACTGTGTTAACCTCATTTCAATGACTCAAGCTGAAATTCTTTAATCTTGCAGGAAACCAGAAAAAGATTCAAATAAACCTCATGGTTTGCAAGGCTCTAACTATTTGATAAATCCTGTGTTAATTTTGGATATATACTGCATAAACTGCACAAAATAAATCCTACAACAGACAATGTGAGTAAATAGAACATATTTCTATGCTTATAAATTATACTTGCATGAGACTTTTCATCATATAATTTAGTTTCTCAGAAACAAAGCCATTTTTAGTTGTTTCTTTCTTTAAATGCTGATGAAAGACGCTTAATACTGTATTGTGTTCATTATGGTTATACAATTTTACCATTATCATTATTATTTACAGCAGCATTTATGGCAGTACAACACTTAGTTAGTGTGGTACATGTAAGCAGGTTAATTACTGAATTTACAGGATAATAAGGCTGATCATTGGGGCTTATTTTTATTTGATTGTTTTATCCATTCTCTTTTTAAAAGGTGTTGGAGATATTGCGATTGCCTTCGTCTGTATATCAGGTTTTTGTTTGTTATGCTATCTTCTAAACAACTGGACAGATTATCCAACCAAATTTGTTGAGCAACTGGTGTATGCAACTGGTGTATGCAACAGCAAAATTCCAATACCCCAATAAGTTGGGATGTAGGTCAAAAGTGTCCTTCGGTCTGCCCATTTGCCTGCAATACTTTCACCTTGAAAACGGTTTGTTTGTTTTGTTGCTTTACGTCCCAAGTCAACAGCTATGGTCATGGCGGGACAGTAAGTTCACCTAACCACACTTTTTCCTGGGCAAGCTTTAACAATCAGTTAACCAGTACTTCGTGCACATACTTTCACTTGTAACTGACAACAACCCTTCTTGAATGATTCAGCGGAAGGGAGGAGAATGACCGTAGAAATTATTTCATGATCAATCTCCACGAAAGTACGGGACCGGGTTGGGATTCAATCTCGCGACCCCTGGATTCAGACTCACATCTGTTGCCAGACACGGTACCGACTGCGCAAACGGTCATACTGAATCCAACGGAATTTGTATGGTGACTTACTTGCACAAGTGGGTGAGCAGGAGCATTACTGTTTTTTGCTTTTTGGATCCCCTTTGCATGGGCCTCAGAGAGTGTGCATTTTCTGGCTAAATTGCAGTCTCTTTCTGAATTGCTGGGTAGAACTCAACCAAATTTGTGCACAACTTAAACAAATTGTGTATACAAGAGCTTATTTTTGGGTACCCCACTCAGAGGCGCCCTATAATGGGGACAAAAGTGTCTGCCCATTCTTCTTTTATGCTAATCCAAACATGCTGGGCTGAATTCAACCTAATTTGTTGAAAGGTCGACTTTCTCACAAGTGGGGAGTGGTAAAGAACATTTATTTTTTTAACCTTCCAGCCAAATTTTCGATTATCCGAAACTACTGGGTTATTCGAAGACTACGGACAGTCCTGACTTTTTTCTCTATTATCTATTGCAATAAAACTACCTATTATTCGAATTTCGATTATCCGAAAAATTCAATTTTTCGAAGTGATTTGTCGGTCCCGATAAAAGAAATGGCTATTAAATTACCTTTCAAGATTCGAAGTCCAAATGTCACGCATGGTGATCATGATTTCTTTGTTTGGTCAAGTTTATTTTTATTATATAGATTAATAATAAGAAAAAAATAGGTGAATGCCATTACAATAATACTTCATCAGTGTTGACGTGGTCTATTGTCATATACAGCATGGATGTTGGTGACCTGATTTTGAATGAAACGATTCAAATCTGAATATCGATATATAAACAAACTGGTTTTAAAATATTAAAACTAAACCAATAATGCATATGATGTATATATGTTCAATGTTTCTATCTTGCTTTTGTAATAGTGCTTTATTTGTATGCTCTTCACATGTGGAGGAAATAAAGAATATTATTATTATCATTATTTTTATTATTATTATTATTATTATTATTATTATTATTATTATTATTATTATTATTATTATTATTTTATTAAGGTCGTCTGCAATGATGGTTTTGTTTGATGTTTTTTAAATGTCTAATTATGGGCAATAAATGAGCTAAACTTGATTTTAATTGGATCTTCTCATCCTTTGATTTATTCTTGACCACTGTGTACATTATATTTAATATAGAATATAAGTATGTCTACAGAATTCCAAAGGGCCCTTACTTAGACTACAGTTATAATTCTGTCTGATTACTCTACTGGTTGTGATGAGATGAGACGAGCAATTATTTTGCCACACAAGCAGATATAATGATAGATATTGTATACGACTTGGATAAGGATTAGTTAAGATATTTTAAAACATTTAACCAATTTAACAAATACTAAATTGTCATGTTAAAATAGAAACTATTATATTCCACGCCCCTCTATCTATATCGTAGTATTATACATATATGGAAATATTGAAAAAGTTTATATATAACATCTGTAAAAAAGGTCTTGATAATAGAGCAATGAATTGCTTCCTAAGATTAAAGAACCAAAGCCCAGAGATTTATAAGAAACCATGCGAAAAATATTCATTTCTCTTTGAAATATCATCTCTTACACCAAGTCAATGGCCTTGCTAATTTATTATGTTAGGTAACATAAGTTACAACCTGTAACACAACCTGTAACAAGTACTCCTATCTTGTTGTTTAACATGCAAAATCTATGATTCTTTATTATATGAGCAAGACTATCAAAATATGGAAGATTTTATATAATTTTTACGTAAATAATACCTACCAAATTGGGCTCCTTAAAGCTTGGGGTAGTGTTGTTTAATTGCTTATATAAGGCAATGCATTTAAGATAGATAAACACACTTTGTTTTTTTTCTATAAGCCAAATAAGTGTGTTAGTACAACTAGATTAAAAGCATTTTAAAAATTCACAAATCAGCTGTAAAATTAAATGCTATTGGTCACAGTTACCGTTTTTAAAGGGTAGTTTTATGTAAGTAACGCACATAACACATTAGGATGCCGTAATTTTGCTTTAAAACTTTTATCTGCAGCTTAGGTATCCAGCAGGCAGACTATATGCGTGATTTAAATAGTTAGTTTAATGCCTTCTTTCTGTAGCACAGCCTTTTAACTTTTCATTTTCTGAATTTTATATGGTAACATATGTAACAGACTGTCAGAGGCAAACACCAAATCGTACACATGCAAACATCTCTTATTCTACGCAGCTTGAAAGGCTCTTTTAAGATACGATGTGTCTGCAAAATTCTTTAGCGGGGAGCAAAACATTCTCAGCCATCAGTCTAACAATGATACATTGCCATTTTGGTAACGTATATTTTAGGATTTCCCACCAAGGGAGAAATTGAAATCTCTCTGTTTTGATATAAAACTCTCACAACTTTGAACACAGAGTGTAAAATGCTTCTTTGAGCTAAAAACTAAAAATATTATTTTTGGATAAAAAACCCCGCAGGGTTTTTCTCCCATTTTATTTTGTGGGGGAAAAACCCCGCGGGGGAAAAACCCTGCGGGGGAATTTTCTTTTTCCTCTAGAGGCACAATATAATGCTGAAAGTTTTTGATATACCTTTTATTATGCATTGTGATGAATAATAATTCAAAAAAGTCAATTTGAATTTTTCAAAAAACCCTGCGGGGTTTTTCCCCCACAATCTGAAATGGGAGAAAAACCCCGCGGGGGAAATCAAAGTTTTGAATTAAGCCATATCAATCATTTTCTGCAATAATTACAATCAAACAAACTTGTTTCTTGAACAAATTTTAATATTTATTTTTTTGAAAAAACCCTGCGGGGTTTTTCCCCCATTTGAAAATGTGGGGGAAAAACCCCGCGCGGGGTTTAAAAAACCCCGCGGGGTTTTCGAAAAACCCCGCGGGGTTTTTAACTTTGACCATTTTTTTCATTATGATGGCATATATTTTTTTAGTCATAATTATATATGTTTTGCTCCCTTATGTCTGTATTTATGTATTTTAGTGGTTTTTAGTCTTTTGCACCACTAGAAAGATGATGTGATTTTGCCAAATTCTGGTGTGGCAAAAAAAAACTGGTGGCTGTTAGTGGTCAGTGTTTTTTTCACCATGAGATTATTCCTTTGCCTTACAAATGAAACCATCAAATAATGATTAAAACTTCTTAATAATGATAATGTATACAAATTGTTACACTCCTGACATTTTTATATGTAAAAGAGATATATCTTTACTAACCCTTCTAATCTATGCGGTCTTTCAATAAATGACCTCAGCATCAATTAGAAATAGGAAAGCCAGTTATAAAACTTTCTTGTATCAGGAAATCAATGAGAAAACTTACGGGGGTAGGGGATTTTCTCCGCTCAAGACCAAGGAACCAAGAAATCGGCTTCAGAAAGAGTAAGGAAATATATAGGGAAAAGGTAAAAACTAATCTAGTTGAGATGACAAAATAGAAAATATCCTCATATGAGACTGACTGTCATGTAAAGTGATGAGAAAAGTTCATGGATCAAGATAAATACTTCTGTCTTTTCATGTCAGGAGTGTAACAACTTTCAATTTTGTTCATTTGATAGTTCGAAGTCTGTTTTTGTTTGTTAAAATCATTTTGCGGTATTTTTTTTTAGATATTTTAAACTAAAAGTGTACACAATGTTCTAACTAGTAGGGAGGCTCTACATTTTGATTGAATATTCTATCGAGACAAGCTTTTTAGTGCTGATGATCTTGAGTATTTCAAGATAAACAGCAGTTAAGTTATCAACTTTCATCAAAAGCACTATATAATGCTGTGAAAAATAGTATACCACCACACTATTTGTTACCAAAATGCACCTGATATTTCAGAAATATATAGTATGTATGAAATATAGACTGTCTATATCGACATACTTGTACCCGTCAGGGGTGTAACAAATCAGATAGTTTTATACTTGTGTTACTTCAGATTGCTTTTTCTGAAGTTTATCGTTCATTTTTGGTCTTTTAAAGCAGTTCATAAACAACATTTCACCACATTTAAATCATGCTGTTGTCACCTTATTTTCTCATAATAGCTGAAGAATAATGGGTGAATTCTTCGTCTGGTAAATATTTTCTGACTCAACCATTAAAAATGGCTGTAATAGTGGTAACCACCACCTGTATGTCAATTGGGTGTCATATGAAAACCCCCAAATCATATGAGATCATTTTATGCAGTTGCTTGGTTGCAGAAGAAATGATATTTTATCTTTGAAATAAATAAATAGCAATGAATGTCAGGAGTGTAACATTTTCTTTCATAACACAGTGTTTTTATAATGTCCAGCATTAGAAAGCTAGACAACCAGACTCAAAAAGGCTACTGTTTTCTTCTTCTATAGATCCTAACGTCTGCAAATCAATGAGTTTTCTTTTAATGTGGGCTTTAATATCAAAGATTTAAAAACTTTAAGCTCTAGGTGCTAGAAAATCCTCGCCAAATTTTATAAAAAGGATCATTAATTTTACAAACATATTTTAAACATGGCAGTTTTGATGCCAAACAGGGTTTATAATATCCATTTCATCATATTAGGTCAAAATTTCAGGACTTAATAATTTACTTGATGTTTTTATGACCTTGAATAGAATAGATAAATTTTGGTAAAAAATCTCTTAATAATCTTAATCAAGAGGTTGATAAAAGAAAACTATAAATACTATTTACAAAAAACTTAAAATCTGTCAAAATTCAGGATATAAGGAAACTTATGTTACAGAAAAGAAAGCTCTGACATAACGTTTATTTTTGAACCCCAATGTCACACTTTGGTCACATTTTTTTTAAACTTGCCCTTATCAGCCATACATTTCAAATGCTTAATATTTTTTGAAATGAGCATTTTCTAAGGCAGTGATTCTGTAGTTGTTACTTCATAAAATTTACATTGTCATGGTTTCATGATACAGTAACGGTACTTTGTGTCATTTGTAGTATTGCAATCATCTTGATAGCTCAGTGAGTAGGTTGCTTCACTTGCATTCTTGCATTTATGTATGTTACTTTGTTTCTTAGCTTTGATTTCAAGTTTTAACAACTGCAGAATATATTGCGAAGATTTGGCCTGTAAGAGGTATTTAAGCCCCCCTGATGGCCAATGGCTGCTGTCCGTTTTAAGGCAGTTAATTCTGTTGTTTATACATTGTTTTTGTTGCTCCTATTGAGCTTGGGTTTTCTGTCTTGGGTCCTTGTTTTGTTATGTGGTTCTTGGTGCATTTTTCTAGTTTAGCAATCATCTTGCTGAAGAAGAGAGAGCTGGTTACTTTACTTTGGCTGTCTGTGTTCTGTCTCTTCCTTATGGTGCCATGGGTTGGTCTGCAGTCTGTAATTATGGCATTTTCTGGTCATACTCACTTTATGTAATTTTTTCATCATAATCAAAACATCAATATATTTGAATGTCAAGGAAAATGAAGTCACAGGGGCAGCCATCTTACAATACAATACAATACAATTCTTTTATTGTTTCATCTCATTTCATATGAGACATTCACAAAATACTTTAAGAGAAGTATCTGAGAAAAGAAAATATCTATTCTCCTATGCGGAACAGGCTTTATATGCTGAATGAAGACATTTTGCTACTTCTTTAATTGTCAAACCACTTGAATTCAAGAGGTAGATAAACTTATTTTCATCATTTAATGTGTCAATCCTTGGACAGGATTTCCTTACGTGGTCAAAAAGAGCTTTTCTTATTTCGCTAAATCTAGAGCATCGTAATAACAAATGTTGCTCATCATCTATTTCTGAAACATTGTCAGCCTTACAATGCAAGCAAATTCTTTCATTTCGTGGGGTCTTTGAAAACCTTCCCGTTTCAATTGCTAACCTATGGTTGCTTATTCTTATTTTAGAAAGAATTATAGCCATCTTGAATATTTTGATTGATTTTGTGGAGTCACACAGCCCTAATTAAATATTGTAAATATTTATATGACTTACCATATCAGCTACTCGACAGATGGAGTCGGAAAGTTCATCAAATATTTCAACGATCTTCCTCTTTCTGTTAGGACTGGTAGCTTCATCTACAAGCTCATCAATTCTATTTTTAACATTCTCTTGAAGTAGGTAAAATCCCATATGTTCATCCAATTCTTTTATGCAGAACAGGCCCTAAAAATAAAGCACCATCCATACATACATATGTTTTTCAGTCTCTGAACCAGGGCTCACCCTGCCATATGTCATTGTAGCCATTTGCTACTAAAAATGTAGAATGGCTACAAAT
Organism: Loripinus fragilis; assembly: GCA_964019695.1. Lineage (NCBI taxonomy): Eukaryota > Metazoa > Mollusca > Bivalvia > Lucinida > Lucinidae > Loripinus > Loripinus fragilis. The sequence goes on from OZ026524.1 coordinate 94,831,734, forward strand.
ATTAGTCATTGGCTAAAAGTACACTCGAGGTGGTTCAAAAAATTACATATCTGTAAAAAAGTGTATTTTGAAGAGCTTTTGGATTTTCCATTATTGCTTTTATTATTCCTTCACTCTTTATTATAGTGCCATAGTTTACTCTTTGAATGCTGGATCTTTTTCTATACCATCAGGGTGTCAAACAGTTTGGACCCAGATCAGGTCCGATGTTTTATCGGGCCTGATCTGGGTCTAAACTGTTTGCAAAGGTTATCAGCAGATGGCAAAAGTTGCCACTAGCTGGCAAAGAGTTAAACGCAGAACAACTTCTTGATACTACTTTCTGGTTAAAACCTTGGCTAAAGTCAATTTCATTTGGCTCCAACTTTTTCCATTTGTCTAAAGTGTTGGCTACAACAAATTCCTAGCCTGGGTAAGCCCTGCTGAACCCCTTGTTCTGCTAGACCCAGGTACAGTAAACCCTGTGTAAAAAGGCCACTCTCAAAAAGACAAAAAAAAGGTTTTCAAGACCAATTATCACAAGCGGAGCATTCTGCAATGCTTTCGACCTTCATTAAGCTACCATTAAAAAAAAAAAATTTGTCATTAAGACCTTTGTTTTGTATATTTTTGAGTGGCCGTTTTACACAGGTTTTACTGTATATCGGGTTACATTCGTCAAATTCTAATTAACCACCCTCATCTAGATGCTTGGTCTAGAAAACAGTAAATTTAGATCAAGATCAGATGGAAACAGGTTGGCTACCTATGTTGGTTATACAGCAGTCAGTAGGGAGTTTCATACCCTTTTTATCCTCGAGCCAGGGGCTGATGACTTTGGGAAAATTAACATGCAAATCTAATGAAAATTGAACTTGCAATCCGTATTTTAACGAATTCAACCAAACTTTGATTAAATTCAATGGTAAATTGGTCCCATAATAAACTTTTAGATTTTTCATTGTTTTGGACGGTTTTATTTCAAAATGAGATAACAGATTATAAGAATCCATTATGAGTGACCATTTAAGATGGAGAAATCTCACGAGTTCTTTGCCAATCACTGGTTAAATTGCAACCCCAAGGGTGAGATTTCTCTGCCTTACATGGACAGGTTCAAGATGGATTATTTTTCTCACTAATTTATGGGCATTTTGGTCTGATTAAATAAATAATTTAAACTCTTTACTCCGACATTGAATTTTCAAAAATTCTGAGCTCATGGGTGTCTATGTTGGGTATAAATGAGTGTAGTTTCCACCTTGTGAATGGTTGAAAAATCAATTGGGGCATTATTCTAGATGTGAAATGCAAAATAAGGCCAAATAAGTTTGTTTTGGGTAACGGGTCTGAAAATTTTAGGTAGGGTAGGCACGTGCCACACTTTTTTTTAATTATTTTTTTCTGGAAAAAAAAAATAATTTTATGCATTTTAAAAGGCATTTCACCTTTCAAAATGCATAAAGTTATATATTTTCCCAGAAAACCTGAAGAAAATTCTAGGTTTCACCAGTAAATTTATGTAGGGTCGGGTTACCCTAAACACAGGTATTTTTTTTTTATTTGGCCCGAGTGTAGTTTCCACCTTGTGAATGGTTGAAAAAAAAAGCAATTATTTTAGATGTGAAAATAATCAAAGAACATCCTAATAAGCTTCCTATGCCCTAAACATCACTTTACTGATGCAGTCATGTTATGCATCTTGTGATATCATTAACTTTCAGTTATGTCAGTAAGTGATGAAAAATCTTGAATGAGTGATTTTGAGTTTCTTTGACACAATATCTTAATTCTTTGACAACTCTTTTTTTGGAATAAAGGGATCCCTTAATTCTTTGGCTGCCAGTTGTGATTGTGGATCTAAATAATCTGGAAAAAACAGATCCTTCAGAAAAAGAGAGAACCTAAGCATGGAAAAAATGTAAATTGCCTGTAATCAGGGGTGTGGAAAAAGTACAATTTCTGCTTGTCAAGGGACAAGTAAATGGCCGTAATGTACAAGTTCGTCCATAGAAAATTTTACTTGTCTGAAAGAACAGATTAGCTTCTACCTTTCTGTGCTTAAACAAAATTTAATTTTATTACTCTTTCGAAAACAGTATGAAACCAGATATCAACTCTCTTGTAAATAGTGTAGATCCAGATCAGCTGGCTTCTGAAGAAGCCAGCTGATCAGGATCCACACTGTTTTCAATGCAACGTGTGAACTTGTGATAATTAACCAAAATATTAAACACAGAATTGTATTGACTTTATACATTTGTACTTGCCCAAGGGCAAGTAAATAGAAAGGGGTACGTGCATTAAGGGGCTATTTTGGCCCCCTCTAGAGCCAAAAACTGAAAATTATTTTCACAAATTTTTTTTGATCGGTTCATTAGAAGAATAACTGAAGTGTAAAATTTCGGCATTTATTTAAATTTTACTGTTTTTATGGTACCAGTAACAAAATGGCCAGAAAATAGGCTTAAAACAGAGAAATTGCCATTTTAGACCAAATTTAAGGCTTTAGGAGACCGATTTTTTAAGAATTAGATATCAGCACAGCTTAACACCAAAATATCCTTTTAATATGTTGTGTGCCATGGTAATTCTCATCTTCTGTTAAAATATCTTTTTGATATTTGGTTGTGCTCTATGTTAATTTCTCTATGAAACCTCTCAATTTTGCTCCAAAATGAGCAATTTCCTATTTTCAGCCTATTTTGGTGGCCCTTTTTTGTTACCATAGCAACGGTAAAAGTCAAAGTAACTTTTACACTTTGGTTATTGTTCTCGGGCCTTGTTGTAATACTTACCACATTTTTTCTCATAGGATTAAAATTTATGCGAGAAGAAGGCTTTGCATTAAAGGCTGAGCCCAATGGTGACAAGGTAGACACAGAACGCTGCCACTGTCCAGCGTGTAGAAGATGCAGTCGATGCAGAAACTGACCAACTCTGCAGAGTGGCACACAACTTCTCATTTTTAATGTGTTGAGATCTGAAAAATATAGCATAAATCCCCATGACTTTTGGCAAACAGCTTCATAGGTTTAGATAAACAAAATTTTTGAGCGTAAAATTGTCAATATTTTCTTACCCATCAGTTTTAACATATGCTTTGGGTGCTCAAAAGAACCGTCTCATTGAGAAACTTCCTTTGAGCACCCACAACATATATTTTGGTTGAGAAGTAAGAAAAAAATTTTTTTGGTACACACTATTAACTTAAGACCTGAACTTGTGATATTTTTCAACATAGGCAGTGTTCTCGGAAATGCCTAACCAGCTGTATTATTTTACCTATTTTTTGGCATTGTACGCATAACATTTCCTGTCGGGGATTCTTGTTCACAGGTACCGGGTATGCCATTTATTCTGCAAAAAAAAACCTAAACAGTTAGTTCATGCGCCACCTAGCATCATAAATTGGAGGTTTTATCATTGAAAGATGCCAAATTTCAACTCAAATATTTCTAATCCTTTGTATGTTTACAATGTACGTATGTTGTATATCATTTGTATTTATTGAATAAAATATGTTTAAACTAAATATTTCTGTAAAAGAATTTTCTCATACAAACCAAGTAAAGGGCTTTGAGAATATGTTGTTTTCTTCGGCAGAATTCCATTGTTTGTGATTTTTCTACAGGTCTGGGCCAATATCCCTAGACTCCGAGTCTTGAGGTACAGTCCCTTAACTATGGGACGGTATATGATATACTTTCCAATAAATGATTAACAAAGGTTCTGATCAGACATGCTGGTCTGTGCCTTTGTTGTTCACATACCCCTGAAGACAGATTTTCCGGCCTTGGGGCCCAATTAATGTAAGTGTGTGTTTGCATGGATTATAAAAGAAGACAATGTGGAGTCTAGAGATACGGGACCGTACCCCTAGATTCAGGAGTCTAGGGATATAGGCCTGTATCTGTAGACACGCCCTTTGGTTCACGAAAATTATTGAAAAACGATTGATACATGGCGATAAAAAGCAAGTCGATCCGACTTATCACCTTGCATCAGATACAATATCACGGCTGTGGCGTCAACCTGTCCGAAAGAATATACAAGACAAAAGACCTTGGATATTATGGACATACTTTAATATAGTGGACCTATGTGGAATCCTTCCTTATAAGAGGATGTATCCATACAAATGCGCTATCAAAATAAACTTTGACATCTTAACTACACAGAAAGACCAATAATAATAGCTATATCCTCGTATAAGGTGAATATCGAGGCCTTTAAACTTCATAAGGGTCAACGCAATTTTCGCTTCATCGCGCATCAGTGTACATGATCATTTCCAACACTCGTGCAAGCCTCTGGGATTATACACTTTGGAAATCAGATCTTGGAATGATTGGGCAATGATTATAAATGATACCCATTTCGTGTTTTCTGCAATAAAAAGGTTCTCACAGCATAAAATGCATAAATCCTTCACTCCTGTGAATCTTGTTTACAAGTCGGCCATTTTGGTAGAAAAGTAGATAAAAAGCGCCTGGATAACACTTGTTATTGTTGCGAACTCCCCAGTAGCTCTCACAAGATTAAAGGGTGAAGAGTCATAGAGGGGCATGGATAACAGAAATGCTGTTTATTTCGTATAAGTTACATTGACGGAAAAAACGCATTTTGATATAAAAACATTGTATTCTTAAGAAATGTGGAATCATTTCTATATAGAGATGCAACCAGATTTTTGGCAAAGACTGAATAATTGTTTTCTCAAGAAATGTGGATGCATTTCTATCTAGAGATGTGACCAGATTTTTGGCCCAGACTGAATAATTGTTTTCTTAGGAAATGTGGAATTGTTTCTATATAGGGATGTAACCAGATTTTGGCCAAGACTGAATAATTGTTTTCTCAAGAAATGTGGAATAATTGTTTTCTTAAGAAATGTGGAATCGTTTCTATATAGGGATGTAACCAGATTTTGGCCAAGACTGAATAATTGTTTTCTCAAGAAATGTGGAAGCATCTCTATATAGAAATGATTCCACATTTCCTAAGAAAACAATTATTTAGTTTGGACCAAAAATCTGATTGCATCTCTATATAGCGACGATTCCACATTTCTTAAGAAAACAATGTTTTCATATAAAATGCGTTTAATTCTGTCAATGTAACCAATACGGAATAAACAGCATTTCTGTTATAGATGCCTGTCTATGGATACATCTTCAAGAAGACGAATAATTGTTGGGGAGTTTTACAGCATAACTCCCCAAAACATGATCCATGTTTGAAAGACGCTTGCATTTTCATTGAGAAATTGAAATGGCCGACATCAACCGTGAAAAAACACTGACCATTGCCCGATTTAACTGATCATTACAAACGATATTTGGACCCAGGCATATTGATTGTAGTGTAGTGACAGTGCCATTCCTAACAGCCTCGCTGTTGGGTTAACTCTTTAGCGACATGGTTAGAGTGGCTGACTGTCACGCAGGAGTTCTGGGTTCGAATCCTGGCGGACCCAGATATTTTCCCCTTGGAATTACTTCACTGGTGGCAGCGGTAATTCGGTAGCGCCTGAGACGGCCTCTGAGAGCGGTAGCGGGATCCCCTAGGTTGTGGTTGATGCCCAGCTCTCAGGAAATAAAAGGGGGAAGAGTGTAGTGACAGTGCCATTCCTAACAGCCTCGCTGTTGGGTTAACTCTTTAGCGACATGGTTAGAGTGGTTGACTGTCACGCAGGAGTTCTGGGTTCGAATCCTGGCGGACCCAGATATTTTCCCCTTGGAATTACTTCAGTAGTATAAAAATGGAGATGAGATACAGTTGTATATAATTCGACCACACAAGTGTGGACACATCCTCTTATATGGCAGGATTCCACATAGGTCCACTATATTAAAGTATTTCCGATATTATGTAGTCGTTTATAAAAGCAAATACTTGTTTTCGTTAATTGATTAGCGCGACGCCCTTCGCTGTACACGGGACCATATCAATTAAAAGGCATGTAATGAACTTTGAAAATAGAAAGCTTGTTAAATGTACCGTTAAAATACGCCTTGAAAATCGGTCATTTAGTTTTCGCCGGTTTTGACTTTCAAGGGCGCTGACATCTTGGAAATGCAGTCTGGTACTCAATCGGTGTTTTACCAAAAGAAACTAAATAGATTTGAATAGACGTTCAATCCTCCCATCATGCTCATCAGGTACTCTGATATTTTTATTTAGGCTTGGCCGATTTGTTTGGTTTCAAAATTTTGATATGATTTTCATTCAGAAAAAATGATTAAGAATGATTTTTCTTTTAGGGTGGTGGCGGGGTATAGGGGTATGAATATTTTGAGGATATTTTGGAATCAAGACAACTCGTCGACAGAACAATTCGTCGACACATTTTTCGAGACAACTTGTCGACAGATCGTTAGACAACTCGTCGACACTTTATGAGACAACTCGTCGACATTTTTGTTCAAAGTAAATTGACCTGATAATTATAATTGGTAATCAGGTGCCTGCTTGGACGCCTCTATATCCGTGATATTGGTGATGATATGTATCCTCATCCGCCAATTGGTCATATTTTTACGCACGGAAATCGGAGTGAGTTGTTGACAGCATAGAATTTGCTTCACTTAATGCAAGTTTGGATGGGTATTTGATCTAAATTTTATAGACGATACTATGATTTGATTTCTAAATTCCAAGTTGGATTTAAATCTCTCTTGCGCCAAGGACTTTCGGAACCTGATTTCTATGGTGACTTGGTGTATGAATTGAAGAAGATTGTTGGCTCTAATAATTTTTCAGCGCAGTTCATTAAAATAATTTCCCATTATAAAAAGATTGGCTATAACATTAATGTATTGCAACAGACTTCATGCTTGGTAGTCAACCGTTTCATGGTTGGCAACTTCGCTTTCCTCTTTAATTGCACGCCGGTGGGTCGGACTTCAGACTCTATGATGGTTCCGACTTAAAGACTTATCTATTGATGAGATGGTAGGGGCCTGATGCTTTGGCTGTTTGTCGGGCCCACCGGGGTTTACCTGTTGGATTTCTTTTGCTCCGGTATTCAGTTTAATTTACTGTTGAGTCCTTATCCTTGCTATATCTCCTTGTTATATCTATGTTTTAGGACATGATGCATTGATAAGTTAGGGGTCTTTCATGCAAACCAAATATCTATGTGTCTTGATCCACACCTGAATTAAGGGTGAGGTTGGCGCCGTTAAACCGGATAAGCCCTCCAGTAAAATATTTTACTGACCGTTCCAAGGCGGTACTTCTTTTTGGATCTTTTATGTTTTTGTTCTGTCTTGTGTTTGCTATGTCTTTGTGCGCGTCTGTTTATATGTGCTTTGTGGTCACCTGCTGGGAAAGGGCTGACCTCTTGCCTCTCGTTTGTGGTGTCTACTGTGAGTTTGTCACTTTCCCATTGGTATCCTAGGTCAGGTGTGGTACTTGATTGTATCGATTCCTGATCTTTGCACCCTTTCTTACTTTAGTCTATCCCATTCTTGTTTTCTCTTTTTGTGTCTGCCCATCTGTAGGAGGAGTCCATGCTTGACTGAAAGTGTTTACTAGGGCTTTAAGCGTTGACTCAAACAAGAAAAGGAAGCCATAAAAGTTATTCATAGTTTTATTCACAGAAGTAATAAAGAAGAAACTCAAATTAAAACAAACAAACAAACACTACTATCAGTTTATGCATTGTATAAACACGTTCATCGCATACATGCATAAAAAATCTTCATTTATTTCAGTCTAGGTGTATTCACTTTAAAAGATAACATATCATTTATGTCTGTGAATTACCTTAAAATGGCCAGTGGTTCTAAATAGTTATCTTTTTTTCTTTTTTAGGACTTTGCGTTTCAATGCGTATTTTAAGAGTGTCATTTTGTTTATTTCATTCTAATGTTCATTTTTTGGTGAAAAATGGTCATTAATGTAGATAAACTGTCTTAAAATTACCTGTGTGCTCATTAAAACTACAGCAATAATCATTTACTGGTCAATTGACTTAGAATAAAGGTGTCGACGAGCTGTCTCACAATCTGTCGACGAGTTGTCTCAAAAATTCTGTGACCAAATTGTTCTGTCGACGAGTTGTCTTGTTCCCGATATTTAGGGGGGGGGGGGGGTACCAAGAATGTCTGGACTATTTCAGAGGAGCATTTCTTTAGTCAACTGTATTTATGGTCTTTTTAAGGCCAAGGTACAGAATGGGGATATTTTTTTGGGGTATCATGGTGCAAAGGAGGGCTGCCAGGTATATAGATGACATAGATATATCACAGTTATCACAATACCAGCAACGTGACAGAAATGCTAGGAGGTCTTCAATGGGAAACATTAGAAATAGTAAGTGAGTATGATCAGGAAATACCACAATCACAAACCGCAGACAACCCAATGGCACCGCGAGGAAGGGTCGCTCAACCATCACGAGACACCAGGAAGACAAATTAAGCATAGCAATTAGCTCTCTCTTCCCCATCAAGATGATTGCAAAACTAGAATGGATATAAAGTAACGTACAACAAAACATAGAACAATTACAGACTCCCACAATGGGAGTAACAATAAACAAAAAGTCAACAACAACAGTACCACCGCCTTAGAACGGACAGCAGCCTAAGCCACCGGGGGGGGGGGGGGCTTAAATGCATTTTACTGGCACCAAATCTTCGCTCTATATTCTGCTGTTGATGAAGTACAAGAAATGTTCAGCTCGCATGGAGGCCATCTAACTAATGCAATGTATCATCATGGAGAAACACTCTAATCAAATTTACACACCATGATGAAACAAAGAAAGAGTCTAGACATAGACATAGAAGATTTATTTTATGTCGAATACATTTTACCAGGGACTTTCCAAAAGAGAGTCCTTGATTTAACATATAACATGCGCCCTGTAGGGCTTTTACTTCGACAAACAAAGTATAATAACAAGCATGAAATCTACCACAGAGCATAAATAGTAAATCTATGGACACATATACTGTGTGAGGTTGGCGCCGTGGAACCGGCTTAAGCCCCCTCCCCCTCCCCCCCCCCCCCAGTAAAATATATATATTTTACAGACCGTTCCAAGCCGATGGTACTTCTTTGTGGATCATTTGTGTCTTGTGTTTCTCATGCTTTCGCGTCTGTTCATTGCTGCCTTGTGGTCACCTGCTGGGAAAGGGCTGACGTCTTGGCTCTTGTTGGTGATGCTTATTGTATTTTTGTTACTTTTCCATGTGGTATCCTGGGTCAGGTGTGGTACTTGATTGAGTAAATAAACTTTGAGTAAAACGACTAAAAGGATATATCTCGTTTAAAGGTTTCAGGGTAAATACTAAAAATCTAATGGAAATAAAAAAGGGGCGGTGTATTCGAAAAGCACTCAAAGGGTAAACAAAAGTCCTTTAAATGCATTTATTCCTGCAACAGTAGAACGCACGGTGTGTTCATAATGAGTTTATTGTCCCCTGTGGTGCACTGTCTGTGGCAGATCAAATGTGGACACCGGATTAGCCACTGTCCTTGGTCCACTGCTTGGTGCACTCAGGGGGAAACTGACCTTGATGCATTGAAAATTGATTGTCTTTCAAGGAGAATTTATTTAATATTTTATATTTTGCATTTCAGATATACGAGGGTTGTCCCAGTAAATCGTGGACTTGTGCTATAAAACGAGATTGTCAATTGGGAACTCTATGAAATTTGTATGATATCTTAATATACATCTACGACACATTTTCTACAAATATGTGTGAAATCACAGTTTAGATAACAAAGTTATGAACCTTTACTTGAGTGTACCTCTGCGTTTTCGGAGCACGTCACAAATTATTTTGCTGTATTTTCAGAGAGGGGTGGTCAAATGTTTTGACTCTACTCTTTTTAAATAAACTTAAATGGTGACAAATATTGCTATATATTTGTTGAGTAAGTCTCCCTGGTTCCAGTAAAGACTAAATAGTTCGTTTAGATATTTTAAGCAATCAAACAAGCGCGATCTTTTAGATTTAATAAGATACAACATATTAACCATTAAATAAACTTGCAGAAAAAATAGCATGCATTCCATTAAATTAGCGAAAATGAGCTTGTCTTTGTGATATTAATAAAATAATTTTATACAAAATCCATTTTACGACACTATTGACTCTTCGACCAATCATTTTACATTAAAAGAACGTAGTTTAATGTGATTAAATAGCTAAAAATTGTTCAAAGACTAATTTTTGCGCCGTACCGTTTTTCTAACCTTGGCATTTTCCGAAAAATAAAAATGTAGTAAGTATGTAAATTCGTTTATAAAATCAATGGGAGTGGCCATAAGCGTTTCAAATTTTCAACACTTTACCTTGCATTATTAGTAGTTATGTAGTAATGCATTGTTTAAAAAAAAAAAGCGAAATTTGATTGAATGTACACTACCTTTTAGAATAGTTTCACTACAAAAATTTTGACGTGCGCCGCTCACCCCGACATACCTTCAAGTAAAGTGTCATAAATTTAATTATCTAAACCGGATTCCACCCATATTTATACAAAATGTTTCCCATAAGTCTATAAACACATCCTGAAAATATCATAGAATTACTGCTACACAGTCTCGTATTATAACATAAGTCCACGATTTACTGGGACAACCCTCGTATTTTTCCGAATTTCAATGGTTGTGTTACTGTATTTTCTGTCGAGATGGGCCTTAACCCAAGAAAATATTTCTGCTGTGTTTCTGACAATTTAAGATTCAAACCAAGAATACTCAGTTACAGAGACTAGCCAGAATGCTGAAATTTGGCGTGCAGCAAGTTTATCTACTATCCTTTCCAGACAGCGAATAACAAAGGCACTGATTAGACTGCGCAGCGGATGTTATTCGCATGCAACTTAGTTTTTTTTTCGCAAAACGGCCCAAATTCTCCATTAAAACAATCCTTAAACGATTGTGAATGTCATTTTAATAATCTCTTTGTTTTTCACGGTTTGTAACTGCTTGATTTCACACCTTGGCCAGGTCTATTGGTGACACGCGCAAAGAGCAAGGATCATTATATTTTATAATTGCGTTAACTAATTGTGTCATTTGTGATGATGCCATCCAAGAAAATCACAAGTAACCATGAAAGACAATTGAGCAGATGCAAGAAAAAGGGGACATGGCGCATACTATGGGAAACTTTGCTACTTAAATTTGTTTATTTTACTGAGATGTTCTATTTGAAAAATGTGAGTATTATTAATTAAGACGTTGTATGCTGGTAAACTTTAACAAGATTCTCTTAATTATTTTTGAAAACAAATTCAGGAATATTATCAGGATATCAAAACTCACTTGTCTTTTGTATCCAGATCAGGCCCAATGGTTTGATGGTTCAAAGAATAAGTGAGTATGGTCATTAAATACCGCAGTCAAGCACTGCAGACCAACCCAAACCGTTTGCAAAAATTGACAGCAGAAGACACCAGCAGGTAAAGAGTTCTCAACAAAGAAACGCAGGCCAGCAAACTACAACATGTCTATTGTATCTAACTCGAAGCAATATACACAATATGTTTTTGCTTCGAGTATCTAAAGACAAATACGGGTTACCTTCCATAATGTAAAAACAGTAGTTCAAATAATAAATTGACATTAGGTGTGTAAATGATATTTTTACTCGACCAAGACCACAGAGGTAATTCAATTTGGTTATTTTCGGCCGAATCTTGGTAGAAAATGACCATGGCTTTTTAATGAGTTACAGTTCTTTGACAAGAATGCTCGTTTCAGTAAAACTGCAAAACTCGAACTCATTTTTTTTTTCGAAATACTCGCTTATTCGAAATAGATTTAGGATACCCTGTTTTTATGATGATGATGACTGATGATGTTTTTTAAAGCATAACTTGTTTAGGTGAGTCACTACTCTTGGGCCGAAACCTTCAATGGCCGAAATCATGAACCAGTCTATGTTAAAATGGCTGCGGAGAAGCTGCCACACTCGGCTTTGGAGTATTTATTCTCATATTTAGACATCAACGATTTACGAAACTGTTCACTTGTTTGTAAAAACTGGTATAAGATCTTGAACGATGAAAATAATGACGTTTGGCGGCTTCATTGTGTCAGAAAATTAGCAGAGGAAGCCTTGAAATCAGATATTTTGAGTAATGTTCCTACTTACAAAGCGAAACTAAGAGCATTTTATCATGCTTGGAACCCAAATGACTGCTCTAGAAATATACAAATTAAAGCAAATGGCTTTACATTACACAGAAACCCGGTAGCACAAAGTACTGATGGGTGCAGAGGAAAGATAGGTTTTAAACAAGGAAGACATTGTTGGGAAGTCGTGTGGGAGGGTCCACTGGGGACGATAGCTGTAATAGGACTTGCTACTCAAAAAGCTTCATTACAGTGTCATGGATATTCGTCTTTGTTAGGTGGAGATGAGCAGTCATGGGGATGGAATCTGGTCGATAATCATTTAATGCATAATGGTGATTCACAAGGGAATTTTCCGTTGTTAAATAATGCTCCAAAATATCAGGTAATGTATATAGTTGGAATGACAACTTGAAGTCCAAATGGTACAGGTAGCAGGAATTTGCAGTCAAAATTGCATACCCTATCTGTGTCGCCATGCAAACTAGAAGCTTAAAAAGTAGGCAACACAATATCTTCTTCTGACAGCTGACTAAAGGGTGACAGAAATCTCTGCTGTCAGCAGGCTAAATTGACATATAAGTATACAGGAGAGTTATGTTTCTAATAAGTAGCACAGTGGCTCAGTCAGTCAGTGCTAGAGTGCTTGACAAGTTGTTGAGATCAAGGGGTTGCAGGGGCACTGGGTTGTACTAGAGTAAGACACTTTATCCTTTGCTTAATACTGGTTCAACCAAGGAAGACCCACCCTGACAAGACTGAAAAACTGTTGACTGGGACGTAAAGAAAAACAAACAAACAAAAAAAAAATGTTTTAGTTGATGCTTTACTTTCCAGTCAACAATTTTTCATTCATGCAGAGGTAAATCCATGATTTCTGGATAGGGGGTTCAAATTTACTAAGGGAGTTTGATATGTTAATTTTGACTGATATATTTTATTAATTTTCCCGATTTTTCTGTAAATTCTCCATGAAAATGAAATGATTATGTCTCAAATGGGGGTTCGGCATGCGGTTCGAACAATTTGAGCTAACACACCAAACCCCCTCTGGATCCGCCACTGTGTTTCCTGGATTGAACTGATACTACTTAGCAGTGGATAAAGTCTTGCTCAATGACGCAACTTAGTGCCATTGAAGAGGATAATAGAAAGTGACAGATTGAAAGAAACAGGAAAACTTGATATTTTTTGGATTTATTTTGCAATCCAGTTTCAAACTATATTTTATAATTTTGTAAATTCAACATTATTCAGAACTGCAGAAGAATTTCAGCCTTTTGAGTTTCTTGTCAGGAAAGCAGCAGTTGGATACAATGACAATTAAGCAGTAGGGGTGCAATGATATACCAGTAAACCGCGATTCACTCTAAATGAATATTGTATCCCAATACCCTTTTGGCTGAACTGGTACATAAGCCTTTCCTATATGTCATCAAGCCAGTTTTCATCTAAAATTTGCAAGAAAATATCCATTATCCATACTGCTTAATAGGGGTGCACCGATACTCAAAAAAGGGATATGTGATGTGACCTCTCAAATTAAGAATGGAACTTAGCTGGATGGACGATTTATGAGACAAGAAAAGGCTTTATAATTTTTATATCTTGATAACATTTCAGTAATTTTGATTTTGTGTAAATTTTATTCAGAGTGAAAATTTAGGGATAGTATGGTTTTCAAGGGAAAGTAGCTTAACCCTTGTCATGCTGATTTTTTCCCATATATTACTTTCCTCCCTAACTCCAGTGCAGCAGGACAAGGGTTAACAGTACAAGTGAGAGTTTCAAAATCAGAAGTTTAAAGATTCTCCAGGGTTTCAGCTGGACTGAAATTTACTTCGGACATTTTGTCCAAGCAGCCCCAATTTTGTTCGGACATTTGGAATTTTTTAGGACATTTTTTCAACACTAATTTTTACCACCATAAACGGAAATTGCCATCTGCCCTTCTCAAATTAAAACCAGGTGTAGTTTTGCTACCATTTCGGATGGTAAGTGCGGTCTGATTGATTGTCTGGCTTTTTATTTCATGAAGTGAGTGGAGCTTGTTGATCGTTGTTGGTGGAAGTGGGTGGGGTACTGTTTTTGCTGCTTTTTGCGGCCGCTGCATGACTCGTTAGCCACGGAAAATGACTGTTCAGGTAATGATGGAGCGGGCAAACTGTTTTGGTACATAAAAAACTTCAGTTCCTGTTGTTTCTTGGTGGCAATTAAGTTTTTTTAGCCATTTTATCCGTAAATGCCAATGCAAATATGCTGTCCGCTTCGAGATAAAATCAAGGGAAGAAAACTAAGGATGCAGTAGACCAATCAGGTGCGGCGTAACAAAACACTATGACTGGTTTGCTTTAATGAATAAGTATTTGTGGAGTAAAATAAGGCGAACCATTCAGAAGCTTACATAAATTTGGCCAATCAGCGATCGTTTTTTAAAGCAAAAATACTATTGCATCACTGTGCATAACCGTACAGCGTGCGTTTCCGAAAATCGTCTCGGACAAACTGTCCAAACTGGACAGGAAACTCTCGGACATCTGGAACTATTTTCGGACTATGTCCGATGGCCGACGCCAAACTGAATCCCTGTTCTCTTACACCTTCTCATAGGTTTAGATAGACAAAAGTTTTCAGCGTAAAATTGTAAATATTTTCTTTCCCATTACTTTTAGCATATGTTTTGGGTGCTCAAAAGAACCGTCTCAATGAGACGGTTCTTTTGAGTACCCACAACATATGTTTTGGTTGAGAAATAAGAAAATCGTTTTTCTGGTACACACTCTCAACTAAAGGCCTGCCTTCTCTTTCTTATATACTGTGACTCACTGGAAATCAGAATAATTTTTACCCTTATGTACTGTGACTAGAAACCAGAATGATTTTAACCATTGTAATAATAAGCCATAAAGTTGGATGGCAGATTCCATAATTGAATAATCTATGAAGTTTCCTTCTTTCACAATAAAGTTTATTTTACTTGCCAACCAAAAATAGTGAGTATGATCAAGAAATACCACAATCACAAACCGCAGACAAACCCATGGCACCGTGAGTAAGAGCAACTCAACCATCACAGGACACCAGGAAGAAAAAGCAACCAGCTCTCTCTTCCCCATCAAGATGATTGCAAATTTAGAATGGACATTAAGTAACGTACAACAAAACATAGAACAATTACAGTCTCCGGCAATGGGAGTAACAATAAACAAAAAGTCAACAACAATAGAACCACCGCCTTAGAACGGATAGTAGTCTAAGCCACTGAGGGGCTTAAATGCATTTTACTGGTACTAATCTCCGTCCTAGATTCTGCTGTTGTTGAAGTACAAAAAATGTTGAAACCTATTCTTACTTAAAGTTATATTGTGACAGGAAACTGAAGTCATTTTAACATTTTGGATTGAGACAATTCAGGCATCACGTTCCAAGTACATTTTGTATCACATGAACCTGTTCATAGTGATAGAACTCATGATGATAAAGTAAAGTCAAGATTTAAAAAATGTCCTTTGGTGAATACTAGGGCAGCAAGACTTATCGTTTCTACATGTTTGTTTTACAGGTTGGGGAGAGAATACGTGTAATATTAGACTGTGATGATAACACTTTAGCATTTGAAAAGAATTATGAATTTTTAGGTAAGTTATACATGTAGGTGTAAAATTGTCAACATTTTCTTATCCATCAGTTTAACACTTTCCTGCTAGGCTCCACCCACTATGATAATGAATAATTTAATATATAAATAAATTTTCATGTTGGTACATAGAACAAAGAAATTACTTGTCAGGTCCAGTACAAGTGTAGGATCAGATATATCATATTTCCATAAGCAAACATAGTAGACCCTGGTCAGGCAGCTCTTATAAGAGCTGCCTGATCTGGGTCTGCTCTGTTTGCAAAAGTGTTAAAAGACGTCTCTATGAGTTATAGGGTTAAACATGTGTTTTGAGTGTTCAAAAGAACTGTCTCATTGAAATGGTTCTTTTGAGTATGGTACGCATGCATTTTGATTCAGGTCTGTGCTATAAGTCTTGGCCTCTCTGGTACATAATTACATGTAGTGTTCAAAGTGTTGAACATATATTTAGGGGATAACTGTATTCAAAATTTTCATTTGGGGAGGTATATCGTCGGATATGCGGTCGGAAATTTAGTTTTACGGCGACGCGTAAGCAGAGCCGTAAAACGTGATTTCCGAACGTATATCCGACGATATACCTCCCCAAATGAAAATTTTGAATGTGGTTATCCCCATTCTAATGCACTACTAACATTTTCCCTTGAAAATACAGTGAAAATGTACTTTTTTGCGCCTATACGTCCAGCAACGCTAGCTGCATAAAACCGCTTGCCAGCTGCATATATTCATTTGTCAACCAATGAAAAGCGACGTAACTTAATGACTTCGGGTTTCCGACAGTATATCGCAGGATATACTGTCGCAAATTTATGACGTTATCCAATCAGACGTCCCATTGCATTTGCAAGTGCATTAGAATGCATGTATAGCTTAAATTGCAACATCAGAACGTTTAATATTCTAATTAGTCTCAAGCTTAAATATAAGAGTATGTAATTAAAAAATAATTTTCTTATTTCTCAGTTGAAACATATGTTGTGCATGCTCAGAAGAGCCGCCTGAATTAAACTATTCTTTTGAACTCCCAAAACGAATGTTTAAAAGGATGGTTTATAAAATATTCACAATTATTTGCTCAAAAATGTTTCCTTATGATGTTTACTCACTCCCTATCACATAGAGCCAGTTAAGCAAAAAAGTTCCGCGTAAAATTGTGATTATTTTCTTATCCATCAGTTTTAACATATGTTTTGGGTGCTCAAAAGAACCGTCTCATTGAGACGGTTCTTTTGAGTTCCCACAACATGTGTTTTGGTTGAGAAATAAGAAAATAATTTTCAGTTACACACTCTTATCTGGGGGCCTGTATCAAAAGCCTTGGTAATAGATAGTTTGTAAATACATGTAGCATCTCTATAAAACCTTATCTTGCTAATATACTTTTTTGTCCAGAAATATTTTCTGCTTTTTACGTCTGCTGCATATATCCAAATGCACTCCAGATTTATTTTATCACAGACACTATGAAAAAAGGCAGCAAGTATGATCAGGAAATACCACAATCACACACTGCAGACCAACCCACGGGATCGTGGTGGTTAGGAAGAACCACAGAAAAGTGTGGTTAGGTGAACTGACTGTCTCAAGATGATTTGTTTAACTCATAATGTCCTTGTGTCGTCTACTGATAACTTGTGCATTTGCATTTTGCATCCAGATCAGGCCTGACAAAATGTCGGGCCTGATCTGGATTCAAACTGTTGGACAATGATGGTATTCCTGAAAGAAGTTTTTGAAAAAGTATCAGCAGACGACAAAAAAAATTTATCAACCCCAAAAACACCAGTTTTACAGTATCATCATTGACATCAATCATATTGTCCACTACACAAGAAAACCTGCCTACCGGGTTTCCGACAAAGTGAGACTGAAACCAGTCTCCGCAGCTACGGAGACTAGCTAGAAAATTGAAAAATCGTTTGTAGCAAGTCTAGATACATGTAAATGATCCTTTCCAATAAGGGAATGACAAAGGTAATGATCAGATTGTGCAGATGTGCAAGCTGGTCTGGTGCGGGTGTGCAAGCTGGTCTGTGCAATCCCCCGAAGACATATTTTCTTAGGTTAAGGCCCAGGCCTTCAGTTAAGAGTGCGTACCAAAATTATAATTTTCTTGTTTCTCAACCAAAACATATGTTGTGGGTACTCAAAAGAACGGTCTCAATGAGACGGTTCTTTTGAGCATACAAAACATATGATAAAACAGAAGGGTAAGAAAAAATTTACAATTTTAATCTCAAAAAATTTGTTTATCTTACCCTATGGTTTCATTGTTTCTCATAAGAAGTGGTGGTCTCTAAAAAAGTAAAAAAAAAATATTTTTTTTTTTTACTTTATATTTGTGAAAAAGGGACATGGTATTGGGAAAAATGGTGGCTATTTTTGATTGAGAATGGGGTTGAAATTTGGCCCCTAGAGATGGGCAGAAAATCCCCTGCCATATTATGTTCTTCCATTTCACAGATGTTGTAGCATCTTTCTACAGATAAGCTGTCACTATGATAAGATGCATGTATCAGCTGTTGGTGTTATTCAAGTGCAAATAACATAGGCCCAGTTAAGCAAAATTTTTGAATGTAAATTTGTAATTATTTACTTACCCATCTGTTTGACCATATGTTTTGGGTGCTAAAAAGAACCATCTCATTGAGACAGTTCTTTTGAGTACCAAAAACATATGTTTTGGTTGAGAAATAAAAAAAATAATAAAAAATTCAATGATGCTCTGTTTAATATCTGGAGGAATGTATACTTAAAAGACATGAACACTACAATGTAGTTAACAGGCCTTTAGTTAATAGTGCGTACTAAAAATTTAATTTTCTTATTTCCAGACCAAAACATATGTTGTGAGTACTCAAAAGAACCGTCTCAATGAGGAGGTTCTTTTGAGCATCCAAAACATAAGTTTCAGCTGATGGGTAAGGAAATATTTACAATTTTACGCTTAAAATTGTGTTTTTCTAAACCTATGTAGTTAAGTTTAAATATGTATATGAGCCTAAATGCGAGAAAATCTGATTTTGTTTCATGTGAACAACAAAGGCACAGATCAGCCTGCTCTGTCAGAGCCTTTGCTATTTGTTATCTTGAGAGTATAGTAAAAAAAACTTTATACATGTACATATAAAATTTCAATATACTGGCAAGTCCCTAGCTAAACTGACTGAGCTGAACCGACTGGTCAAAAATTCGGTGGAAAGGTTTCTCGTGTCACAGCCCCATATGTTGATTTCATTGAAATTATGCAGAAGATGACAGGTTTTTACATTTCATCAAACCATATTCTTGTTTTTGCTTGCGGCGCTCTCGCCGCAAGCATTTGTGTCGGAATAGTGATACCCCGAACCTGGTAGTCTATTTATATAACATACTGTTAGCATAACGGTCGTGTGTATGGGAACAAAACAGTTCAACGACAAGACAACTCACCGACAGCAAGCAAAACATAGTGTTAAGACAGGGTTCGTACTGAAATGGGAAAACAGAATTCCATGACTTTTTCATTTTTCAAGAACTCAATTGCTTCCCAATTTTGCATAAACAACACGAAAATGCACTTTTTTCAGCCAGAAGCGTCGAGATGAAAAGGCGCACTCGACTTATTTGATTGGCACTGTCTCCGAGTCCGGTACCGGACCCCTAGACTACGGGGCTACGGGTCCGGTACCGGACCCCTAGACACTGATTCTAGGGGTCCGGTACTGGACCCCGAGCCACGCCTATGAGGACTGTCTCGGGGTCTGGTAGTTTGTGAAACGACTACTGACAAGTCTAGGGATACGGGTCCGTACCTGCATGTATATGTAGTAACAGTTATTTTACCAACAAAAACTCATTTTTAAGTTTCACTTTGCTTCGTCCGCCATCTTTGATCCTCAAAGGGAAACCAATCTGAATTTACTGTCATGCACAATTAAGCTTATACAAAGGTATTAAAAAACGGTAAAGTAAAAGAAGAACGTAACTCACCTGTAACAAATCAATTATCTTCTCATCTTCAATTAAAGGAACCAATTAAACTACGCGTTGGCAGCTGATTAGTGAGATGAGTGAGCAGTGTCAAATAAGCTTACATAGTCTGTAGTATAGATTCATTATTCAACTATAGCTTTCAAAGAGACTCACTACTGGGACAACGGCAGTGGATCTTACTGGTATCTTTTGACATTCGGACATAGCTTTATAAGAAGACTCTGAGTCTTTTTTTTTTTGTCTTTTTTAAACAACTGATATGAAAGGAAAGGACTTTTTAGCATAAAGACAAACAGTGTTGAACTAGATCAGACTGCTCATACGATAACAGTCTGATCTGGATCCTCACTGTTTGCTAGAGAGACGTTACAAATGGATATCCTAAGGTTGAAGACTCCATCGCGGAAATGCATCTAAAATAACGACAAACAGTGATGAACAAGATCAGACTGCTCCTATGATAACAGCCTGATCTCGGTCCACTCTATTTGCTACAGAGACCGTTCATAGGTTGAATGACTCAATCGTGGAAATGCATCTAAAATTTACGTCTGCTGGAGGTATCTGCCACATGTAAATGCTTACGCCAATGGCTTATTTGGCCGTGGACCCTGATCAGACTGTTCCTAGGAGAGCAGTCAGATTTGGGTCCACACTTTTTGCTCCAAAGACGTCTTACGGACAGACAAACATTGCGAATTCGGTTCAGGCTGCTCCTAGGATAGTAGTTTGATACGGGTCCACACTGTTTGCTACAAAGACGGCTTAAGGGTCATTATGTCAGGGAAATGCAACTTATGCTTACGTCAATGGCCATTTCCCCGTACAGACAAACATTTGGGACCAGGATCAGACTGCTCCTATGAGATCTGGGTCAATATTGATTGCTTCAAAGACGTCTTTCAATAACGAACAAGTAGACGACATATGGGTCGTTATGTAAGGAAAATGCAACTTATGCTTACGTCACTGGCTAATTTCTCCGTAAAGACAAACATTGTGGACCTGGATCAGACTGCTCTTATCAGAGCAGTTTAATCCGGATCCACACTGTTTGCTACAAAGACTGGACTGGAATAATCTAGCAGAACATAAATGGCGTTTCGCTGGCGTGCTAATGATGGCCCAACCTTGCTGGCTTAGTAGCTTTTTAATTTTTAAGGGGATCCTGATCAGTATTGCTAAGAAACCCTATATTTCTTATGATTTTTTAGGGGGAGGGGGTCCGGAGCCCCTGTCCCCCCCTCTGGATCTGCGCATGAATACGCCCAACTGATGTTAGATCCCCATCATAAATTTCTGAGCACCACATTTCGTGCCAGCATGTTATTACCGAGCCACCATCGGTCCATGCGTTTGGCTGGTGTTCGACAGTGGTCTGATTTTATGTGCTTATTTGGTCTTCAGCTTTTGGGTGCTCAAAAGAACCGTCTCACCGCTGTGAATAACTTCCCGTGCTAGCATGTTATATCAGGCCAAAATCGGCCCAAGTTTTTAGCTGTTTTATTTTGAATAACTACAGACCACCATCGGCCCATGCGTTTCACTGGTGTTGGTGGTGGATGGACGGGCGGACAGACAGACAGATATGTGACCCATTAGCTGGTATGAAAGCAATTAAACAATGCACCTGCAATCACCACTTGCTTACTTCAATGAAAGTGCAAATTGGTATTAACCTTTAGGTTAATAATCAAGTAGACAGATAACAACAATAAATTAATAAGAACATTGAGACAAACATCAATTAAAGAACATCTAACCCTGCGCCAATTCACTGTTGCGATAGAAAGTTCCCCCTGACATTAATTACCTTTATTCTTGACCTTATTGAAAAAATAAGAATAAGAAAAATAAAAGGAATAAAGTAAGACAAATTATATCTAGTTATGGTTTTTTCACTCTTGTCCGTTATAAATCTTATACCTTTTGTATAAGCTTATACTTGTTTGAATAGTGTAACAGTAAATACAGATGATCAAAGATGGCGGACGAAGCAAAGTGAAACTTCAACACGAGTTTTTGTTGGTAAAATAACTGTTACTACATATACCTGCAGGTACGGACACGCACCCCGTATCCCTAGACTCGTCGAGCAGTTTTTTCACAAACTACCGGACCCCAAGACAGTCCTCATAGGCGTGGCTCGGAGTCCGGTACCGGACCCGTAGCCCCGTAGCCTAGGGGTCCGGTACCAGACCCGGAGACAGTGCCTATATTTGATTCTGACACGGGATAAAAACCAGGACTACCCCACAAATTGAATAGAATAGAATACGAGCTGCATCTCGCTCTTTGACGTGTATCTAGCTATTTTCACTCAGTTTTTTTGCGATTGTCACACAGTTTTTCTGTGCATCCCATAAATCTGAAAGGACTAGTTGTATTTTATATTTTTCAAAGACTAATTCATATTTTCAAGGGTGATTTTATAAATTCAAGGACATTTCCAGGACAAAAGGCAGTTTTTTCAAATTCCCAGACAAGGTCAAATTCAAGGACTTTTCAGGTCTGTGCGTACCCTGTTAGAGCATGTCTCATATTATATGCCAAATTAACCCCCAAATTCAATTTGTGGATATATGTTGGGGTCATGGAATGTCGCTAACTGTTTTATCCACTGTGACCTTGATTTCATGTGTCAGTTCTTGAAAAAATGCACCCACAGCAGATCGCCTATTTTATTTATGGTAGCATTCCATATTTGGTATGTAGATACATCTTGGGCACTGGCGAGTCACCAACTGTTGCCAGGTCACTGTCACCTTGACCTCTGGTTTCAGTTATAGCAAGGTCAAGCTCAGAGCTATCTGTGTATAATTTGAGGTAGGAATCCTAAATTTGATTTTGGGTTCATGGCCTGTCGCATACACTTCTGGGTCTCTTTGACATATAGCCTGTACATAAGCATGTATAAATTCACTGCAGCTTTAGTTTTATAACTTTATTAATCATGCCACGATTGTCCGAATATGGACGATCTGGTGCAGTTGGAATGATATTGGCCCACTTTGAATCGAACTAAAGTTCTTACGTAATAGATGTGTGCTTTTACACCTGAATGGCAACAGTTGCGACCTTTTAATTAGTTGTCAAGTAAACAAAGAGAATAGCCCTGTATGCCCCACCTCAACTCTTCATCGTAGACAAAAAGTGTGTGCATAAACTGCACAGCCTGCTCTAATTAAGAATAACGAATAAGAGGGACAGCAAATAGAACACATCAAGGATTCATCTTGTAAAATAAAAACATTTTGAGGCTATTGATAGATCTTGAACCCATCTTGCTAGACATGTCTAGAGGAGGGAACCAGACAAACTACTAGAGTAACGATGCTCTGATCCACCGTTGATCTTTAGTAGGTTCCTGACGTCTCTATAGTAGCGACTATCGATGTTCAAATTGAACTTTAGGTACTATAGTAGGAACTAAACTTCGATTCGAAGTGGGCCATTATAATTGCCATCAATCAACTATATAGAGTAGCTACCAGTCTGGTAATAAAAGTGGTCATTAATACACGTAAAATTTTGTAATAATACTTCTTTCTTTTCCAAATGGTTATGTTCATGGCTAGTCTATAAATGCAACTGTCTTCAGTGGAGTTGTAAGATTATCAGAACTTAGCACCCAACAAATTAGGGATATGTTATATGGAAAAAATGAAATGACTATTTGAAAAGTTCTAGGCCTTTGGGAAAGGCGATCAACTACAGCGCCTCAGAGATCGTTATCAGGCTACAGGGAAAGTTAAATATTGACACAGGTCTGGTTAACCAAAAATGACGACCTGACGTTAGGACTGTAACTTACGTCAAGTGTATCAATGATATTTGCATCAACGATATCCGTTCTGGCTGGCTATCGTCAGTTCCAGACAAATAATAGGGCTTCGAGTGTAATTTGTATCCAGGTTTTTAATAAAAATATTTTGATACAATTACTTTAAATCACGTCTGATTTCTAGACAAATTACAATTTGCAACTTTAGAATCTAAGGGTAGTGCTATCCGATAGACTGTTGACCTAACATTATTTATTATTTTGGCATGAAATTAAAAACATGTTTTTGCGGACATGTTGATGTTCACTGTTGCCAAAATTCAAAAAATTGATACATTAAAAATAAGTAAATTTTATTAATTTCATTCAGAGGAGTATCTTACCCACCGACTCAATAACTATTGCTAATGTTTGTCTATGACGTGGTATTAGTGCAGTTTAAACAATAACCAAATTCGGAGGTGTTCCCAACATACAAGGCGCACATGCTGTTTTTCAACTAGGCAAGCCCTCCTTTAAAAAGGAAAATTTATTTGTTTGCTTGAGTTGGTTTTGATGCGATTCAAACCCCCTGCCTCAT
Source organism: Loripinus fragilis (assembly GCA_964019695.1). Classification (NCBI taxonomy): domain Eukaryota; kingdom Metazoa; phylum Mollusca; class Bivalvia; order Lucinida; family Lucinidae; genus Loripinus; species Loripinus fragilis. The sequence goes on from OZ026524.1 coordinate 94,855,804, forward strand.
GGTCAAGAGTCTGACACTCTGCCATCTGAGTGACGGTGCTCAATGATGTTGAGTTGGATAATGCTTTCCCCTGACCTCATAAACAGTCCAGATGACATTGTCCCCCTTGTCTAATTTTAGCTATTTGCCTTCTTGTATCCTCTGCTAACTTTTGCAAACAGTTTGGAAATAAATCAGGCACGACAGAACATCAGGCCTGACCTGGGTCTAAACTGTTTGACACTCTGATTGTATTCCTGAAATAATTTTCAGAAAAGTTGATTTTTAAAAAAATCAGCAGATGACAAAAAAAGCATGAAAACTACCCAGTAGGCAAAGAGTTAATTTCTCCATTATCTGGGTCTAGCTTCTGGGAAATTGAATTTCAAAGTGTAAATCAGTATTTTTCGTCAAAAATGTAGTCCTTGAAAACTGTAGGAGTCATATCTAAAGTCCTTGAAAAGTCCTTGAATTTAACACAAACTTACCTGTATGAACCCTAGTATACAATTATTCAAAAGTCATGTACACCACAGGGGCTTGTATCATGGTTTTTGAGGGAAAAATATATTGTACTATATAGTACAATATATTTTTTACCTCAAAAACCATGATACAAGCCCCTGTGGTGTACTCATTGCACTTGTTGCGGGAAACGTTGTAACCTCTTTGTGTTTTTGACTATTCCAGGTGTAGCATTTCGTGGTTTACCTGTAGATGAAAGATTGTTCCCGTCAGTGTCCGCTGTTTACGGCAACACAGAAGTTACGATGGTTTATTTAGGACAGCCTCTAGATGGATGACCCCAGTCAAACGTGCCAAGACTTAGCGTAACTCTGATTTGATGCATGCTTTATAATTTTAAAGAATGTTATGTTTGAAGATAATAGATTAACGGCAATGTAAATTCTGGTCCTCAGAATATGCCATGTAGAAGGTTTCGTTCTTGGCTGTAGAGAAAAGAATTGGGCTCGCCTTCCAAAGGTATACCCGACAGAATTTCGTTCTTGGCTGTAGAGAAAAGAATTGGGCTCTCCTTCCAAAGGTATACCTAACAGAATTTCGTTCTTGGCGATAAAGAAAGAATTGGGCTCGCCTTCCAAAGGTACACAAGATAGAATTTCATTCTTGGTGATAGAGAAAAGAATTGCACTCACCTTCAAAGGTATACCTGACAGAATTTTGCTCTTGGCAATAATGAAAAGAATTGAGATCGCCTTCCAAAGGTATATCTGTCAGCATGGTAACCCGAGAGAAGGGGATGCACGGCAAGATGGAAGTACAGGTCACAGCATAGTCTACATAAGCAGGAATGGTTGGTGTAAAATTGTGAATATTTTCTTACCAATCAGTCAAAACATTTGTTTTGGGGGCTCAAAAGGACCGTCTCAAGGAGACGGCTCTTTTGAGTACCCAAAACATATGTTTTGGTTGAGAAATAAGAAAAATACATTTACACACTCTTGTCTTAGTCACAGTGTCTGATAACATTGGTTTGCCTGACAGAAGAGAAATATTTGATGAAATGGTAACAGAGGTTATCATGACGCTAGAGAAATATCTGACAAAGTGTTAACAAAGCTGTTTATTGTTAAAGGGGATAGCAACATAGAAAACAAGTGACTTTGAAATGCAAGCCATTATTAAACCATGCAATCTGCTGCAAACCTGGTCAAAATCGGATGTAAAATGAGAAAGTTATAGCAATCCGAAAATCAAAAATAAGTCAATGGAGGCGGCCATTTTGAATATTTAATTAACTTTCTGTGAATTTTAAAAATCCAGTAAAAATCCCAATTTCATTGCAAACTGTATAGATTTTTTTCAAACTCAACTATTTTCAACAGAAGAATCAATAAAAATCAAACAAAGTTAACTTGAGTAGCAGGAAACTAGTTACTCTGTTTATGCATATTTAATTAGGGCTGTATGATGTCACAGCCTAAAAATGGCTGCCCTCCATAGCTTTAAATTATCTACTTAATAAGGGCTTACATTTCAGATGCATTTGCTTTCAATGTTGCTGTCTCCTTTAAAATGATAACAGAGGGTTACTAAACAGTAGAGAAATATATGATAAAATGATAACAGAGGTTTCAAATAAAGTGATAATTAGGGGATAACTGTATTCAAAATTTTCATTTGGGGAGGTATATTGTCGGATATACGGTCGGAAATTTAGTTTTACGGCGACGCGGAAGCGGAGCCTTAAAACGTGATTTCCGAACGTATATCCGACGATATACCTCCCCAAATGAGAATTTTGAATATGGTCATCCTCATTCTAATGCACTATTAACATTTTTCCTTTAAAAAAGACAGTTGAAATGTACAATGTTCCGCCTACGTCCAGCGGCTGCCAGCTGCATAAAACCGCTTGCCAGCTGCATATATTCATTTCCAACCAATGAAAAGCGACGTTAGTAATGAAGTCGGGTTTCCGACAGTATATCGCAGGATATACTGTCGCAAATTTAAGACGTTATCCAATCAGACGTCGCGTTGCATTTGCAAGTGCATTAGAATAGAGGTTCACCTGCCAGTAGAGAAATATATGGTACAATGACAGTACCTACCGCTTATTCAAATTAAAATATTGATTTTTTTTGTTTGAACTTTTGAAAGCTTTATATCCCATACAACAATTTTTAAATCATGTCAATATGTTTCATCGGTGGAACCAGTACTAAGCAGCAGATAAAGTGTCTTGCTCAAAGACACAACACTTGCTTCCAGTGAGGCTCAAACAAGTGACCCCTTGATTTCAAATCGAGCTTTCTAGCACTAAGCCACCCATAGGCCCAGATAAGGAAATTTTATTTGCGTAAATTTTTTGATAATTTTCTTACCCATTAATTTAAACATGTGTTTTTGGGTGCTTAAAAGAACCGTCTCATTGAGACGGTTCTTTTGAGTACCCACAACATATGTTTTGATTGAGAAATAAGAAAAATAATCTTTTTGTATGCACTCTTAACTTATAAAGTCCTGTATTTATGAATTTATTTAATAGTTCTATCAAAATGAATATTTTGGGTGCTTCACCCACTATATACTAATGGGTTCTTCCTACCTGGTTTGATACAATTTAAAACATGATTAGATATGGTCCGTTGAATACATAGAGGGGTGGGTATCAGTTTATAATTTGAAGAATTTTTTTTTTCTTAAGATCTTTTTTACCCTACCAAACAGTGTTGACCCTGATGAAATGCAACACTTTCATCTGGATCTTTAGTCATCATCATATCATCATCATCAATATCATCATCATCATCATGTTTTGATTAATGTGCAGGTGCAGGAGCATCTTCCACATCAGTGGGCCCCTCTCCAGGTAACTGGCTAGCTGCACACAGAGCAGATCTTACTACGGGTAAGACTGCCATTTGTATATTTGTAGCAAAGTTTTATGGCAGGAAACCCTTCCTTTCACCAACTCAGACACTTTTGGCAGTCCAAGACCTCCGCCTGTACCCTACTGATTTTGTGTGATGTTTCTTTTAAGCACCCAGAACATATGTTTTGATACAATTTTCTGAAAATAATCATTTTTGGGGGTTATATCTTATTAAATGACTAAACTCCCTTTAATTCAAGCTACTGATGATTTTCAATAAAATTTCTGGTCTCCTAGCACTTTGAATTAGTGAAATTTTACTGTAATTTAGCACTAGTAGCCAACATTGCCAGTATATATACAGTAGCAAAGAGATACAAATGAAATCACAAGAACAAAGCATTGAAGCTAATATTAACTGGTCAAAATAAGTTAAGCCCCATTTCACTTTTTCCATAGCCATAATGTTAAATTCCCAAAGTTTAGTTGTTGATTTAAAACATATCGAAGATAGTTGAAAATTCTAACTCTTCCCAAGTAAGACAACAATACCGTAGGTGTAATTACACTAAGTTTCAATTGAAAATAACGATTTTTTTTTCTTTGGGTATGAGATAAATTTTCCAAGAGTATCCAATTTTTTGCCAATTTTATTATAAGAATGATAGGAAACAAAATGGGACATTTACTAGAATGTGTGGGCTCTATGGAAAACGTATCAATAAACCTGCAACCCAGCACATGCTAAGAGGAAACATTGCTGCTACTCCACTGAAAATTTTATGGAAAAATCTGTATTCATTAAAATGCTATGATAAATTAAACATGAATGTATTAACATTAAGTCTATGGGAAATTTTCTGGTAGGGCTTAATTTATTTTGACCAGTTTATTTGTAGCTAGAGACCTGAAGCTGCTACAGTCAGTGTGCTATTTGGTGATGTTTCGAGTTGTGTGCCGCTTTTATGTTACGAAGTTATGAGGATGAAATGAAACTGGATGTTCTGAGCTACATAATGTGCACATAGGTTTAGATAAACAAAATTGTTTAGCATAAAATGTAAATATTTTCTTACCAATCAGTTTTAACATATGTTTTGGGTGCTATAAAGAACTGTCTCATTAAGACAGTTCTTTAGAGTACCCACAACATATGTTTTGGTTGAGAAATTAGAAAAATCATTTTTTGGTACACACTCTTAACTAAAGTCCTGTGAACAGTAACAGTAAAAGTACACAGCAAGATTTTACATGTTTTATTGGCTAGACTGGGAGAGATTCCTAAAATTTTGATCCTGGGGACAAAAATATTTCAATATTGCACTTGCCCTGCAGAACGAGTGACTTACAATTTTCACTTGGCACTTGTCCTTTAAAAGCGTATGCAACAAAGCATAAGGGAGTAATATGTAATATGGCTTCCTCGAGTAATTCGTTCCGAAGCACTTGTGTTTGGAAAGAATTACTTGTCCTTTCTAGATTTCACTCGTAATTACTAGCTGATGAGTTGAATTTTTGTCCCCTGTGACCCTTTATCTACTAAGTGATTCTTCCTTCTGGTTTGATACAATAACTTGGGATGATCCATTGTATATATTAGGGGGTCCAATAATCCATATCATAATTTCCAAATAAAGTTGTTATTCCTTTTCTGATGATCCTTTTGTCTTAGCAAACAGTGTAGACCCAGATGATATATCACTTTATGCAACAATTGATCGGGATCTTCACTGTTTGCAAAAGTACTCCTTTAAGGGTTTCCAGTTTAGAATTTTTTGAGTGTTAGAGTTAGAAACCCCAAAGAATCAGAATATAGGTCCATTTAAGGAATGTTTTAGAGAGTAAAATAGTAATTGTTTTTGTATCCATTCACTAAAACATGTGTTTTGGGTGCTCAAAAGAACCATCTCATTGAGACAGTTCTTTTGAGTACCCACAACATATATTTTTGTTGAGAATTAAGAAAAAATAATTTTTGATTACACACTCTTATCTGGAGGCCTGAGCAGATCAGAATCCACACTGTTGTCTACTCTGTTTGTAAAAACATGCTAATGGCAGAGCACAGTGGCTCAGTTGGTATAGTGGTAGACTGGGGATTTAAGGGTTGCTAGCTCAAGACTCACTGCCAGGAGATTTAGGCACTTATAGCTAAAGCACAGACTCTCCTGTGCCTTCTCTGCCCACATATACAAAGTTTGGATGTGTATGAAGAAGACTCGGACCAAAACAGGGATTTTCCTGGGCCTAATTTGGGGCCAAATATCCGCCCCTTCCCAATTTAGAAATGAGCAAAAACTTCCAAAAATGGTGTATATCATTCCCAATTTCTTAGTTCTACATTTTGGTGAAAATTTCATGAAAATCCAAACAAAAATCCCAAACTTGCAAATGCATTAAAATTAGCATAAAAATGTGAATAAAAACATGTTGAGACTCGATGAGACGGTTCTTTTGAGCACCCAAAGCATTTGTTTGGATTGCTGGGTAAGAAAATAATTACAATATTACGCTCAAAATATTTGCTTAACTGGACCTATGTAATTAAGATATTAAAGATGCTACCTTCCTTATTCACCTCTAAAACCCCCGAACAGGAAGCAGCAAACCAAATATTTGAAAGCATGGCCCCGTACTGTCAGCAACCATCAAAATGTCATGATGTTACAGGCCTTCAGTTAAGAGTGTGTAACAGAAAAATAATATTCTTAATTCTCAAGCAAAACATATGTTGTGGGTACTCAAAAGAACTGTCTCAATGAGAGGGTTCTTCTGCGCACCAAAAACATATGCTAAAAGTTATGGGTTAGAAAATATTTACAATTTAACGCTGAAATTTGTTGTTTAGTTAAGAGTGCGTAACAGAAAAATGATTTTCTTATTTCTCAAGCAAAACATATGTTGTTGGTACTCAAAAGAACCCTCTCAATGAGACAGTTCTTTTGAGCACCCAAAACATATGCTTAAAATTATGGGTTAGAAAGTATTTACAATTTTACGCTGAGATTTGTTGTTTTGTTTTTGAGTGCGTAACAGAAAAATTATTTTCTTATTTCTCAAGCAAAACATTTGTTGTGGGTACTCAAAAGGACCGTCTCAATGAGACAGTTCTTTTGAGCACCCCAAACATATGCTAAAAATTATGGGTTAGAAAATATTTACAATTTTACGTTGAAATTTGTTGTTTATTTAAACGTGTGCTGTTACTATATATATCTTGTTTATAAAGAGCTGTACTGTCACAACTAATCTTAAGCCTTATTACGTTGGAGCTGATGTCCAGCAAAGGGTACAAGTTGACATGTGAGCACGGCGAAGACTCATCAGCCTGCGCATCTGCACAGTCTGATCAGAGTTTTCAATATGCGCTCTATCAGTCCATCGGTAGCCAAGGTTTCAATGCTTTATCCGACCAAAAACTAAGACGCTGGTCAGACTGTGAGAATGTGCAGACTGATTTGAATCTTGCTGTACGCACATACCAAAAATAGTGAGTATGATCAGGAAATACCACAATCACAAACTGCAGACAAACCCATGGCACCGCAAGGAAGAGCCACACAACCATCACGAGACACCAGGAAGACAAACTAAGCAAAGCAACCAGCCCTCTCTTCCCTATCAAGATGATTGCAAAACTAGAATGGACATAAAGTATTAATGTACAACAAAACATAGAACAATTACAGACTCCCACAATGGGAGTAACAATAACAAAAAGTCAACAACAACAGAACCACCGCCTTAGAACGGACAGCACTTGTATCTTATGCTGGAAACCAGCCCATTTATGAATGCATGAGAAAAAGTAGTTTTGTGTACTAAGTAGTTTACATGTGAATTTTTATCTCCTAGTCAGGGAAAACTGCATGAATATGTGTGTGTGCAATGATACTGTGCACAACTGCATGATTACAACAAAAGCTTTATGTTTTTATGCCAACCAACTTTTTCCAAGTTGAGGGGGCATATTATTGCTTTTGACTCGTCTGAAGTCTGAAGAATGGCTAGAAAACTGCAAATTACTTACTTACAGGGTTCATACGCGTCAGGGAAATGTCAGGGAAATAATAAAAATTTCAAGGTCAGGGAATTGTCAGGGAATTTTATGTTGTGTCAGGGAAAATTGAATGTTTGCTAAAATGTCAGGGAAATGTCAGGGAATTTTACAATTTCCAATTTGTATCAAATGATGTGGAACAGAAAATACCTAAGGCAGTTTTCTTAACATTTTTGATACAAGCTTAATCATTTTGATAGCTTCTAAACTGCTTTCATCATAAGAAAATGAAAAGATTCTGCGTCCTTTGCCTCCTCAGTTGCCTTTGTAGCTAACCTGAGTCAAAGTATAAGGGTTTTGGCCTGATTGGATTGGAACTCTGGTCACCATGGATAAGCTCCCATAGACTTTTATAATGGGAATCACTTTAAAATTCTTAATCTCTGAAACCATGTATATTTGTAGCAATGTCTAGTGGTCCCCTACGCATATCCTGCCATTCAAGCCCATGCAGTTTAAATTGGCCACACCCCAGGGATCAATAGCTCCCATAGACTTATTATGGGGAAAATTTAAACACTCTTCTCTGAACCCATACATGATGAGCTGGATGGGGTATTTAGGGCCATCTTTAATATTGATTAGCAATTTTTAGCCTCCAAAAATAACGTTTTGCGATTTTTTTGTCTAAAATATAAATATTTTCTGCCTAAAATATGTGGATAAAAAAAGTTGTGATTATGGATTAAACACTTTCTAAGATTAATGGAATAGCACGAAAAATGGTGATAATGGGTGTTTTTGTACAAGTGCCTAATTTACTGATTAATTGTTGCTGTTGATTAACAGGTCAATTTTATCGATTAGGCAAATAATTAAGTGGCCAAAAGTTTAATGATTAGCAATTTTCAGACCCTCCTCCACTCCCAAATCCAGTGCTTCCCATCATAAATACTGCCAATCAAGCCCCTGGTTCAAAACTGGCCATGCCCTGTTATAGACTTGTGACGGGAAAGACATAAAAAAATATTCTCTGAAACCACGAGGCTCACAGCTTATATATTTAGTATGTAGCAATATCCAGTGGTCCACTACATAAGTCCTGCCAATCAAACCCCTTGGGTGCAAACCGGCCATGCTCCTGGGGATCAATTGCTCCTATAGACTTATAATGGGAAAAACTTTTTAAAATATTCTCTTCATGAGGCCCATAGCTTATATATTTAGTATATATCAATGTCTGATGGTCCCTTACATATATCTTGCCAACTATGCTGCTATGGGCAAAATTGTCCATACCCTGAGGACCATTAGCTTCCCTAGACTTGTAATGGGGGAAAAGTTTTAAACATCTTCTGAAACCATGAAGCCCACAGCAGCTGCTTCTATATTTAGTATGTAGCAATGTATAGTGATTCACTACATAAATCCTGCCAGCCATGCCCCTGGGATTCAAATTGGCTGCCGCCACATCCGGGGGATCATTTGCTCCCATAGACTCGTAAAATATGATAAAAAAAATCTTCTGAAACCATGATGTCAACAGCTCTGGTGAGTGGTTTAGGCTCATTACGCCTCTTGTTAGCTCATGTAATCACTTTGTACTCAAAGTGAGCTGTTGTGATCACCCAATGCCCCCCATCAAACAAACGGGCAGAGATGTTCACTAGAGCCATACACAAAGGTTTGTCTCCCATGCGAATGGTTTTGTCAGGGAAATTTGGATTGGCGTCAGTGAAAAGTCAGTGAAAAGTCAGGGAAATGTCAGGGAATTTAGTTTCGTCCAGTCTGTATGAACCCTGACTTACTTAATCTTGGTTTGATATTTAGACTGCAGAGTTTCCCATTTCCTGGGGTAAGCTGCAGTTGGCTTGTCCTTCTCACACCAGATCTCCAGGCTTCTCTGTTCTGGGGATCAATGCCTTCTAGGTTGCACACATTGACATCCGCTTAAACACACACTTTTTCCATGTTATTTTGTTTGTTTGTTTGTTTTGTTGCTTTACGTCCCAAGTCAACAGCTTTGGTCATTGCGGGACGGTCAGTTCACCTAACCACACTTATTCCTGGGCAAGCTTGAACAAGCAGTTAACCAGTACTTCTTGCACATACTTTCGCTTGTAACTGACAACAACCCTTCTTGAATGATTCAGCGGAAGGGAGGAGAATGACCGTAGAAATTATTTCATGATCAATCTCCACGAAAGTATGGGACCGGGCCGGGATCAAACTCGCGACCCCTGGATCTGCAGTCAGACTCGCATCTGTTGCCAGACACGTTACCGACTGCGCTACGCGGCCCGGTAGTTTCCATGTTATAGGTCAAGCAAATGCAATCATCATTTTGTGCTGGTTCGTATTATAAAGCGATAAACATGCAAACAATATTGTTTCAAAATTAAAAAAAATGCCTTGTAAAACAAAAATACGCTGCACCCACTAAATGTACAGATTTATACTCTAGAAGTGGGTGGATACCCAGATTTGATTCACTACTATGTAGTTGCCGATAGTCCCGATTTTGTCATGTTGGTTTGCATGGAAAACAGACAGAATATAATGACACTGCTCATGAAAGAACATGTTAATGTTTACCGTAAATATTCTAAAATTTCTAACACTTCTTTTTCAGTTCTCAAATAAAATTTGGTTACCAGAGCTCGAATTCATTAAATGAATGTCTGAATAGCAAACAGGGAAGACCCTGATCAGACTGCTTCTCCGGGAGCCCAGTGGCTCAGTGGTAGAATGTTTGACCCGAGACTGAAGGGTCGCTGGTTTGAGCCTCACCGGCGTCACTGCGTTGTGGTCCTTGAGCAAGACACATTTATCCTTGCTTAGTACTGGTTCAACCCATGAAGATCCATCCCTGTTTAACTGAAAGATTGTTGGTGGGACGTAAAGAATCATCTCAAACAAAAAAACAAAAACAGATTGTTTATGTTACAGTAAATATTCTAAAATTTCTGTTACCGTTCTAAAATAAAATATTGGTTATCAGAGCTGGAATTCAGAAAATGAGTGTCTGAATAGCAAACAGGGAAGACCCTGATCAGACTGCTTCTCCGGAAGCAGTCTGATCTGGGTCTGCACTGTTTGTCAAGGACTTTTTGGCAGGCATTTAGTGTTAAAAATTTAAGAACATCAGCCGTTACCTATAATATACTTTAGGCTGGTACATAGGGTTTTGGTTCATATCGCCACTATACCACTATAAGCGTGCCATCATTGGCCCGCCAGCGAAGCGCCATTTAAATGGCATTTAGCTGGCATGAATTTGCCCCCAGAGGGAGAGAATTCTTTCCTTTAAGAGCAGTTCCTTAAGGTATGGAAAATCACTTTTACCACATTAAGTGAGCTCCTTTGAGTGGTACTATTTTTATAATGCTCGTGCGTATACTGCTTAATGGGAGCTATGCCAATGGATCAGAGCCCTTGCTTTGAACTTGAACAAACCATGAATCTTTAGCATCCCATAAAGTGTCCTGTAGAGTGAAGAATCTGATCAGACTGGGTTGATGTCCTGGCTGGACTGGGTCTTTGCTGGGCACAGCTTATTTTATTGGTTTTGTCATGTGTCACATTTGCGGATCCAGAGGGGGGGACAGGTGGTCCGGGCCCTCCCTGATAAATCACAAAAATATAGGGTTTTCTTAGCAATACTGGTCCAGATCCCCTGAAAAATCGCAGCTACCAAGCCAGCATTCAATGTTGGGTCATCATTGGCACGCCAGCGAACGCCATCTAATGGCATTTCCCTGGTTGGCCGATGATGGCTCGCTTATAGTGGTACTTCGATCAATCCTCCCCTCATCAACCCCCCCCCCCCCCAAAAAAAAAAACCTTGTCAAAGTTGGACCCCCTCTGACAACACTTTCTGGATTGGTGCAGTTGCCCCTGTTGGAGGAGATTTTCAATTTCATTGTATACCTATGTACATGTGGCCTTAATTGTGCCCTTGACATCTAATCTACTTAAAATTTTATTTTGAAAATGAATAAATGTAGATATACATGTACTGCAAATGCATCTGTTTAGGGTTATAATTTGCTATTCCGACAAGCATTTTTTTTTTAAATTCCAGCCTTGATAAACAACATTTTGTTTGAGAACAGAACGAGAGAAGTATTTGAAATTTTAGAAAATTTACCATATAGTGTTTCCAAAACACATTTTATTCTACATCCAAGCTATGTTTTTGTGAGCAGGGAAGGCTGTGACAAGACCTGTGATGCGCAGGCTTATCCAAGTCTTCTGTTGCCTATGCCAAAGATTCCACTGGTTAATTGTCGAAATACTTCTCAAACAAATACTTATTCACTAGTGTCTAATACAGTAAAACCTGTCTTAAGCAGCCACTCAAAAATAGACAAAACAAAGGTCTTAAAAACAAATGGTAGCTTAATGAAGGTCGAAAGTATTGCAGAATGCTCTCTTTGAGCATTCTGCAATACTTTTGACCTGCATTCAGTGATATTCGGTCTTGAAAAACAATTTTGGTCTTCTTTTTGAGTGGCCTGTTAAGACAGGTTTTATAATATTTCTTTTTTGTACCATAGTAACACTTTATATTTGGACACACTAACTTTAACTTCTTTCTCTTATATTTGGTCATCTAAACCTCAAATATTTTTTTTCATAACTCTTGCCTTGCTAGTGGTGGCTTTTGTCATCTGCTGATAACCTTTGCAAACAGTTTAGACCCAGAACGAGAGGGACAGAATGTCCGTCCTTATCTAGATCCAAACTGTTTAATACTCTGATAATGTTCCTGAATGAACATTTTGAAAAAGTTGATTTCAAAAGATGTCAGCAGACGACAAAAAAGCATTAAAAATTACCCAGCAAGCACATAGTAAAATATTGAGGAGGTCCATTTAGCTGCATGATGATTTACCAAAAATTGAAACATTGCAATAGGAAGCAGATTTTACACTGATCAGACTGATTCATGTGCAATTTGGTCTAGGTCTGATTTGTTTATTCAGTCATGTCCATATATTTAACCCATGCTGAACCTTGACATAATCGGCTTTGAAAACAGTGTATCCTGATCAGCTGGCCTCTTCTCAGAAGAAAGCTGATCAGGATCCAAGCTGTTTTCTACTATGATTGTAAAACATGCCTATACATGTAACTGGAAGACTGCAAGTTAAAATGACAATTATGGGAAGGAATGTAGTGTGTAAAAATATCCAGCATGAAAAGGGTTGAGGTATATAAAGGTTAATGGAAATGCTATCAAAACTATAAGACACTTTCCGTTAACAACTATTTTTCACTGCTGCATATTTCATGCAGATTAAGGTTGATGGCAAGGTTATGCTACCATGATTATGGTGTTGCAAGGCCATGCTACCATAATTATGATGGCAAGGCTATGCTGCTATAACTATGGTGTTGCAAGACCATGCTTCCATAACTATGGTGTTGCAAGGCTAGGCTACCATAACTATGATGGCAAGGCTATGCTACCATAACTTTGATGGCAAGGCTATGCTGCTATAAATATGGTGGCAAAGCTGTGCTACCATAACTATAATTTTCTCTGCACATTAGTTTTAGTGAAGAGAGTTCACTGTTTCATGTGCATTGTCACACTAGAAAGGCAGAAATGTGTATCAATCATGCGATTTGACAAGCTTGATCAAAAGATATTTGAAACAGTTTTTCATTGTGACATCACTGAAACTTCTCCGTACAAAAGTGTTCCCACTTTTCCACCTTAGATGTGGTGACAATAGATCGATCTGTTATTGAAATAACATTGGCTTATTTGTCAAGCAGTCTGCAGAATACATGTGATCAGATGCTCATTGAAAGCGTCTTAAGAGACGCTTTCAATGAGCTTCTTAACACATGAATTTTTGTGAAATCAGAAAATTTTGTGTGTTGTAACATGATTTTATGAAAATCACTGACTTATCTCAAAAAAGTCCCCTGATTATTAAAGTTTGTGACATACCTGGCAGCTTTGTTTGCCCTCTTTTGGGTATGGTTACAATTAGATAAGATAAGGATATCAAACTTTGCATTGATGGACAGTTTGGTCATATTTTACCTACAAAATCATGTTTTCCCCCCACATATAGTTGCAAGATTGTTTTTGAATATTTGTGTGTACCAAGTGAAAACATATTGTGCTAACTTTACTGAAGTGAATACATTTTATTATGTTTACATAGACTTTTGTTTTGTTTTTAGCTCACCTGAGCCGAAGGCTCTCGGTGATCTTATAGGATGGGACTCGAGCAGGCGTCCGTGTGTCCGTCCGTCGGTGGGTCCCTCTGTCCGATCACACTTTCAGCCATGAATATCTCTGAGACCAGCTGGCCGATCATAATCAAATTTCATTTAAAGCATGATTGGGGTGGGGGATTTGCTGCATAAAGTTTTGGGCCAGATCGGATCAGAACTCTGGTTTCCATGGCAACAGATGGCTCCCATATGGTTATAATGGGGAAAATATTGTGAGCACTCTAGCTCTTCAAGGACAGCAATAAAAGCTTGGATGAGTTCGAAATTGGGCAAGATTGGACCAGGGTCTACGGAGTTAAATGCCATTGAACGTCTGAAAAATATCCATAGACTTATAATGGGAGAAATGTTGTGAGCACTCTGGTGCTTTCATTTTTGAATGGATCTTCATCATTTTTGCAGGTAAGAAGGTAAGAAGGACAACCATAAAAGCTTGAATGTGTTTGAATTCCTGCCAGATCCCATCACCAGCTACTGAGTTAGCTGCCACTCTAGGCATTTGAAAAATGAAAGTATAATGTTGTGAGCGCTCTAGCACCTTATTGTTTGATTGGATCTTATTCATTCTTGCATGTTACAAGGACAGTAATAAAAGCTTGGATGGGTTCGAAAATCGGCAAAATTGGACCAGGGTCGACTGAGTTAACTGCCCTTGAACGTCTGAAAAAATCTCCATAGACCAAGAATGAGAGAAATGGTGTGAGCACTCTGGTGCTTTCATTTGAATGGATCTTCATCATTTTTGCAGGTAACAAGAGCAACCATAAAAGCTTGAGTGAGTTTGAATTCCTGCCAGATCCCATCACCTACTACTGAATTACATATAGCTGCCCTTGAGCATTTGAAAAATTAATGTATATTGTTATGAGCACTCTAGCACCTTCATTTTGAGCATAGGCTCAAGGTGCTGGAGCTTTTGTGATGTCCGTCGTCCATTCATCCGCTCATCGTCCGTCTGTCAACAATTTCTTCAAACAACATCTCTTAAAGCTGCATAGTCTGTAACTTTTGATCTTCTAATTTTAAAAATGATGTTTTTATTTTCCAAGAACACAGTAAAAATACTCAAATTCAGGTAAACATTTTACCATTTTCGTGAATCTTAACAAGTTATCACTATCAAAACAACTGCATTTATGTTAAAATTCAACGGTCTAGAATTATTGGAGGGACGCAAATAATTACCAACAAGAGAAATAAACACCTATTTGATAAGATAATTCACTTTTCTATGCAGTTTTCAGCTGTACTGAACATTTTTATTGTGAAAACATAGTTTTATTCTACTTTTACAAATGATTTAAAAAGAAAATAGTTTTTTTTCGAAAAATGTTCATAGTTACAGAGTATGCAGCTTTAAACCTCTTCGTGGAATTTAACAGGAATGATACTTAGGTGGTCCGCTTTGAAAGTTGCTAAAATATACTCAAGGACATTGAAAACGCATCACCCAGATTAAATCCTTTATTTCACAAACGCTGAGAATGTCAGCGAGATAATTGTTATTGCATATTATAGTCTGACCAGATTGTATTGGTCCTAGAAAATTCATTGTTGTAATTACTTTAAGGTATTGAAAAGTATCCGTTTTAAGACAGGTGTGGTCGATTTTGAGGGACACAAATTCAGCTGCAAGTTCACACGCGTTAGTTTTGATTCCTGACTCAACAGATTTGCGTTTTTTGCTCTCTCACGATTGCACATTCATCATTGAACAATTCGAAATGAATTGACAGTTCGGTATGCTCAAAATTACACCCCTTTAAAAAACCGACATACCCCAGCCACCCTGATTACTATAGTCTAGTAATAAGACTGAACGTCTTGGGTCTTTTAAAGTTTCGATTTTTTTACGTCCGGTTTTATTGGAAGAGGCTAAGGGCATACACAGATTGAAGATTATGCATAAATTACGCTTGTATCACGTGTCTTTTGTATTGTATAAGTGACGTTAACGTAAGTTTTTAAGACGTTCTCGATCACATGACTGCAGATCTCCTGCCATGATTTACATCAACGTCTTTCCCACATGACTGCCAGTGTATGTAGTCAATATTAGTAATGAAGGCGTGCATAAAGGTAACTTATGGAGATGTTTCTAAAAAGGAGCTATAGATTGATGTTTTGACTTTTATTTTCGAAACATTGAAGTTATCAATTGCTTTTAATTAGAAAAAAGTCTATAAACTCTTTTTGGTGATATGGTATCATACACGCAACAGTTTAAACGTAAAAAATAATCAAAAAGCTTCATTTAACTGTGCAGAAAGGTGCTGGATGCTATATGTACCCATGTGACGTCATCAGCAGCGTCGCGTGATAGTGCAGGTAAATTAACGACTGATTCATACCAATTCTGGGTTGCACATTAAATCTGCGAGTAAATTTTCAATCGCATATACGGTTTGCGAGAAAAGTGCAAAAATATGGTGATGCGTTTTCAAAGTCCTCTATAGTGTTTCGAGGACTTAAGTGACCCCCGTTTTTTGCTAATTATTCTTTAATGGTGATTTTAATTGAAAAATAAATTAGAGAAACGAATTTAGATATAGACCGCGTAATTGAATTATTTTTTTCCACATAAATGTGACTTTTTGTATAGACTGGGATTAGATGGAATTTTGGTGTGTTTTTGCGGCCCCTCTTTGAATTAGTCCCCAAGTGAACCTAATGATATAAATAAAACATAGCTTATACGGGTCAGTGGAGGTAATTCGTCAGTCCTACAGATAAGAGTGCGTAACAGAAAATTTTTTTTCCTATTTCTCAACCCAAAAATATTTGGTGTGTACTCAAAACAACCGTCTCGGTGATACGGTTCTTTTGAGCACACAAAAACACGTGTTTAAACTGATGAAGACAGTCACAGCTCACACTAAAATTGCTAAACTGGACCAATCTTCGCGCATTAGCCTATGATTCACTGCTTATACTGACTTACGAGGGTCATTTTTTATGTTCGTAGAATCGTGCTGTATCTCTACAAATATAGAATTTACGGTACTATAACTATATATATTTTGAAAGGTCTATCTCCTGTCTATCACTTGATATAAATTTTACATCATTAGCGCTTAGTTTGGTCAAGATATATATCTTTGAATAGGGCTTAAAAAGGACACTGGCCGAAATCCGTGTCATTTTAATCACGCAGCTATTAGGAAATTAGATGCTGTTAAGTTCCATTCGCTATGGTGATATAAGCATTTTTCAAGCTGATTTTTGCTTTGCACCATCAAAATTAATTATTCAAACGCTAATCGTAGACAAGTGCAGCAAAACTATAAGCATGTTGTTTGCTCTTCTATAACAATTTTAAAACACCCATCAATATACCAAAATAATCACATTCAAGTGCTAGTTATTACATCTGTTAAAATTACGATTGTGAACGAATTTTAAAATTTCTTCTGGTTTTGCATAGCACAAGATATACTCAATCATTCGTCAGCAGTTATATTGATGTATCGGTTTAAGCATGTAACTGGCAACTTCTGGTACTGGCATACCCCCATGTTATAAAAAGTGGGTGGGGTAAATCAACCCCGCGTAGAAAACTCAATAACAATCAGATCTGCATAATTTTCTTATTGCAGTTATTTCAAAACCTGTTAAGAGGCACAAAAACAGTTTTAATGTATTTTCTAAATACAGCAACGCTCCATGACGTCATTTATATTCAAAATAAGGGATTTTAGCATCCCCTAGGCTATTTATTTTGCAGTTCATTTCTAATAAAACAAAAGTATTAACCTTGTTTTGGAATGAAAGTTACCATAACACATCCATCTACCATATAAACAAGAAAAATTATAATAATACTTTACAGCTAACATATTAAGCCACATTCAAAAGCCCGCATCCAACTTCCACTTGTGTCAACTTTTTACAATAAAAGTTTATATGCCTACTGTTCAATTTGCTGAGGTTTCAAACAAGTCTTCCATATCCAATAATTGCTGCGCATTTGCTGTGATGTTTATATAATACTGTAGCACGTGGTGTCCTTGATCTGCAGCCATATTTTCAGAAACTGTGTATGGCTATGAACTCAAATTCATGCAATTGTTTCTAACGTTCTGTCAGAGACTAAGTACATAAATGTCATATTTCTACCATATTTCCAGTGTGCGATATATAGGTATGTCTTTGCCTCTTAGAAGTCACTAAAGTAATGCATTTTGAAATAATTTTAGGTTGCATGTATAGATAAAAGCTCAATCTTTCCGAATATATGCATGATGTATGCATTTACTTTCGCCGTTTTCATTAAATCTACCTTTCTACGAACATAAAAAACGTCCCTCGTATAAACTTCAATGTACATCTGCATTGAAATGGCCTGTGTTAAAAAACGATTCAAGTAATAATATTGTCTAAACCTTAAATGCCGGGTTGTTGTTGTCCTCTGCTGAATTTTCTTTCGAGATAATTATTTTCTAAAAATATGTCTTTCAGGAATACAAAAGGTTTTCAAATAGTATGGATCCAGATAATGCCCAACATTTTAGCCTGAACTTGGCTTCAGCTGTTGACAAAGTTTATCAGCGAAATATCTTAAGCAGGCAAATATTTGATTTTGTTTTTTGTTTGATTTGATTCTTTACATCCCATCAACAATCTTTCAATTATATAGGGACGGGCCTTCCTGGGTTGAACCAGTACTAAGCTGGGATAAATGTGTCTTGCTCAAGGACCACAACGCAGTGACGCCGGTGAGGCTCGAACCCGCGGCCCTTCGGTCTGGAGTCAAGCACTCTACCACTGAGCCACTGCGCTCCCACAAATATTTGATGTTCTTGAAGTTTAATGTATATCCCCGATTCACTATTTCTCATCAACTCTCTAATTTGCTTGAATTGTCGTCATAAACTCTTTACTTACTAGTGTCGCCTGCTGATAACCTTTGAAATCAATTTAGACTGATGGGCATGATCTGGATCCAAACTGCTTGACACTCTACTGGTATAACCTGAAAAAAAAAATTAGAAAAAAAACAACAACAACAAAAAAAGATTTTGAAAAAAAATATCAGCAGACGACAAAACCATGGCAAATTACTTCGTAGGCAAAAAGAGTGGATGCACTGAAATGGAAGGTGCTACATGTACATGTAGGTTTCATGCTTAAGCTTATATTTGCCTGCTTTCAATACGGCACATTCTAGGACACATATAGACTTTTACAATTGCGCGTGTGCGTATATATCATCATAGCAATGCAAATATACCACGTGTATCTATAGGGGTACACATGGGTATATTTATAGGGAAAACAAATAAGTTATTCTTTTGTACAGGGGATTTGGGCTTCATTTACAAATAAGGGCGCCCCCCCAAAAATAAGTTTTAGTTACGCGGTGTGCATTTAAATCCACATGCTAAGTCCCATTCTTCTGGGTTCAATTTAAAGCTATTTAAAAAAAAGAAAAACGGGGGTCACTTAAACTCTGGAAATACATTAGTATTCCATGCAGTATTCTGGTTGCCATAACAGACCAAAAGAAAAAACTTTAAAAATCTTCTTGTCAAAAACTATTGGTTAGATTTCAAAATAATTTGGTAAAATGGCCCTTGTGTGACCTTCTACCAAAGTTCTTCAAATTATTTTGATTGGTTTAAAAACATGGCCGGCTATGAGCGTGGCCAGTTTTTCCTACGTTAATATAGGAAAAACCTTTATAAATCTTCTTGGCTAAAACCGTAAGGTCTAGAGCCTTGATATTTGGTATGGTGCATCATCAAGTGGACCTTTATAAAGTTTGTTCAAATTATGACCCTGGGGCCAAAAATGGTCTCATCCTGGGGATCTCATGTTTTACATAAGCAACGAAAAGAGGGCTAAAATGAGAAAATGTAAGGGAGATAACACCTGCAGTTGTGGTTGACTGACTTACCAGTAGTTACCTTTCTTGATTAGTGGAAACAATAAGTAGTTTTCTCCCTTGATCCTGGGTGATTTTCCTTTTAATATTTTAGTGTTTCATTCCCTTTCATCAAATTATACCCCTGTGACAAAAGTGGTTCCTTCCTGGGGGACATCTGTTTTACATAGGCTTATATAGGGAAAACATAAAAACCACTTGGCCTAGAACCTTGATATTATGTATGTAGCAGCATCTAGTGAACCTCTACCAATTTTGTTCAAGTTATGACCCTGGGGACCAAAAAGGCCCCTCCCCGGATTTCACATGTTTTACTTAGACTCATAAGAAAGAAAAGATGAGGTTCTACATCCTATTAATCTTGTCAACATAATTAATGGAAACGCTGATCTATCAAAATTCAATGCTGGACTTTGTGGGAGGGGGGGGGGGCTATGCGTTCCTTTACCTTTATAAACAGTCATTTTTAGGTGAGCGACCCGAGGGCCCTCTTGTTACAATTGTTAAAAGGCCAATTGACCTAACAAATGTAAGAGATAGACCAAGCCTTCCTTATTTACAATATACATTGCTAGCATGCAGTGGTCGGATTAATTTTGCGGAGTTATGACCCTTGATAAATCCTGTAATGTATAATGTTGTATATTTTGTCTCGACCAACAAAAAGTATCAAGATTTACATATAGCTAGCATGTTATGGTCGAATGATATGACTGAATTTATGGCCCTTTAATATATCTTGTATTTATTAATCTTGTCCGCACAAATCAGATCAAATCAAGTACTGGTAGTTGGATTACAACAAAACTTCATGGGCACCTCACAGGTTAAGGTAAACACAATTCTTGATCGTATAATTGTAAATATTTTCTTACACCGCATTTTTAACATATGTTTTAGGAGCTCCAAAGAACTCTTATTGATACGTTTCTTTTGAGTACCCACTAGATATGTTGTTTTGGTTGAGAAATAAGAACGTTATATTTTTTGGGTACGCACTCAAGCACGCACAAAAGATTAGCTTGCTTTGGAGACATGTCCAAGGACCCATTATAGAGTTATTCTTGAATCACGGACCAGTGTTTACAGGCGAGTCTGCAAAGAAAGGCAAGAGACTTCGCTGCTCGCATACACGAAGCATGGATGTAGATGAAGGTTTTTGCACCGCTTTTGGTGGTTTCGCTCCCCTAAAAACAAAAATAAACTTATCAGAGTTGGACCCACTCTGACAAAACTTTCTGGGTCCGCGCATGCAATCGCAGCATTCTTTGCAGCAAATTTCAAAAGTGCTGAAATTTGCCCTGTAGAAGCTAAATTGTAGCGAGCACAGCTCCCAATGCACATAGTGAGTACTATGACAGGCATAATGTCAAAAATGGGACAATAAATTTGCTCAAGTTTAGCATTGTTCCTTTTGTGTACGTTCTTTCAAGGTCACAGGTGGGCACTTTGAAATGTCCAAAATATGGTTTCAGTGCGTTATCTTCTGACCTAATGGATGGATTTTGACCAAACTTGCATAGATACATTGTTGGGAGGTGGGAAAGAGTTGATCGGAATTGGGTGACCTTGGCCTAATTTTCAACGTCACAGTATTACTTTGAAATGTCCAAAATATGGGCGTGCGTTTTCTTCTGAACCAGTGGATGGATTTCCCTGCTCTTCACTATGGTGTAGATTTTATTTTCTTGTCCTTTGGACTCATGGGTTTCATTGTGGAAATTTGAAACTTTTAGAGGGTCACTGATGAATCCTAAATGGCAGAAACTAGCTAGTCTGGCCCAGGAAATATGCACACTCTAGTTTCAGTTCTTTGGTGCAGTCTTTGCTTCCAAAGGATACCCTTTTAATAACATATTTGACTTCACAACGGCTGGTGACTGGGACTGTGTGGCGGCGGTAGAACGTCTCCCTGCCCTTCACTTTAGTGTAGATTTTATTTTCTTGTCCTTTGGACTCATGGGTTTCATTGTGGAACTTGGAAACTATCAGAGGGTCACTGATGAAGCCTAAATGGCAGAAACTAGCAAGTCTGGCCCAGGAAATATGCACACTCTAGTTTTAGTTCTTTGGTGCAGTCTTTGCTTCCAAATGATACCTTTTTAAGAATATATTTGACCAACCTTGCATGGATACATTGTTGGGAAGAGGGAAAGATTTGATTAGATTTTGATGACATTGACCTTATTTTCAAAGTCACAGCGGCACTTTGAAATGTCCAAAATATGGTTTCCATACGTTATCTTCTAAACCAGTTGATGAATTTTGTCCAAACTCGCAGGGATACATTGTTGGGAAGAGGGAAAGGGTTGATTTGATTTTGGTGACCTTGACCTAACTTTCAAGGTCACAGGGGCACTTTGAAATGTCAAATTTGACCAAAATATGTTTTTGTATATCTCTTGAATGTAGAGTTGATATTATTTAGGTGACCTTGACTTAATTTTCAAGGTCACCTCATTTCAAGGTCATTATCCTGAAACAACTGTAAATTCAGCCTTTACTGGGCTCTGTCTTCTAAATCAGTGGAGTTTTCTGCGTCAAACTTGCATAGGTACATTGTTTGGAGACAGAAAAGAGTTAATTAGATTTTAATGACCTTGACCTTATACTCACGGGAACCACAGCCCTTTGCAATTTCAAAGTCTTACCAAACTTGTGTCTGTGCATGCTCTTCCTTGAAATAATTGATGGCTCATTGTGACACAATAAAGAGCAGTAAGTATGCTTGCCAACTCAAATTGCGGTTGGGGGACATAGGTTTCCTCTGAAAATACTGCTTTAATTATAGCACAATTATAAAGGAATTAAGTGGGAGCGAGCGAGTAATCCACTTAATTTCTTTATAATTGTAATATATAAAGATCTATGACCTACTTATAGCTTTCTCCTCCTTTTTCATGGCTGCGTCTTTGGAAATGGTCGCATTGACCACTTCACGGATTTACTTAATGATTTACTAAATAGATACATGTATTACGAATATTGACAAAATATGTGAATAAATCGGCCAAAAATTTAAATTTCGGTGCAAACTAATTGGTTGTGAAGCACATGAAGGGTTGAAATAAACTACAAGATGCTGTATCTCTAAATCCACAGAAAGCATTGTTATGAAAATTATTCTGCGTCTTACTCAGGACATATTGTCTATTTCTGAAACTCAAAACGCCATTTATAGCTCACTCCGCCTCTCCTATGCTTCACAACCAATCAGTTTGCACAGAAATTTAAATTTTTGGCCAACTTTTCAATATTTGTGTTTTAAGTAGTGTAAATGTTTTATGTCCTTTTTTATTAATTTATATGGTGTGTATTTGTATATATGTAAATCTGTCTATGGGATCACATGGTAGACTAGCTTATGTAGCTAAAAGTGCAACCCTCATTAAATAATGTATAAACATTAAATAATGTATAAATAAAAAATAAACTTATTTATAATCACATATTTTGTCAATACTGGTAATACCGATTAAGTAAAATCATTAAGCAAATCCATTAAATGGCCAAAGGAGCAGTCAGAAAAGGGGAGGAGAAAACTATGAGTAGGTCATAGATCATTTATTATTTTAAAGATATTAAGTCGTTCACTCGCTACGCTCGTTCCCACTTAACTCCTTTATAATTGCAATATATGATCTATAATCTATAATACGAATAACGTACTGCATCGTCTTCAGGAGAATGATTTTCATTCCCTTTTTATTACACTGTGCTGTGGTAGCATGCAGCGAATTTGGGATCAAAACCCACAGCACTGTTCAAGAAATAAAATAAATCACAATAAAATCAAACATATATATTCAATTCAGGGTAAAGGTTCTACAGAAGTTTCTTTTAAAATTTGAATAAAATGAAAAATACCACCCAACAATCCTAAAATGGGAAATGGACTCGTCCAATTGATAGGGATGGGAAAATACATTTGGCATAAATGGGTTGAACAGATGTTGATTGGTAGGCGTTTTTTAGCTTCACTTTCGATTTACCTTCACTTTACACAGCGCACAAATTTATTTAAAAACAGAACTTAAGATGTACATTTGTATTTGCTCATTACTGGACTGATCAGAATGTACGCGTAGCGCAGTCGGTAACGTGTCTGGCTACAGAGGCGTGTCTTACTGCGGATCCAGGGGTCACGAGGATTGTGACTGTTGTCGATTAAAAGCGTAAGTATGTGCACGAAGTGCTGGTTTTGTTTGTTTGTTTGATTTGTTTCTTTACGTCCACTCAACAATCTTTCAGTTATGCGGGACGGGTCTTCCTGGGTTTAACCAGTACTAAGCTAGGATATATGTGTCTTGCTCAAGGACCACAACGCAGCGACGCCGGTGAGGCTCGAACCCGCGGCCCTTCGGTCTCGAGTCAAGCACTCTACCACTGAGCCACTGCGCTCCCTACGAAGTGCTGGTGAGCCGCTTGATCAAGCTTGCCCAGGAAAAAGTGTGGTTAGGTGAACTGACCGTCCCGCTTTGACCATAGCTGTTGCCTTGGAACGTAAAGCAACAAAACAAACAAACTGACCAAAATTTCAGTTGGAGATATGAAATTGAAAATAATATCATTAAACAAAGTAAAATCGTAAAAACTAACACCGTATTATAAATCGTATTGCACAATTGTTACATCGTAGTTTAAATAATGTTTGCAGATAAGTTTCTTAACATAGTAACTTTACGCGGAAATCAATAACAAAATGGAGTGAAACAAAAAACAACAACCTTAAACTGAACATAGTAACTTCCTTTTTTAAGTTATGCTAAGCTGTGGTCAATTTAGACAGTTTTTGGACAAATATGAGCTTCCCGGACTTGAAAACTAAGGTAAGACATGTAAAATATAGTTCTACTAGGCCTAGTTATTTTCATTTTAGTAGTCTAGCCTATTAAGATAACACAATGAAAATGAAACTAATGACCCCGCAAAATCATCTTAGTGTTCAAACACCTAAAAGCGTAGCTCTATCGGCCCGCCAGCGAAACGCCATGCAAGTGGTATTTCGCTGGCGGGTAGATAGTGGCCCAAAACCGTACGTTGTCTGGAATAAAGGACGTAGACTCTTGTGGTCGCACGAACATGTCTCAATTGAATTAAATTTTTTTGATGAAATTAATTGTCGCCAAGACAGGACAAACCCGCAAGCTGTATTAGACAATATTTTAATCATCCTATGTTAAACGGTCTAATTTTACATGTTCAAATTTCATTGAAACCTATTTTTAGATTTTATCGCATTTTTCCAAAACTGGGTCGAAACGCATTATATTAGTTATTAACTGAAGTAAGAGTATGGAGGGTTTTTCGCGTCACCCGTTTTATCGGAGTGTTCATCTTAACCTGTGACATTGACAGTCATTGCAAAGCACTCTTATCGCAAATGCGACTAGCGAAGGCTCAAACGAACCTGTGCATCTGCACAATCTCACCAGTTTCCACTAATTGCACGCATGGCACGTAGATAAAGGCTCAAATGAACTCCACTAGGTAGCCTCTCGAGTACGTTTAGTGAATACCTAAGTTACACTCAATATGGGCCTCGAGAATACTTGTCTTCGGGGGTTTGCGAACAACACAGGCGCAGACCAGCCTGCACACCCGCGCAGCCTTATCAGCGCCTTTGTTATTCGCTTTTTTAAAAAGTATCATATGTAAACTTGCTGCAGGTGAAATTTCAATTTTCTAGCTAGTCTCTGCAGCTGAGGAGACTGGTTTAAAACTCGCTTTGTCGGACACCCAGAAGACAGGTTTTCTCGCGACGAGGCCCAATTATTATGTGATAAGTGCCAAAAATCTGATGAGCTGGCCATTTTGGGGTAAAGGGTAAAGTCGGGTAAATTCGGACATCAGGTAAATTCGGACACACGTTTGCAAACAGTGGAAATCCAGATGAGACGGCTCCTCATGAGCCGTCATCAGGACTTCCACTGTTTGATTAGTTAATTTATCTTTTATTCCAATAATTGAACTATGAAACAAACAAGGTGGCTGTCCGAATATAGCTGTCTGTCCGATTATACCCGACTTTACCCGAGATGTCACAGCCACCCACGCTAATGAATTCTAATCCATCATGATGATGTCTATTTGTATTTGCGACCAGCAAAGGCTCTGGCGCAGACCATTTGCGTCAGCTCGCCCTATAATTCGATAAGTACCAAAACCTTATGTGCTGGCTTAACCCATGTAAACATGGCGTCCTTTCTGTGGGTCATAGCTAGGCAAACGGTGCAGACCCAGATCAGACGCAGCAGAATGCAGCGTCTGATCAGAGTCTCCACTGTTTGCTTACAGTATGTTCTATTAAAATTTGAATAATAATGATAAATACAACCCAACAACCCTTAAAACGGAAATGCACTGGTCCAATTGATAAGAGCGAGAATTTCCATTCTGCTCAATTGGCTTAAATGAATATTATATTGGTTTCAGAAGGGGAAACAGGACTGTGTGTCTTTCGTGTTCCTGATAATCACAATAATCCTACTAAGCACACAGCTTACAATAACCATCGTATGGCGGAACCAAAGAGCAGCAAGCCCACCCAAATCCGAACAGACCATCTGCGAACCATGCTCAGAATTGTACAGGGATGGTGAACTCCCAGCTGGATGTGAAATAACAACTGAAGACAAGGGAGATAAACAGTGTTGCTGTGATGCCAGTGTAGCTATAGACAGAATTGTAGAAAACGTAAGTATATCTGATTCGAATGTGCTTTTCTTTTCTTTGTGGTGTTTAATGAGTATAGCATGTGTTATACGAGCCCAATGTTGCACTTTGATTTCTTTCATATAGTTCCATTGTTGCGCTTTGCTGTCTACCATACAATTTTATTAGAAGACAAATTCACAATTAAAAATAAGCGTCTGGTGCCAGGGGCGTAGCCAGAGACTTTAAATATCGTGTTGAAGCCCACCCCAAAATAAGAATTAAGAAATATTCTGAACTAGTTACTTTATTTTTTAGATAGAGAATAACAAAGGTGCTGATCAGACTGCGCAGATGCGCAGGCTGGTCTGCGCCTTTGTTGTTCGCAAGCACAAAAGTCAGGATTTCGAGCGTTGAGGCCAATATGATGTTGAAGCCAAGGCCTTCTTGCCACGGCCTGGCTACGCGCCTGGGGGCAAAGTTTGTCCTTTGATGATTCAGGGAGCTTGGTACTGTTACATGCATGGCTAACACTTGCTAAAAGATTTCAACTTACAGTGTATGTTACTGATTTTGACATTTTAATCTTTAGAAATCTAAAGTATAATATAAGATACTTCATTATTGTTTTTGAAAACTCTTCAATTAGTCTTTAATTGATTTCTTACACTTTTACCTGGAGTCCGGCCATTTTTCAGGTGAATGAGCTCTAGACATATGTAACAGAGTCACTATTACCTGTTTACAAGACATTCAAAGCAGTATCATAAATCTTTGATAATGGTTAAAATTCACAATTTTCAGCGTAATACCTAGGTAGGGAAGGTTATTGATGAGTATACGTAATAGTAATTACCATATTATTAACATATGTATGTGGAGATAATCCACAAGCTTCAGCAAGTGAATTGTCTTACGTACAGGTGGACAACCATGCTATGATTATTGTATACCATCTACATCAGTGTAGATCTTGCACATCATGAAATATTTCATACTTAAGTTGGTAAGGATGGTATAAATTGATGATACCTGGGTCGAGGTTTGATAATTATTTCTAAAATATAGCCCATAAAGAAGTACTATAGAAGACATATATTTATCATATGACGTCGTGTCTGGGAGTGAAATAACGCCATACAATAAAATAGATAAACCACTAGTGGTTTACAGATTTAAGGGAAACGTTATGACGTCCATAACAACGTTGCGTGCATGATGACAAAATCATAACGTTTTTACGCCAGAAATGAGATTTCAAAGTAATTGTCATATGATAAATAGAATCTAACATTCGTGCTTTTGTATTATTGAATTTATTAAACTCGTTGCGAAAAAGAGATAAAATGCTCGGCAAGCCTCGTATTTTATTTCTTTTCCCCAACTCGTTTAATAAATTCAATAAAACATGAGCATTCATGTAAGATCCTCTATCTAAAATTTAGCCCATAAAGAAGTTCTGCAGGCGACATATATTTTAATAAGGACTTTCTTCTTTTTTTGGGGTATAATGATCCATCCTCCCCACATAAGTCAATAGTTACGCATCCTTTCCTTGAGGTCTGATAAATAGGACACTGCGTTGACTTAAAATGTGTTGAAACCCTTTTTTCACCCTATAATAGTGAACCACAAATTATGACTCTTCCAAAAAAGGTAATAAGAGTTTAGGTATTTTCCTGTAAAATAGATATTTTATGCAGGTACATGTAAGTTCCCCTTGAAACCTCATTAGATAATTAGTGCAGTAAGTTCGTTTTGTTTTGTTTGATTTGATTCTTTACGTCCCATCATCAATCTTTCAGTTAAACAAGAACGGGTCTTTCTGGATTGAACCAGTACTAAGCTAGGATAGATAAGTCTTGCTCAAAGACCACAACACAGTGACGCCGGTGAGGCTCGAACCCGCGGACTCTCGGTCTCGAATCAAACACTCTACCACAGAGCCACTGCGCTCCCTATAGTGCAGTAAGATACTGATATTGGTTTTATCTGTCCCATATCAGTTAATCCTCTCATGACCTTTCATATACTAAAATATATGTCTTTAAGTCCATTTTTAAACCTTTTCAGGTAGCAGAGGCTCGCTTCAACGAAATGAACTCACGTCGTAAGTATGGTCTCAGACGAATAAAATCGGAACTAGCATGCAGTGGGGGGGGGGGGGGATGCAGGTGGTCCAGATCCCCTGAAAAATCAGAAAGCTTTTGGATTTCGTAGCAATACTGGTCCGGCCCCCCTGAAGAATCACTAGGCTACCAAGTCAGTAATAAATGTTGGGCCATCATCGGCCCGCTAGCGAAACATTTAAATGTCGTTTCGCTTGCGGGCCGATAATGGACCGTTTTAGTGGTATTTGGATACTCTCTCCACCCATCAACTAAAAACACACTAAAAACGTTCTCTGAGTTGGACCCTTTTTGACAAGACTTTCTAGATCAGCGCATGACTAGTGTAAATCTAGTGAAGTGCAACAAGTTTTAAACCCAATCACGGTTTATAGCTATGGTTTCCTCTATAATTGCATGACGGTGGGTCAGGCCTCAGACTCTATGACGGTTCTAACGCAAAGCTTTAATCGTTGGGTTGGTGCCTGAAGCTTTTTTTGTAGCTGGACCCATCGTGGCTCAACTTGAGGTTTTCTTTTGCTCTGACTATCTGTGAGTCACGAGCCCTTTTCTTTGCTTCATCATGGTGTGTTAATTTGATTAGAGTGTTTCTCCATGATGATACATTGCATTAGCTAGATGGCCTCCATGCGAGCTGAACATTTCTTGTACTTTGACAAAAGCAAAAACTAGGGCGAAGATTTGGTACCAGTAAAATGCATTAAAGCCCCCCCCCCCCCCCCCGGTGGCTTAGGCTGCTGTACGTTCTAAGGCGGTGGTTCTGTTGTTGTTGACTTTTTTGTTTATTGTTACTACCATTGCTGGAGTCTGTAATTGATCTATGTTTTGTTGTACGTTACTTTATGTCCATTCTAGTATTGCAATCATCTTGATGGGGAAGAGAGAGCTGGTTGCTTTGCTTAATTTGTCTTCCTGGTGTCTCATGATGGTTGAGCGGCTCATCCTCGCGGTGCCATGGGGTTGTCTGCGGTTTGTGATAGTGATATTTCCTGATCATACTCACTTACTATGGCAATTAAACATCAATCTGAGCCAGTTTATTATCACACATGCGCAAACACTTTAAAATACCATGCTGATACATTCAGCTATATTTCTTCCCAATAACAGTGGTGGTGCATGTACCACTACCTGGTTTATGAGGTGAGCATGAGCTACTTGCTGCGAGTAGTAAAGAGGTCACATGAGAGGTTAAGGTATTTTCTGATAAAATATTTAAATTTATCTTGGTGAAAGAAATTTGGTTTTATACAGTTAAGTCCCCTCTTGGAACCTCTTGAGTCCGCGGAGATATTGAAATGGATTTAATCTCTCCCTTATCAGTTAATTCAAATATGAAAATATAGACCTTTAAAAGGAAAGTCTTCCTGTTTATTCAATAAAATGTTAGGGCTATTCTATGCTGTTGATAAATAAATAATGGCGATGTCTATACAAATATTAGAGACCCCAGACAACATAAAGAAAAATGGATAATTTATTATAACGCTTTGTTATATAACTGGAGAGATCCTGTCTCAGTCTTGATTGGCCCAACTGGAAACTGGTCTAAACTGGTCCATAAGTTAATATTGCATGAAAACCAGCTGGAACTAGTTTCCAGAAGTTAACATTTTTGACACTTCTGCAATATTACCCTGTAGAGAGCTAAAATAGCATGATGAGTATGAAACTAACATGTGCTGCATGAAATTGACATGATTTGCTGTTTCAGTCAACAGTTTTGTTTGCTTATTATCTTTATTTTGAATAAACAAACTATAAAAACAGTTTAATGTTAACATTTTACATTCCCCATTAAGAGAATTAATATACATTTGAAAATGCAAAATACTACATTAAAATATTTTAAAAACAGTTGCTAAAACTTGTGAGAAAGTCTTAAGATGTCTTAGACTGAAGGTTGAACATGTCCTTAAGTAGCAAAATTTTCATTCTTAAATGAAAAGTCATATTACAAAACAGTTATTGACTTCAATTTCGGTAGACATAAGGATTTATTTACCCTCAAAAGTGATATAGCGGCCTTGGTGAATTATCACTTTTTCGGGTGTATACCTCATTGAAGTCAATAATTGTATAATGTAAACCATTTTTTCAATCAAAAATTAGGTTGTTGTTTTTATATAAAAACTTAAAACATTTTTGCGACGGTGTGTATACACATTGGAAATGACTCCATGAGTCACCTCCAAGGAATAATACTAACAGCATAACTATGTTGTCTCATTGATTTGATTTGTTGTTTTAGTGGAGAAATACATTGGAATACTAATGGAATCTAGGCCTGTCGAGTATTTCATAATCGATACTAAAAATATAGGCATCCATGCTTTCCGACTGGAGTTCAAGTTACTCATTAATCGATAGTTTTGGTTAATCAGCATGTTTCCATTATCACGATGGTTACCCAAGTTACACGAAAAGTTTTGGTAATGCGGAAGACCGGTCCAAGTTTTCGAGTAAAATAAAAAAAATGTAGAACACCTAATCGTATGAAACACAGGGATCATAGAGTTGTGGGCTACCATCGGCCCACCAGCAAAACGTCATTTTAATGGCGTTTCTCTGGTGGGCAGTTGGTGGCCCGCTTTTGTATGCTTACTGGGAAGCTATTATTCTATATTTTGATAGAGACAGCCAGTGTTATAAAATCTAACTGTGAAGACAAGAAGACATCAGGACTAGTATCTGGCTTATCTTATTCAAGACTGAAAGAAGGTTAGTCAATGCACAGGAGCTTGAAGTTCGGTCCTTATATAACCTCTATAGCCTCAAAGCCATAATCTCACAATGTCATTACATTGTGAGGTTTTGGTTTTGGGGTTGTAGAGGTGGAAAGATGGCAGCAAGAGGTTTGGCATCTACTACCTCCGGCTCAATGATGTAACAATAAAGATGCCTATCTCCTTCCACGGATAGACCAATCACTAGATCAGTTAGCAGGTTCCAAGTGGTTCTCTTGCTTAGATATGAACTCAGGATATTGGCAGGTCGAATTAGATAAAGAAGATAGGAAGAAAACAGCTTTCATTAGCAGAAAAGGACTCATTGAGTTTAAAACGCTCCATTTTGGTTTGTGCAATTATATAAGGACCGAACTTCAAGTTCCTGTTGTCAATGTAAGGCTAGGCCTAGTTATGAGACATCTTGATTTTGTAGCATGTGAACAACAAAGGCGCAGACCAGCCTGCACATCTGTGCAGTCTGATCAGCGACTTTTTTTCTATCCAGAAATAATATTATACTGTCGGACTTTAAAAACGCAACACTTACTTCCCTTTATATCTTTAAAAAGACAGTTGTATGTAAAATTCCTTTGCTTCGACAATGTCATCACGAGGTGGCTCCTTCAGCAAACACCTTAGTTTGAATTGTACAACTAAACTCGGCGACGTTATTTGCTCCATATGAATTAAATCGCTGAAATATTTTTTGAGTAGGTTTTAAGTCATCAAATGTAAGGGTACAAACAGATAAACATCGAATACGCAATAAGTTGTTGTGCAGACCTGCCAATCAATATGAGAGTGAATCCTAGATGACTAATTGACAAAATCGATGTTTTTCGTGGTTCTTGATTTGAAGAAATGTGAAATCTTTTACTGATAACATTTTGTCACATATAACAGTTGGTCTCTTTCCCAAAAGGTTTGCAAGTTAATGCGATCAATGCATCTTACAACCACGCAAGTAGCAAGTTAGCAAAAGCACAGCTGGAGTCACATCATCGCAATGCCACTGGGCCAGATTTCAAAGACTCACCGTACAAGATACGATGTAATAAGTGACAAGCTCGTCAAAGCAAAAGAAACCGCAATCCATATTTAGCAACACCAATTTATTTGAATATTCCTGCTTGTAGCGAGTAAGCAGGGCTAAACAGTTGTCAAAAAACATGGGCGCACTTCGAATCGAACTTAAGTTCCTACTATAGTTCTTACGTAATAGATGCACACGCATGCACGTTTACACCCGAACGGCTAAACTTGGAACTTTTAGTTGGTTGGCAAGTAAACAAAAATAATAGCCCTGAATGCTCCACTTCAACTCTTCATCATAGACAAAAAGGATGTTATAAACTGCACAGCCCTTTCTAATAATCAATTACGAACAAGTGGGACCAAAAATTATGCTCAGCTAGGTTTATTTTAAAAAAACATATCATTTTGAGCCTACTGACCGATCTTGAACCCATCGTGCTAGATCTTGAACCCATTGTGCTAGACAGATCTAGAGTAGGGAACCAGCCTATCTACTAAAATAACGGTGCTACGACCCGCCGTTGATCTCTGGTAGGTTCGTGACGTCACCATAGTAGCGACTATAGGTGTTCGAATCAAACTTAAGTTACTATAGTAGGGACTATAGTTAGATTCGAAGTGCGCCATGGTCATTTAGTCAGGAGGCGGAGTGAAGTGGGTGTAAACATTAATGTGCAGCACCGTGGCAAAATAGACTTTCCATTTGTGAGCAGGACGTCAAGAGGTACAGGCTGATCGGAATCATTATATGGTTTAAAGGACCTTAAGCTTTTCCCATACAGATATAGTCAGTCCAGATAAGAGACGTTGGGCGGTTCTTAGCTAAGTTCAACCCCTGGACAAATACATTTGGATATCGGCTAGTCAGGTTGCATTGTTCGCGTATTCACCCATCTGTGAAACTCTCCACACCAAAAGTATATAACTGTATTCTTATAGTTGCCCTATCGTGGAAAATAAGCGTTTCAGATTATTGAAGATGAATCTGATCAGCCCAGATAACTTGTTTGAAATGTGTACATACATGTATCTTAAACACATACACGTGTATCTTAAACATCTTAAACTATACACCCAAAACATCAATCTTCGACACTGAAATCTACAATCACACAAGTTTTATTGTTTAAAAAAAGATGTGTGTACCCTTTCCCCATAATCCATTAATTGAACCCTTAGCATGCTGAATTTTAATGTGTGTGTGAGTGTGTGTGTGTGTGTGTGTGGGGGGGGGGGGCAGGGTGCTATTTTATGTTGTTGTTTTTAATGCTATTTTTTCAAATTCAGAGCGAAACACCAAATCATTTTCTTGCCAAGGAAGAATATTTTTATCGACAACATTTTTAACGCGAATATTTTCATATAACATACTAAAGGTAAACCTCTCTACCAGTAAACGCACACAACTGCAACAAAAATTAGAGATGAGTGTCTCTTTTGTTATTTTGAGTTGATTTTGTTTGTTTGTATTGATGTTTTGCGTCGCTGCCAATATTTTTGCAGCCATGACGCGACGTTTCTTGGCCACCTAGGTTGAACCAGTACTTAGCAGAGAATTAAGTGTCTTGCTTAAGTCATTTCGATGTGCTTTCATTGAACCTTCTCAAAATAGCGATTCTTTAATCACAGGTCTAACACACTAGCACTGAGCAACTGTGGATCTCAATTATTTGAGCTGATACTTTACATCCCAGTCATGCGCGGATCCAGAGACTTTAGTCAGAGGGGGTCTAACTTTGACAACGTTTTTTTTTGTTGATGAGAGGAGAGATAATCAAAATACCACTAAAAGCGGGCCATTATCAGCCCGCCAGCGAAGCGCAATTTAAATGGCGTTTCACTGGCGTCCGGATGATGGCCTAACATTGAATTTTAACTTTGCGATTTTCAGGGGATCTGGACCAGTATTGCTAAGAAAACCTTTTTTTGTGATCTTTCAGGGGGGGGGGTGGTCCGTATCCCCTGTCACCCTCCCCCCCTCTGGATCCGCCCATGCCTGTCAAGAAATTTTCAGCCATGTCGGGATGTTTCCTGGGTTGAACCAGTACTAAATAGAGTATAACGTGTCTTGAAAGCAATACGGTACCTCCAGAGAGCCTCAAACCAACGGCCCCTTTATCTCAAGTCAAGCACCCTACCACTGGTTGACTCTACATGTATTATACAGCTATTTGGTCACTGTATTGTCACGTGGTATGCGATGTCCCTGTCTCATTTAAAGCTTATGGAGATATGAACCAGTTGTGGGCATGGCTAGACAGTGACCCAAAAGCCAATTAATAACAATTACTACAGTTTTTGAAGGCGTCATTCATGCCACCCTGTTTGTTGGCCTAGTTTAATAATGTGTAATCACTAAACCTATATTACATGTATGCCGTTTATATCCGTATATCATGTGTAAAACATTTCGACCTCCGTACAAGTGTATGCAACTTTGCGTTTTAGATGGTTACATTGACTTGAGACATGACTGTATAGTAAATACAATACCAAAGGAAATTACAGATAAAAGCCCGCTACATGCAATCAGATTTTCATTACGCTGTGTAATCTGACTCTTTATTTTTATACATGTAGTAGCAACAACCGTTCTAACATAGACCAGTGTGCCTTGCTGATCTTGACTAAAATCAACATCTATAGGTTCTAGGAGGCCCTGACAAGTGATCAATAGTATATAACCAATGTGTCTGTAAACAAGTAAGACTTAACTTTTCTGCGAACGTTTACCGGGCATACTAACCGTATAAAGCTGGTCGCCTTTGTCGTCTGCGGTTCAGTTGTTTTGCACGATTTACCCTTAAAGCGTAATCACAACAAAATTCGACTGCTTTTGTCGTCTGCTGAAATGTTTTAGAAGCCTTTACAACAAACAGTGTAGACTCGGATCAGACTGCTCCTATACGAGCAGTCTGATCTCTGTCCACACTGTTTGTCTCTATACTTAGCTTTGATAAACAATGTTAGCAAAAAATTGCAGCAGACGACAAATGCAGACGGAATTTTCTGATTATTTTTAGCTGGTGTGAAGGGTTAAAGCGTACCTATGCTGTTTTACCCATTTTACTATAGACCAGTCTTAATTGACAGTGAATGGCAATGTTCTGTCGGACACGCCCAACGTCCGTTACCTGGTCGCACTATAGTGTAGTGCAACAAGACCCTCGGGCACAGGCTAATCCGAGTCTTCCGTTAGCGCACATATACCATAGTTTCGTCTGGTGCGGCTTAATTTCAATATCTAGATTCTTTGCAAGCAATTTTTGGCGCCGAATACTAATTTTGTGTTGGTGAAATAACGTTTATAATATATAGTAAAGTTGGATATTCCAAAATGGATAAAAGAACCGAAAATTCGTATTTGAGTGCTGACATTCTCAAAACGCTAAAGGGAAACTAGCATCTTTTGTTGTGGAAAGACCACGCGCGTGCCAAATATGGGAATCGTCACATAACAGGTTTTGTCCTATCACATGAGAGAAAAAGGGGCATTGACCCGCCTACGCGTAAGACACAACTGTCAATCATCTCTGAAACCGGCGCAGGAGCACCTGATAGGCAGTTCGACAAGAAATCTAACTGTCTTTTATTTCTGACCGCACACTGAGAAACGAATAGTTGGTCGGCGCGGGTTTGTTTCTTGACAGTGACACCGTTTTATGAACGATCACAGAAGTCGTTTGCTAACTTTCTACTTGCGCGGATGTAATTGGACAAATTTTCCATGTGTTACTTACAAATGAACACGCTTCAAAATGCAATCAAAATAATTGTTCTGCCTTACTTTTCGAGACATAAATTAAAGCTGTTATCCAAGCTTTGCATTTTTAAAGTCTGTCAGAATACAGATTTTGTTTGTTTGTTTGTTTGATTTGATTCTTTACGTCCCATCAACAGTCTTTCAGTTACACAGGGACGGGTATACAGGTTTACAGTTAGTTTCCTGTAGCTGAGCAGGCTGGTTTGAGTCTTACTTGGTCGGAAACCATAAAGACAGATTTTCTCTCGTCGTGGCCTTATTTTGATTCTTCATGGAAGCATCTTCCCCTGAGACTTTACCCTTGGAGAAACCCGCATTTCCGTTCCAACCCCACTCCCAATTACAAATGCGTTGGTGCAGTCGTAATAGTTCGAGTCACCCTAAGCTGGTACGTGTGGGTGACTTCTCCAAAATAGAATGATTACCTGCCAGTTCATCGACCAAACTCAAACTCAGAAAAAAGCTCAGTGATTGGCTGCTTGCGGACACGTGTCCGCAAGCAGCCAATCATTGCACTTTATTTTGAGCTTGAGAAAGAACTCAAGTTTTATAACCTAGGGGCCAGTTGTACAAGCCGTGTTTCGCAGGGCCTCCTTTTCGTGTTCCATGGCATTTAAACTTATATCATTTTAGAGATGATTTGTTAGATTTGATGTTATCTGTTATGTGCCAATGCATATTGGTGAATAGTACTTTTCAGGGTCGCACGTTGCACTGATTACAGCCAAGAGCCAAATGTTTTTTTTGGAAATATTGTGAAACGTGGGAGCTGATATGTCGAAACTGCTAGAGAGTAATACATATGTGCGGCATATCTGGGAAATTTGGTTTGTTTGTTTTTCACCCCCCACCCCCCAAAAAAAATATATATGTATATATATATATATATTTAGCGTCGTTAAATATACATTTTGCGTCGCATTGGTGCATTCACTTATATTGTCTTCTACCAGTCTATTTTGTACAAAACTCTAAAATCTTTCAAGCACGAACCAGATGCGTGTATCATTAATATTTAGATCAAACTTAAAAGATGGCATTTAGAACACTGATCAAATGACCGCTTCCGCTAAGAAACTCTTCTCTAAACACACACACACACACACACACACACACACACACACACACACACACACACACACACACACACACACACACACAGAGAAAACTTTTTGCGTCGTTATAACAGTTTGCGCTGCGACGCAAAATGATGTATATATCCTAAGCAAAAAAAAAAGAAACGTCACAAGTAAATTTAATGCTTGTTTTATCTAGACACTTACATAATTTGGCCATTTTTCTTCTACGGCTTAATATAAATATGTTTTGAAAGTATCGATGATGAATATCACAACAAAAGTTTCAAAAGTAAAACTTCCAGACAAGTTTAACTTAGGAGGTGTCAAAATATTAAAACGCAATTTCGAGATGCCCTTTATTTGCCTGACCTTTGCTGCAATGACTAACAAAACTGTTCATAGCGATTTTGATTGATGACTATGCGTAGATTATGAAAAAATGAAAAGTAATGGCGTTGTGCATACGTGTTGCATGTTTTTCGCTGTTTGATACATTTTCAGTCGATGTTTGATTTTTCTGAAAAGAATGATAGAATATGAAAATCACTAAGTGTAAATGGCTGCCTGGTGTATGCAGCGAAATAAAAACGCATATTGTTTTAAGATATCGTTTTGGAGTTACAATTTTAGGGACAATGTATGTGACGTTTCTTTTTTTGCTCAGTATATTAATTTAATAAATATATATAAATAAAATCATTTATACCACCCTTACCAACTTTAGCACGAAATATCTCGTGATGTACAAGGTCTACACTGATGTAGGTGGCATAAAATAGTTTACCGTGTTTGTCCACCTGTACGTAAGATAATCCACTCGCTAAAGCTCGTGGATTATCTCAACGTACAGGCGGACAACCATGGTATAACTATTACTTAATATGCTAGAAGACACGAGTTTATTGCTTATACTTTTTTTTAAAAAATTATATCTTGTCTATCTCTCTTTTTAATCACCTCTAGAAACCAGAGAAAAAGACTTAGTGTACTGGCAGAAATCTAGCAAGTCTATTCTCGAGACGGTCACCCACACCAATGGAAGATTTTTCATCAAAGAATCTGGCTTTTACTATGTATTCAGCCAAATAAAATATGACCACGATCCCGCCTCAGCCAACAACACAGATGCCAGACAGAGCCACGTCTTATTGAAGATCTCGTACAGAAGCGGAGACCAAAACAAGTTGCTTGAGAACACCAGAACGTTCTCCGAGCTGCGCACACCCGAAAATAACGGCACCAGTTACATTGGTGCAGTTTTCAAGTTAGAGGAAGACGACGAAATAATGATTAAAAGCACCCATACCCATAAATTGTCCGGAGAAGAACATGAAAATTATTTTGGTTTGTACATCATCTAAGGTTGTATTTTCAGAGTGGGGAAGCACGTTGTTTTAGTCATGATACACTGCACGGATAACATGCATGGGCGGATCCAGAGGGGGGGGGAGGGGGTCCGGACCCCCTGCAAAATAAAAAAGATATTGGGTTTCTGAGCAATCCCTAAAAAATCACAAAGCTACCAAGCCAGCATTCAATGTTGGGGCACCATCGGCTCGCCAGCGAAACGGCATTTAAATAGCGTTTCGTTGGCGGGCCGATGATGGCCCGCTTATAGTGGCCACCCCTCAAAAACTAAAAAAAACCGTTGTCAAAGTTGGACCCCCTAACAAAACCTTCTGGATCGGACTCTTATTTGTTCGTAACAGTATTGAGATTTTTAATCCATCAATCCATGCAGCACGGTCCAGCTCACTTTTGGATGGATCTAATGATGCTATATTACCATACTCATAAAAATTCTCTCTTTCGAAAAACACTCTTTCACAATATCTGAAGTATCAAATGCCAGGATACGCTACACGGATGATCTCGCTGAGTTTTGTGACAGTGTGATCAATTTGATACCAACTGATGCGGAAATGAGAGCTGGAAAGTGGTCCACGGATCGATGGATACAGCCACCAAGAGAGAGAGAGAGAGTGAGAGAGGGAGAGAGGGAGAGAGAGAGAGAGACCTTTACTTTTGGGACAACAATCCGTGCAGTGTATGAATGCAAAATTAAAAAAAATACACACACACACACACAAAACGTGTGATTACCCACCCTGATTTTACAACAGTTTTATCCAGAACTAATCATAGGGCAATCATATTGTACATATTACATAGGAAACCAGTCAATCAGAGAAAAGCACTTATTGCGTATTGGGCAAAACATTCCATAAAGACACCATAAGTATGAGTAAAATAGTACAAATAGTCATATGAGCCATGCTATAACAAAACCAACACAATGAGTGTACCATAACAACCACGCCAGTACTAGCTTAGCAAAAACCTAGTTCGTGAAATCAAATTTGTTGATTTATACGTAATATTAAAATTCATGATTAAATTGATTGTAGAGATAGACATGGACATTAGAATCCACCCTGTACACCATTAAAGTTCAACTATATTTACATAATAATGATTGTAATTATCAAGGGATTTTATTTCTAATTTTGATTGATTTTGTGGCTTATCTTTTGCACCAAAGTTCGTTCTTAGCGTGGCAAACACTACTACAGTTGGGCTAAAATAAATTTAATAAGCTCATCTTAGAATCCTTATTGTGTTGTGTGTTATAATAATTTGTAAAATGTATATGTATAAATAGGGCCTCGACGTGAGAAAACCTGTCTTCGGTATTTGCGAACAACAAAGGCGCAGACCAGCCTGCGCATCGGCGCAGTCTGATCAGCACCTTTTTTATTCGCTTATTGGGAAATATCATATTTAAACTTGCTACAAGCGAAGTTCTAATTTTCTAGCTAGTATCTGTAGCTAAGGAGACTGGTTTGAGTCTGGCTTGAAGACAGGATTTGTCCTCTATCAAAATCGCACAAATGGTTCCGCTCTGCTGAACAAAATGATCACCAGATTATCCTAAACGACTGGTTCAAATTTAAAATATTTTCACATGGTCGTTTCCCCATATGCTTCGGTTTGCGATGATGACGCAGCGAAACCCACGGCGATAAGAATTTTCAGCGCTCACACTGCGCCCTGTTATAACCCACATAGGCTTTAAATAAGGATCTCTGGCAGTTGCCCGCCATTATTTATGCCTGGCCCTTTAATTGAACGGGTGGGGCATTTTTGAGTTAGAATTTTGAGAATGCACTAGCAGACTCAATCACACAGTTCTTGACTTGACAATTCTGTCTACGCAATGTCTCACAGGAGCGAATTATTTCCTTGAAGAGCAATTCCTTATGGTATTATAGGATTTTTTAGTTACTGTAAAGGCGGCACCTTATGAATGCGTAATTTGGACTGGTCAACCTTAGACATAGGTAAAAGCTGAAAATGAGGCGTGGTTTTGCATCAACTTGCCCATTACCTCAGTATAGACGTAAAACACATTATTTAGTGCTTAAAACGCCAGCAATATAACTGCATCTGAAAATGTCTATTTAACATAAGCATAGAGGCAAATATTGTGGACCCAGATCAGACTGCTCCTACAGGAGTAGTCTGATCTGGGTCCATATTGTTGTCTATGGGACTTTAAATATTTTAGTGGGCGACAAAAAATACACTAAGTGATCATGAGCTTTAAATGTTCATAAATGTGAATTCAGTGTGTCATACATGGGTGAAACCTGATATATATATGGGTGAAACCTTATACATACAGGGGTGAAACCTTATGCATACAGGGATCAAACCTTATACATACAGGGGTGAAACCTGATACATACAGGGGTGAAACCTTATTCATACAGGGGTTGGACCTTTTGCAAACAGGGTGAAACCAGTGATATTTGACCTTTTGACCTCACCCAAGGTCACCAGTTTGACCCTATGGTGACAATTGTACTTGCATTCTGTTCTACTCATCATTTCCATTCATTTGATATGCCACATGACTATGTAAAATGAAATGCACGCGCGTTTGCGCGGCCTAAACAACTTACTAAATCTTCACCAAATTATAAATAGAACCGGATTTCCCTTGTTTAGCAGATGCGGATATAAATATTAAAGTTACCGGCTTAAAAGAGAGCAAAAAGTTCTATAATATGGAAAGTATTTTTTACCACATTAGATGACCTCCCTTGAATTTTACTGTTTTTATTACGTACATGTTTAATTGAGTAATGGGAGCTACGCCAATGGTTTATCATTAGTTAAGCTCAATGTAGGTATTTTATTTCACGTCCCCATATTCCTCTTCCGGGGGGCACCAACGACTTTTTCGAGCTTTCTTGTGAGTTCTTCCACCTGATATGATACAACAAACTTGGGATAGTACATTGAATATATTGTGGGGTCAGAGGTTAAATTTTAAACTAAAACTGAATTTCTTTCTCTGAAGATAGTTGCGATCCCTGATGCAAATACTGAAATCTTCACCCTTGGGGTAGAGGAAGGTTGTCATTGGTATTCTTACAAGTATTAGCATACAGTTGATTTAAAAATAATGAAATGACCCCGACGTGATTCGAACACGCAACCTTCTGATCTGGAGTCAGACGCGCTACCGTTCCACCACGGAGTCAAATGAAATAATCTGTATGTTTGAACATTATTAATATAAATCATGTTGCTCCTCTCAATATAAAATTGAAAGGAAAACTGAAAGTAATTAAAACACAGTCACTGAAGATTATTACAATAAATCCATGTGGTATGACCGTGGAGATAATCCAGCACCTACCCCTACTGTTTATCACAAAAAATATCAGGCCAAAAAATGTTTGAAATTTTAGCCCCGCGGTTGGTGGCATCTGATCTGGGTCTGCACCCACAAGAAGGACACCATGCTTATAAAGGTTTTTCAGCAATGGGTGATCCATAGGAACTGTTTCTTTGAGGTGGTTCCCTTGAGTACCCACCACATATGTGTGTGTGTGTGTGTGTGTGTGTGTGTGTGTGTGTGTGTGTGTGTGTGTGTGTGTGTGTGTGTGTGTGTGTGTGTGTGTGTGTGTGTGTGTGTGTGTGTGTGTGTGTGTGTGTGTGTGTGTGTGTGTGTGTGTGTGTGTGTGTGTGTGTGTGCTCCTTCGGAAATAGATGGAACTTCTTTTGTGAATCCTTTTTGTAATTCTGTTTTGTGTTTGTCTTTGCCATACTGTCTTTTCTGTTTCTTGCAATCTTGTGATCACATGTTGGGAAATGGCTGACCTCTTGGCTCTCTTGTATGTGATGTTTTCTTGTGTTTTGTCACTACACATACCCTGTCCTGGTCAGGTGTGATGCTTGTTTGTATCGATTCCTGATCTTTGCTTTCTTCCTTACTTTTCTTTTCTTACTATGTGTATTTATATTTGGACAGAAGATGGACCTCGACGCGAGACAACCTGTCGGGGCTTCCGGCCATGTAAGACTCAATCAAACCAGTCTGCTAAGCTACAGGGACAATGTAGAATAATGACATCATCACCTCTGTTTGCATTGAGCAAGTTTGCCTACTATACTATCTAGATAGCGAAAGATCAGACTGCGTGGATGCGCAAGCTAGTCTGCCTCTTTGTATTTCGCATATGAGCCGCGACATGAGATTTCCAACCATGTGCGACCAGCAAAGGCTCAGACCAGCCTGCGCATACGCGCAGTCTGTTCAGAACCTTTGCTAGTAGCTTCAGTATTCTATGAGAGCTCAGCTACTGACTGAACACTATTTGGAATTTCTAAGGTTAAAAGGAGGATGCACAGGCTCGTCTGAGTCTACACTTGTCAAAATGCCACATTGTTGGAAATCACATGTCCCGGCTCATACAACAATGTAAGAGTGTTCCATTTCTGACAAATCTGTTTTTCCTGCATATATCTCAACACGATGACGGTGTGGATGGTGGCACATAGCTTATCGTTCATTGAGCTAGGAAGGATATGCCAGAATTGGAATATTTACACTTTTTAAGGTGGTACAGGACTTATTGTCATGTGTCCAAAAAGTCACCTTCTTTTAATATGTTAAAATTAGTTCAAAAATCATATTTTAAGACAAGAATTCATGACCTTACCAGCCTGTTTAAAAAGTTATCTGATTTTAGAAATTGAAAATTGAAGTATTTAAAAAAAACAATTTCTCTTATTTTAACAATTGAACAAGAAAAATGATATTATTTTTTCTGAGAATACGATACCTGCTATTGGCTAGTAAATGAAAACAAAAACCAGCGGAAAAGTAGGCACAATCTTATTTTAAAAGCTAAAACCTATTGTTTCTAAAAAATATTAAAGCCAAACAAATCCTTTATATCTTGAATAAATATGTCTACTTAATAGGGCTATAGTCCGTCCATATAAGAGACGTTGGGCGGTTCTTAGCCAAGTTCAACCCCTGGACAAATACATTTGGAAATCGGCTAGTCAGGTTGCATTGTCCGCGTATTCATCCATCTGTGAAACCCGCCACACCAAAAGAATATACCTGTAGTCTTATAGTTGCCGTATCGTAGAAAATAAGCGTTTCGATGAAGATGAATCTGATCAGCTGAGATACCTTGTTTGAAATATGTACATACATGTATCTTAAACACGTACGTGCATCTTAAACTATGCAACCACACCATCAATCTTCGACAATGAAATCAACAATCACACAAGTTTTATTGTTTCATAAAAGATATGTGTACCCTTCCCCTGTGATCCATTTATTGAGCCCTTAGCATGCTGATTTTTACTCTGTGTGTGTGTGAAGGGGGGGGGGGGGCAGGGGGCTATTTTTATGTTGTTGTTTTTAATGCTATTTTTTTCGAATTCCGAGCCAATATGACATTTTCTTGCCAAACAGACAGAATTTGGAAGAATTTTTTCATCGACAACATTTTTAACGCGAATATTTTCATATAGCATACTAAAGGGAAACATGTGTACCAGTAGACGCACACAACTGCAGCAAAAATTAGAGATGAGTGTCTCTTTTATTATTTTGAGTTCATTTTGTTTGTTTGTACGCTGCCAACATTTTGCAGCCATGACGCGACGTTTCCTGTCCAACTAGGTTGAACCAGTACCTAGCAGAGAATAAAGTGCCTTCCTTAGGACATTTCGAAGTGCTTTCATTTAACCTTCTCAAAATAGCGATTCTATAATCACAGGTCTAACACACAAGCACTGAGCAACTGTGGACCTCGATTATTTGAGTTGATACTTTATATCCCAGTCATGCGCGGAGCCAGAAACTTTTGTCAGAGGGGGTCCAACTTTTGCAACTTTTTTTTTGCTTTTTTTTTAGTTGATGAGAGGAGAGATGATCAAAATATTACTAAAAGGCCACTAAATGGCGTTTCGCTGGTGTCCCGATGATGGCCTGTCATTAAATTCTGGCCTAGTATCTTTGCAATTTTTCAGGGGATCCTGACCAGTATTCCTAAGAAAACCTATTTTTAGTGATCTTTCAGGGGGGACTGGAAACCCTGTCCACCCCCCTCTGAATCTGCCCATGCCAGTCAAGATATTTTCATCCATGTCGAGAAGTTTCCTAGGTTGAACCAGTACTAAATAGAATATAACGTGTCTTGCACAAAGAAACAATATGGTGCCTCAAGAGCCTCAAACCAACGGCCCCTTTATCTCAAGTCGAGCACTCTACCACTGGTTGACTCTACAGATATTGTACAGCTATTTGGTCACTGTATCGCCACGTGGTATGCGATGTCCCGGTCTCATTTAAGGCTAACGGAGATTGGAACCAGTTGTGGACGTGGCTAGACAGTGACCCCAAGCCGATTAATAACTACAGTTTTTGAATGCGTCATTCATGCCAGCCTGTTTGTTGGGTTAGTTCAATAATGTGTAATCACTAAACCTATATTACATGTATGCCGTTTATATCCGTATATCATGTGTAAAACATTTCGACCTCCATACCAGTGCATGCACCTTTGCGTTTTAGATGGTTTCTTGAGACATGGCTGTATAGCAAATACAATACAAAAGGAAATTACAGATAAACGCAAACTACATGCTATCAGATCTTCATTCCGCTGTGCAACCTGACTCTATATCTTTATACATGTAGCAGCAACAGCCCATCTGACAAAGACCAGTCTTCCTTGCTGAGCTTGACTAAATTCTACATAGGTTCTA
Source organism: Loripinus fragilis (assembly GCA_964019695.1). Lineage (NCBI taxonomy): Eukaryota > Metazoa > Mollusca > Bivalvia > Lucinida > Lucinidae > Loripinus > Loripinus fragilis. The sequence continues at coordinate 94,900,739 of OZ026524.1, forward strand.
GGAGGCCCTGACCAGTGAGCAATAGTATATAACCAATGGGTCTGTAAACAAGTAAGACTTAAGTTTTCTGCGAACGTGTACCGGGCATACTAACCGTATAAAGCTGGTCGCCTTTGTCATCTGCGGTTCAGTTGTTTTGCACGATTAACCCTTAAAGCGCCAATCACAACAAAATTCGACTGCTTTTGTCGTCTGCTGAAATGTTTAGAAGCCTTTTCAACAAACAGTGTAGGCTCAGATCAGACTTCTCCTATACGAACATTCTGATCTTGGTCTACACTGATTGTCTCTATACTTAGCTTTGTTAAAAAATGTTAGCAAATAATTACAGCAGACGACAAATGCAGACGGAATTTTCGGATGATTTTTTGCTGACGTTTTAAGGGTTAAAGCATACCTATGCTGTTTTACCCAATTTACTGTCGACCACTCTAAATTGACAGTGAATGGCAGTGTTCTGTCTGACACGCCCAACGTCCATTACCTGGTCGCACTATACCAGTAAGGTATTTATAAAATAACCCAGTTTGTGTTGTCTCCCTTAGACAACTTGTATTGGTAATAGATTCGTATGGACTCGCATCTGACGGTGCTGAAAAGTAATTTATAACCAATATCTATAAAACCTGACTTTACAATTTAATATGCCTTTATACTACCATATTAACAGAAACATGCTATTACATAAATAGTCCTATAGAATGTACAACTGACTTACCAAATTTGTTTATGATTTTCCACCCACAACAGTAATTGTCGTTAACGGTCCAGTAAATAAAGGTCAAAAACGTGTGTTTCGTGTAGCCGAATATTGTTGTATACTGTACGATAAAAGTAACGTATGGGAAACCAATCCTTTATATGTCTTGTATATATTTTTACAGATTTTGTTCTTTGTGAACATGTCATCACAAATCGGATGCTTTGCCATGCAGTGAAGACTCAAGTGAAAAGTCGCAAAATGCAGCATTTCATCGGGGTCTGAACTGTTTGATAAGACAAATCGATTATAAGACAAAGAAATGTAATAGTTTTTGGAGATATAGACTGTGACCCTCAATATATAAATCATTGTACTGAGTTTTGTGGAAATTCCATTCGTCTGAAAAATGGTTAATATATTAACTATATGCAGTCTTCCTTTAAAAAGAATCCATATATAACGGAAAATGTGTTTACTTTGATAACAATGTAATTAAATTCGTACTAACATTGTTTCTGATTTCACCTAGCAAAGATTAAGAGAATTCATCATATGAAAGTGTTGAAATGGCCTCTTAGTTCAAACTTACAGTGAAAATGAATTCATCCAAATACCACAGGTATTTCTTTAATGGAGTTTTTATGGATTAAAGAAGATGTAAAATTCATCTAAAGTTTTTTTTTCTCCTTCGTGGCAAACTTTTAAAGATATCTAATTAGCTTAATTAAGGTCCATATATTGTAAAACAACAATTTCATCCCTTTTTTATTACAATGTATACCTATTTACACAAATGGTTTTCAAACTTTGTACATATTTGTTTGTTTTGTTGTATAGCCATACCCTATCTCTCTTTCTGTTATCTTCCGCTTTATTGTTGCTGCGCTCCTGGCAATATTTACGTTCAAATTGTTGATTACTATTTACTACCAAATTATAAAAATCATGCCTCCGTAGAAATGATGTGTCCTCTCTTGCCAAGTTCTATATTTGTTTCACTTGTTGATTGTATTACTAAGATGACTATAGAATTAAACATTTATAGGGCAAGAATAGGACTACACCATTATCGCCATTCTAAAGTTAAAGGGCTCGGAACACTGAATAATTTTGAATAAGTTACATTTCTTGCAATGTTGTTGTATCAATCAGGTGACATCGAAAAAAAAACGGACCTAATTCAGCTAGTAGCACTGAATCTGATGATTTATTTCAATTTCCCCCTCTTCAAGGTAATCTTTCAATGGTACACTATAATGTTCAAAGTCTTGCTAGCAAAACTGATATCATCGAACCTGAACTGACTAATTTTGATATTATTTCTCTGACCGAAACTTGGTTGAATGACTCTATATCTAATGAAGACCTTAAGTTTAATGAGTTTCAAGATCCATTTAGGAGAGACCGTATAGGGGATAGTCATGGTGGTGTTATAGTTTATGTTAAACGTGGTATTCCGAGTAAACGTAGACTTGATTTAGAGTTAGTCAATATCGAATGTGTCTGGATTGAAATAATCGTAAAAAATAAAAAGTTACTATTAGGGACATTCTATAGACCACCCAATGCTTCTCCCGTTGTACTATCTGATATAGAAAATTCAATTGGTCTTGCTGCTGATACTGGAGTTGAGAATATATACTGAGGGAAAAAAGTTTAGCAATATACTTTGAGGGTTCACAGTTTAGAAGAAATATGACTTTTAATTTAATAGTATCAAAAATATATGTTGACAAACGTTCACGAGTACGATTACATTAACATGTTGACATTTCACATAATGTAAAGTCTGATTTTATGCCCCCTTGCTAAAACAGCTTATCTGGCAATAGTGCCAATAATTTTCGACTAAAAGTTTAATTTTTCTGTCAAATGTTTAGGTCCTAAAGCAAGAAAGTGAAAAACGGTTTAAAAGTGAATGTTATGTTCACCCTTTTCGTACAGTTTTTAGTTGAAAATCGTATTTTTCCAAATTACCTCCCTTTCAATTGAATAACGTTTGAAATTAAAACGCTCAGCAGATCAAATCCTCTCTATGAAGTCGGAATTTGTTTCTTTTGACCACTTGCGAGTAGCCATTAGGTTATTTTCATACAACTGACGTTATTGCGAACCTGCTAATTAAATAGATCTAATGCTTCAAAGATCGCCTATGGGAAACCCCATTATAAATAATTGCTAAACTTTTTTCCCTCAGTATAGTAGTGACTGGAGACTTAAATCTAAACATGCTAAATCAACATTCGCGGATGAAAATTACAGATCTATGCCAAACATATCATCTAACACAACTAATAAATGACCCTACCCATTATACGGAAACCTCTTTTTCCATTATAGATCTAGTGTTGGTCAGTAATTCTCATTCAGTTGAACTGTCTGGTGTAAGTGAACCATTTTTATCACAAGATGTCCGATACCATTGTCCTGTGTATGTGATATTCACTTTTAAGAAGCCACTGTTAAAGTCTTTTTTACGTGGTCTATGGTTGTATAACCAAGGTGATTTCAATTTGTTTCGACAATTTGTATCTGACTTTAACTGGGATTCTATCAAAAGTGAGGATGTTAACCAATATGCTCTAAACTTTACTGACAAGCTCATAAACTTAGCTCAGGACTGCATTCCACACAAACAAGTTAGAATTAGGCCACATGATTTACCGTGGATTAATGGCACAATTCGCAAGCTCATGAGGAAACGCAATCGACTCTATAAAAAGTACAAACGTAATAAAACTGTAGAAAATTATGAATCATTTAAGGACACAAGAAACAGTGTAACTTCAAGCCTACGTAAATCTAAGAAAGAGTATTTTAAATCCTTAGCAGATAAACTAAAATCATCAAGTCTAGCTACGTCAGACTACTGGAAAACCCTTAAATCTTTTATCAAACCGTCAGTCGACACGTCAATTCCTCCTATCTTTCATAATGGGTCTTATATTTCTGACAGTAGCGATAAGGCAAAATTATTAAATGATATCTTTGTCAGTCAAACATCATTAGACGATTCAACTGCTACGCTTCCAAATACTGATCTACCTGCCAACGACACACTTCACAATATAATAATTACAGTAGAGGAAGTTCGATCTGTTCTACAGACACTAACACTGGGGAAATCTTCTGGGCCTGATAATATTAATAATAGAATTTTGAAAGAAATATCATATCCTATCTCCAAACCGTTGTGTGATCTTTTCAATTATTCTCTATCACATGGTGTCTTCCCTGAGGTATGGAAACAAGCAAATGTGTCTCCTCTATATAAAAAAGATGACCCTTCTCTTGTATGTAATTATAGACCAATATCTCTCTTAAGTTCGATTGGTAAAGTTATGGAAAAAATAGTTCACAAGCATATGTTCAATTATTTTAATGACCACTCTTTAATAACGTGTTTGCAATCCGGCTTTGTTCCTGGAGATTCGACTGTAAATCAATTAGTTGATATTTATAATACCTTTTGTAAAGCTCTAGACAACGGTTTGGAAGTAAGGGCTGTTTTTTGCGACATAAGCAAAGCTTTTGATCGCGTTTGGCATAAAGGTCTCATATACAAACTGAAAAGGGCTGGTATAAATGGGTTATTACTTGATTGGTTAAGTGACTATCTTACAAATAGGAAACAAAGAGTTGTCATTCCAGGGGGGAGATCAGATTGGCAGTTTATCAGAGCTGGAGTACCTCAAGGATCTATTCTCGGTCCATTGCTATTTTTATTATACATAAATGATATTGTTGCTGATATACAATCATGTGTTCGACTTTTCGCAGACGATACCAGCTTGTACATAATAGTAGACAACCCTATCAGTGCTGCAGAAATGATAAATACTGATTTAGAAACTATTCATAGATGGGCAGAAAAATGGTTAGTAAAATTTAATCCCTCTAAATCTGAATCGCTTTTGGTTTCCCGGAAAAATAATAGAAACATGCACCCACCATTAATAATGAATGCAGTTCATATCAATGAAGTTCAACATCATAAACATTTGGGTGTTATTTTATCAAACGATGGCACTTGGCATGAACATATTAATTTAATCACTTCTAAAGCATGGCAAAAGATATATGTCATGCGTAAACTGAAATTTATGGTTGATAGGGACTCTTTGAACAAAATTTATATTTCATTTGTACGACCTACTCTTGAATATGCAAATATCGTATGGGACAACTGTACGCAATATGAGACCAATGCAATTGAAAGAATACAAATAGAGGCAGCCAGGATAGTTAGTGGGGCGACCAGACTTGTTTCATTAGATATATTATCTAAGGAGACAGGCTGGGAATCATTACGGGACAGACGCTACAAACATAAAATGTGTCAATTCTACAAAATGACAAATGATTTAACACCTACCTACTTAACGTCTTTAATTCCTTCAACTGTTGAAAACACATCAGCGTATAATCTACGAGACTCTCAAGACATTAGGCCTCTACTTACAAGAACACAGTTATATTATAAATCTTTTTTACCGTCATGCATTAGAGAATGAAATGAAATTCCCCTTAATATTCGAAATTCAACCTCTCTCTTAAGTTTCAAACAACAGCTTAATAAAAACAACATTAAGGTACCAGTCTATTATAGTTCGGGCAACAGATTGCTACAAATACACCATACAAGGTTAAGAACTAAATGCAGCTCTCTAAACCAGCATCTACACTCTAAAAATATCATAAACGACCCGTTATGTGCTTGTGGCAGTGTAGAAACAACAAACCACTTTCTATTAGAATGTCCACAATATATTCAAGCTAGAAGAGATATGATTACTACATTGTCTACTTTTTGTGTTCCGAGTCCAAACAACTTATTATATGGAGACTCAAATCTTAATAACGACCAAAACAAGTTATTATTTCAAACAGTTCAGAAATATATTTCTGACACCAAACGTTTTGTTTTAGATTAAGGAGCGTCTCTCTCTCTCTCTCTCTCTCTCTCTCTCTCTCTCTCTCTCTCTGTACTTCAATATTGACCAATATGTGATGCATATAGAGTTGTCATGACTTATTGTTGTAAATATGCCTATATGTTAAGACAGTATGTTCTCATAGAAAATTTCTATTAATATGATCGATGATCATTTGATCTTTAAATCGATATTGTTTTCACCAGAATGTATATATATCTATATAGCAACTTATATTTGTTGGGAAACGGATTTGAATAAGTCGTCAAGACTTCTTTCTGAATCCCAGTTTATAAACTCTGTAAGAGATTTGTATGTATGCTCTTGTTTGTACACATGCAATGAGTTTATCAAATAAAATATGTTTAAACTAATAAATATGTCACAGAATGTAACTACAGTAACAAAAAACTTCTTACTTTGAAGGGATCATATAATTATTTTAAAAATCATAATATGTCATCATGCTCGTTTTCCTGGTTTATGTCCTTTTCTTTCTTTTACCTAAAAATATAACATGCCTGTTTTACTGATGTTTTTAAGTCAATGGGAGTAGAAAAACATAGAAAAGGTGTTTGTTAAAATGTTAACAAGTCCTATAAAACAAATATCAGTAATGTGATGCTTACTTAGGTGCTAGCCAGTATACAGGTTTTGCTCAATAACACAAAACAATACCTGCATAAGGCTCAAATCAGGGACTTCTAGATCAAAAGTTGAGCACACTACCACTGAGCCAATGGGTAAAGCATGTATGCTAAGCTGGATTGGTTCTTATCATATAGGCGATTAGTGAACGCTCAGACTAAGTTCAGACACAAATCCCACTCAGGATAACTAAAGCCCCATTCTCACTGTGCCGATGTAGCCACGGTTCATCCCGATGCAGGACAGCCGGTATACCGTGATGCACCGGGACACATTTCATAAAAAATAAATTGCGTTCTCACTGTGCCGACGTTACCCCGGTATAGCCCCGGTTCTCGAGAAAGCAAGACGCCGGTTGATCCCCGGTTCACCACGGAGCACTTACGGTGCAGCACGGTGGAGCCACGGTTCGTGCCGGTATACCCCGGTGTTACCCAGGTTGTTTACGGTGATGTCCCGGTATCTGCCGGTTGCGCCACGGTTACATGCCGGCAGGGCCACGGTTGCGCCCCGGTGCTACTCTACACTATAAAAACAGGATAAAAACGTGGGGTTACATCAGTTTTCTCTGTCTCTATCGCATAACAGTTATAATGACACAAATTGGGCTGCGCAGCCATATACGAGTTACTAGAGGAATCATGATCCGTTTAGCGAAAGCAAATGCCTAGTATTTGCATGGCAAATAAGCAGAAGCAGACCTGTTTTCTTACGACGAGGTTTAAATGTTGTTGATCTGGGCCCAGAATTACAATGCCTCCTTAAAGTTAAGGAAGACTTAATTTAAGTACTGATACTTAAACATAAACATTAAATGCTTAATAAATTGCCAAGACCGATGCAGTACTCATGGTCAAAGATATCATTGTGATCTACAGAAAAAATGAAACTATTTTGGTTTTAATAAGTTTGGAAACGTTTTTTTTCGCATCCTAGAAATCCAATACTTAACTTGAGTACTCATTAACTTTAAGGATACATTGTAATTCTAGGCCCAAATTGTCTTGCTTTTTCGTAAAAATATATAAACACTTTGAGCGGGGCATGTGATTTCAAACAATGTGATATTTTGAGAAGTGTAGACTCAGACAAGCCTGTGCAGTCCCAAATTAAGCTTCAAAGTTGTTCGGTCAGTAGCTTAACAGTCATAGAATAATCAAGCGACTAGCAAAGGCTCTGATCAGACTGCGCTTAGGCGCAGGCTGATCTGAGGCTTTGCTAATGGCAACTACCACATTGTTGGAAATCTCATGTCGTGGCTCATATATGCTTGACTCTTCAGTAACTATATGTGCATTTATTCATAAGCTTTGTAAATGAGCACATTTATACTGCTGAAAATTTAACCAACTTGTGACGAATGACCTTTCCCATCCTTGTCATTTGGGTGAATCCACTTTCATTATAGGGGCAGCAGGAGTGGCTTTTCTTTATTATTTTGCATCTTATTACATATACGTAGGCAGTTGAGCCGCACGGTTTGTCACGGTGGAGATACGGATGTTCCCGGATTGCGCTGGTATCGCCCCGACGCCGTCCCGGTGGAGACACGGTTACTCCCGGCGTCTTCCCGGTTTATCACGGTATTTGACAGCCTTCCCGGTTACTCCCGGTGAGTCCCGGTTGTTTTAAACATTTTAAACAACCGGGGACATGAGCCGGTTCAACACAGTTCATCCCGGATCTCCAAGGTTGTCCACGGTGCCGCCACGGTTGTGACACGGTTCATCACGGTTCATCCCGGATCATCAAACCGGGATGAACCGGCACCTTAAACCGGGACAGTGAGAACAGGGCTTAAAACTAGCGCAAATGCACACCAGTGTTTTCATGGTACCACACAAATCCCACTCAGGATAACTAAAACTAGCGCAAATGCACACCAGTGTTTTCATGGTACCCACTAGGTGGCTGTTGGGTTTCATCCAAGCTACAAAAGGAAGCACTCGCACGCATGACGTCATATTTACAAATGGATTTAAGAAGCGCAGTGACTCAGTATGTAGAGCGTTAAGCCCCGTTCTCACTGTCCCGGTTTAAGGTGCCGGTTCACCCCGGTTTGATGATCCGGGATGAACCGTGATGAACCGTGTCACAACCCTGGCGGCACCGTGGACTACCTTGGAGATCCGGGATGAACCATGTTGAACCGTGTTAAACCGGCTCATGTCCCCGGTTGTTTTAAAATGTTTAAAACAACCGGGACTCACCGGGAGTAACCGGGAAGGCTGTCAAATACCGTGATAAACCGGGAAGACGCCGGGAGCAACCGTGTCTCCACCGGGACGGCGTCGGGGCGATACCGGCGTAATCCGGGAACATCCGTGTCTCCACCGTGATAAACCGTGTGGTTCCACTGCCTATGTATATGTAATAAAATGCAAAATAAAAATGAAAAGTCACTCCTGCTGCACCTAAAATGAAATTAGATTCATCCAAATTATAAGGATGGGAAAGTCCATTCGTCACAAGTTGGTTTTGTCAGCAGTATAAATGTGCTCATTTACAAAGCTAAATATGAATAAATGCACTTATAATTACTGAAGAGTCAAGCATATATGAGCCACGACATGAGATCTCCAACAATGTGGTAGTTGCCATTAGCAAAGCCTCAGACCAGCCTGCACCTAGGCGCAGTCTGATCAGAGCCTTTGCTTGTCGCTTGATTATTCTATGACTGTTAAGCTACTGACCGAACAACTTTACAGCTTAATTGGGGACTGCACAGGCTTGTCTGAGTCTACACTTCTCAAAATATCACATAGTTGGAAATCACATGCCCCGCTCAAAGTGTTTATATATTTTTACGAAAAAGCAAGACAATCTGGGCCTAGAATTACAATGCATCCTTAAAGTTAAGGAGTACTTAAGTTAAGTTTTGAATTTCCAGGATGCGAAAAATAACGTTTCCAAACTGATTAAAACCAAAATAGTTTCATTTTTTCTGTAGATCACAATGATATCTTTGACCATGAGTACTGCATCGGTCTTGGCAATTTATTAAGCATTTAATGTACATGTTGAAGTATCAAGACTTAAATTAAGTCTTCCTTAACTTAAAGGAGGCACTGTAATTCTGGGCCCAGATCAACAACACTTAAACCTCGTCGTAAGAAAACAGGTCTGCTTCTTCTTATTTGTAATGCAACTGAGCTGCGAGGTTACTAGGCAATTTTGCTTTTGCTACTCAGATCATGATTCTTCTAGTAACTCGTATATGGATGTGCAGTCCAATTTGTGTCATAACTGTTATGCGATAGAGACAGAAGAAAACTGATGTTACTCCACGTTTTTATGCTGGTTTTATAGTATAGAGTAGCACCGGGACGCAACCGTGGTCCTACCGGCATGTAACCGTGGCGCAACCGGCAGTTACCGGGACATCACCGTAAACAACCTAAGTAACACCGGGGTATACCGGCACGAACCGTGGCTCCACCGTGCTGCACCGTAAGTGCTCCGTGGTGAACCGGGGCTCAACCGGCGTCTTGCTTTCTCGAGAACCGGGGCTATACCGGGGTAACGTCGGCACAGTGAGAACGCAATTTATTTTTTATGAAATGTGTCCCGGTGCATCACGGTATACCGGCTGTCCTGCATCGGGATGAACCGTGGCTACACCGGCACAGTCGGAATGGGGCTTTAGACTGGGGTGCTAAATCAAGAGTCTCACCTGAATTTTAGTGGTATGTCCTTGGCGTGGCACTTTATATGCTGCTTAGTAATGGTTCAATCCAAGAAGACGGAAAATCATCCCAACATGATTAAATTGTTGATTGGGGCGTAAATCACCAACACAAGCAAACAAAACAAAATGTATGTAAACCAGAGCATTCGCTGATCAGACTTCACAAATACTGATAGGCATTATCAGGAGACTTCACTCACAACACGATAAACCAGACAGCAAAAACTTAATTTCTTTGCTTTGCTACAAGAACAGAGTAAGAAAGAGGGCAAAGATCAGGAATCGAAACAATCAAGCACCACACCTGAGCAAGGATACCAATGGGAAAGTGACAACGTCACAATTAGACATCACAAACGAGAGCCAAGAGGTCAGCCCTTTCCCAGCAGGTGACCAAAAGGCATCAACAAACAGACGTGCATGAAAGCATAACAAAACAGAACTGCGTCTGTATCTGGTGACGTTAGCAGAAAGTTCTTATCTTGGGAATTTGAGACATGAAGAAAACAGACAATATACGTCACTGATTGAAACAACGCTGTTTCAATACAGATCTCATAAGCACTGACGCCGCATCAAATGATCAAGTTCGTTCGCTTTGCTATTTTTTCATCGAAAGACGAATGCAGCTGGACATTTTATCTTGAAACCCCTACCCCGGTGTCATTCCAGGGTTTGTTGCGTATCTGATCAAAGACAATGCATTGAACAATTTGTGTAGTAAGACGATAGATATTCCTAGCTTCTATTCTGCCACAAAGAAAATGCAATATCGTATTACTTGACTTTTTGCTTACTGTAAAGGCGGCAACTTTAATATTCATATCTGGATGTGGTTCAGCTATTTCATCTGCTAAAGAAGGGAAATCAGGTTCTATCTATAATTTGGTTAAGAGTAAATAAGCTTTTTGAGCCGCGCAAACGTGCACGCATTTCATGAAAATCCTAACAGTATACACACTGAACTCACATTTATTAACCCTTAAAGCGCATAATCAATAAATGTATGTTTTTGTCGTCCGCTAAACTATTTGAAGCCTCATAATTAAACAGTGTGAATCAAGATCAGACTGCTCCTGTTGGAACAGTCTGATCTGGGTCCACAATGTTTGCCTCCCTGCTTATGATAAATAGACATTTTCAGATGCAGTTATTTTGCTGGCGTTTTAAGGACTAAATAAAGACTGAGGTTGTGGCACAAGATGATACAAATTCTTTTGAATAAACCACGCTTCCTTTTTCAGCTTTTACCTATGCCTAAGGTTGACTATTCCTAATAACGCATTCATGAGACGCCGCCTTTACAGTAAGCGAAAAGTCAAGTATTATGGGGAAATAAGTTTTAGAGAGATATTTTGACGACGACGATCACAAGAATGCGATTTGAGCAACTTTGATCGCCTTGAACACGGCCTCTGTTGATGATCATTCCTTATCTGCAACTTGCGAGCTGAACATTTCTTGTACTTCAACAACAGCAGAATCTAGGGCGAAGATTTGGTACCAGTAAAATGCATTTAAGCAACCCGGTGGCTTAGGCTGCTGTCCGTTCTAAGGCGGCGGTTCTGTTGTTGTTGACTTTTTGTTATTGTTACTCATATTGTAGGGGTCTGTAACTGTTCTATGTTTTGTTGTACGTTACTTTATGTCCATTCAAGTATTGCAATAATCTTAATGGGGAAGAGAGAGCTGGTTGCTTTGCGTACTTTGTCTTCCTGGTGTCTCGTGATGGTTGGGCGGCTCTTCCTCGCGGTGCCATGGGTTTGTCTGCGGTTTGTGATTGTGGTATTTTCTGATCATACTCACTATTTTTGAGTTAAAAGAGGGTGCCTATTATTGGGGTAGACATTGTCTCCTAGTAAATCGTTACGATATCCTTTTTATGGGCCATTTGCAAACAGTACAGACCCAGACTAATCGCCGCAGAATGCGGCGTCTGATAAGGATCATCACTGTTTGCTTACAGATTGCACTATTAGAATTTTAATCAGACTGATATATACCACCCAACAACCCTTAAAACGGATATGGACTAAATGGTCTGATAATAAGAGTGGGAAATTTCTACTCGGCTTTAAAGCTGCATAGTCTGTAACTTTTGATCTTTTAATTTTAGAACTTATGTTTCTATTTTTCAAGAACACAGTAAAAAAAAACTAAAATTCATGTATACATTTTACCAATTTCGTAAATCTTAACAAATTATCAGTATCAAAACAACAGCATTTATGTTAAAATTAACTGTCTATAATTATTGGAGGGGCGCAAATAATTACCAACACACCTGTTTTTATAAGATAATTCACTTTTCCGTGCAGTTTTCAGCTATAGTGAACAGATTTATTGTGAAAACATAACTTTATTCTACTTTTACAAATGATTTAAAAAAAAAAATCGAAAAATATTCATAGTTGCAGACTTAGCCTTTTTAAATTAAGACATCCCATGAAGCTACTTTAATATTATTGCTATGGTTTTGATTGCGAAACCAGCGGCATGATTGCCATGCTTTATGTAGGGATTTACCCCACCCGGGGTTTTGAAATATGAAATCATCCACCTGAATCAAAGAACGCCCAATATTCATGCTCACTCTGCGTAACTTCAGAACAACTTTTTACTACTAGCGTCGTCTGCTGATGACTATTGCAAACAGTTTGGACCCAGCCCAGGCTCGACAAAACGTCGGGCCTGATCTGGATCTAACATGCTTGACACTCGGATGGTATTCCCGAAAGAATTTTTAGAAAAATTTGATTTTGAAACAAATCAGCAGACGACAAAAAGTCATTAGATTACCCAGCATCCAAACCTGTGCGATATTGCGGCTTAAGGGCCAAGATTACAGAAATTACAAAGAGCTACAATATATATACTCATGTCCAATGAAAACGCGTCACTCTACACATGCGCTAAGTTATGGCCTATCAAAAGCTTAGCAAAATTTTGTTATTTATATTTATAATTTAGGAAAAATGCAATGTTTTCACACAAAAGTTTCAATTCCAGTTGCAACATTTAAACATGACGTAACGTCAGCCTCCAAATTACGTTAATCGCATTTTGGGCGTATACGAAACGACCCATGAATCTCGTTCAAAAGTTATCTATTTGTCAGTAGATCAACTGTCATTTCGCCACAACTTTCACAGTTGTGACGCAACACATGACACTACGCGAACCACGTAACTATGTAAGCTTCTGACCATTCTCGCGAGACCTGACGATACCTCATCTAGATCTCTCATTTCGCGCTTTGAATTATGGGTAGCTGGCGTATCACGCTAGTCCCGTTCAATTCTCGCGCTCATGTAGTGACAGAATTTGTTGTTAAAAGTCGCAAAAAGTATAATTTTTGAAAGTTTACCATTTCTTTTTTAGTCAATATTTTCTGGATGTAAAGCCCGGAATCCTCCAAGCAGTGATCGCATAAAATATTGTAATAACAATGGCGGTTCAATCCCAGTGGGCGACAGGTTAGTACGTGCTAGAGTGCTTCCTGTCTGCGACAATGAGTTTCTAACAAAACACACCGTAAACTGTCTCAATAGCGTTTCTACTGTCCTAGTGCTCTACACAATGCTGGTTTCCGTCGTACAAATCCACACACATGCAAACGTCACCGAATTCCTCTAAAACAATGACGTTGTCTCATTGACGCCATTGTTGAGAGCGTCGCCATCCACTGTCCGCAACGCTAGCATTTTAAATCTTCCAAATTTTGTATTCATCTGTAAGTGCGCGTATAATCGGACATTAAGTTCAATACAGATATTTTTAGTTTAGTGTGTATGCGCTTTTTGAGACTGACGTTTATCAAAAAACGTCGATACCTACGTTTGTCGATGTAAAAGACCCGCTAGATGGACACGAAATCGTCTTGCTACGACCCAATCGGAACTGCCTCGGCCAATTCCGCGAAGTTCCGTGGAATCAGACCACGGATGTACATCGAGGACCTTCTTTGATAACGCGGGTGATAACGTGACGCTGACGTTATAAAACGTGACACTGACGTCACAGAAACCATGTTAACACAATAACAAGTGTGATTGCAGCAAAACAAACAGCTTAAATGTAGTTTATTTTTTTCAATAAAATATCGCTATAGTGATATTTTATTGAAAAAACATAAACTTAGCGATATTTTATTGAATAATCGATTTTAATACAGCTGAACCCAAATGCTACAGAAGTAATTTTCCATACGCCAGTCCCGGGTAACAAAACGGAGCTTTTTGGTACATAGTACTACGCGTAATGCTCCTTAAAACACCCGAGCCATGATTCGATTCTCGAATTGTAGCGGACTTTCCCGAAAGGCTACGACCTTGCCATAATTTTGCATTAGTAAAGAAAGGATTGCTTGAATGTCTCGATTTTACGTGCTAGTCAAAATAACGCCACTATTTAAAGGCATGGTGACTATTCCGGAATATCAATTTGGAGATTTGTTTGCACAGAAAAATGCAAAAATGACGCTTTTTGGTAATTCTGACACATTCGGTGGCTGGCTTAGTTACTTTCTGTTTCGATAATTGTTTTGTAAACGCTTCCTGGATGTGTCATCTTTAAGGCATATCAGTACTGTCGTGCCAACCAAGAGTGACCGGGCCGCGTAGCGCAGTCGGTAACGTGTCTGGCTACAGATGCGAAGCTGACTGCAGATCCAGGGGTCGCGAGTTCCGTCCCGGCCCGGTCCCATACTTTCGTGGAGATTGATCATGAAATAATTTCTACGGTCATTCTCCTCCCTTCCGCTGAATCACTCATGAAGGGTTGTTGTCAGTTACAAGCGAAAGTATGTGCACGAATTACTGGTTACCCGCTTGTTCAAGCTTGCCCAGGAAAAAGTGTGATTAGGTGAACTGACCGTCCCGCAATGACCATAGCTATTGAATTGGGACGTAAAGCAACATAACAACAACAACAACAACCAACCAAGAGTGAAAGTGACGTCATATTTTGTTTACAATTCTTAAGTAAAACATTAACTTGTACACTCCACTTGAGCTAACGCGATTCGACAGAATCAGTTGTGTATTAATCCTGTCCTGCGTAAGTGGTGCGTTTTCATTGAACATGAGTATATATCGCTTAACATGTAGCCTTATGAAACACTCGTTTATTAGCGATTAGGAATTAGCCTAAGTTCGAACTTCTCATCATTCTGGTTTGTATATATTGTTTTAGCCCTTAAAGAGCCAATCACGACTGCAGCAGACGACAAATATCGTGACATCTTTCCTCATTTTAGAATGAAATAAGGAATGCTATTTCATGAGAATCGTCAGCAGACGATTCTCATGAAATATCATGCCTTATTTGTTATTTTTCAAAAAAGCAGCAAAATTTGAAATTGTCGTCTGCTGCAAATTATAGGTGGCGCTTTAAGGGTTAACTTAGTACTTATCGCGCCTCCTTTAAAGCTGCATACTCTGTAACTATGAACATTTTTCGAAAAATTTTATTTTCTTTTTAAATCATTTGTAAAAGTAGAATTAAGCTATGTTTTCACAATAAAAATGTTCAGTACAACTGAAACTGCATGGAAAAGTGAATTATCTTATAAAATAGGTGTGTTTTTCTCTGATTGGTAATTATTTGCGTCCCTCCAATAATTCTATACCGTTGAATTTTAACATAAATGCAGTTGTTTTGATAGTGATAACTTGTTAAGATTTACGAAAATGGTAAAATGTTTACCTGAATTTGAGTATGTTTACTTTGTTCTTGAAAAATAAAAACATTATTTTTAAAATTAGAAGATCAAAAGTTACAGACTATGCAGCTTTAAGGGCAATTGCGGGTAATACTTCCCACATTGAAATCTTTTTAATACTTTGCATACAGTTTGTTTTATGTACTGACTGTCAATTATGAAATAAAAAGGATATGTCACCATGCTCTATTTTTCGTAATCTCACATGGAAGTTTTCAGCATTTTACAAATTTTCTGCAAAAGCCCAAGTCCTTAATATTTAGCTTAAATATTTAAAATCGCCATCCAGCTTCTTTATTTTAATTTCAAATTACTCACGACATCAAACTTTTAAGAAAATGTGAAAATTTATTTGTTTTTCCAAGCCGTGACAAGATACTGAATGATATATATTGGTAATTCCCCCAAAACAGGAAACGAATTTTAGAGTAAGTTAAAAAATATGACATTGAAAATCCTAAAGTTTTCTTGATAGTCTTTCGGTTAGTAACTTAAAAGGCTTTTGGTCAAAGGGCCTTGATAGTCGTCTCTCGGTTAGTAACTTAATAGGCTTTTGATCAAAGCGCCTTGATAGTCTCTCGCTTAGTAACTTAAAAGGCTTTTGGTCAAAGCGCCTTGATAGTCTCTCGGTTAGTAACTTAATAGGCTTTTGATCAAAGCGCCTTGATAGTCTCTCGCTTAGTAACTTAAAAGGCTTTTGGTCAAAGCGCCTTGATAGTCTCTCGCTTAGTAACTTAATAGGCTTTTGGTCAAAGCGCCTTGATAGTCTCTCGATTAGTAACTTAATAGGCTTTTGGTCAAAGCGCCTTGATAGTCTCTCGCTTAGTAACTTAATAGGCTTTTGGTCAAAGCGCCTTGATAGTCTTTCGCTTCGTTTAGTAACTTAAGGTGGCATCAGACTTATGGGCATGATTCCAAAAAGTCATCTTCTTTTCATATGATAAAAATAGTTCATAACTTATATTATAAGACTAAAGACAAGACCTTACCAGCCTTTTTAAGAACTTATTTGATTTTAAAAGTTGAAAAATTAAAGATTAAAAAAATATCATATTTTAAACAATTGAGCTAGAAATATGATATTTTTTTTAGCTCACCTGTCACATAGTGACAAGGTGAGCTTTTGTGATCAGTCTTCGTCTGTGGTCCGTCGTCCGTCGTCATGGTCCGTTGTCCGTCCGTCCGTTAACAATTGACTTAAATGCCATCTCCTCCTAAACTACTTGTTAGATTTTGACCAAACTAGGCAGGAATAATACTTATATGGCCTTCTTTAATAATTGTTCATATGGATAAGGTCCATTGCATATCTAGGTCACACGGGCTAAAATAGATTTTAGAGATGAAAACTTTTAAAAAATCTTGTCTGAAACCACAAGGCATAGAGCCTTGATATTTGGTATGAAGCATCATCTAGTAGACCTCTACCAAGTGTGTTCAAATTATGCTCCTGGGGCCAAAAATGGCCACGCTTTAGGGAACACATGTTTTACATAGGCTTATATAAGGGAAAACATGATAAAATCTTCTTGTCTGAAACCACAAGTAGTAAAGCCTTGCTATTTGGTATGAGGCATCATCTAGTGCACTTCTACCAAGTTTGTTCAAATTATGCTCATGGGGCAAAAAATTTCTCTGCCCCAGGGTCACATGTTTTACATAGGCTTATATAGGGAAAACATGAAAAAATCTTCTTGTCTGAAACCACAAAGCCTAGAGTCTTGATACTTGGTATAAAGCATCACCTAGTGGACCTTACCAAGTTTGTTCAAATTATGCTACTGGGGCCAAAAAATGGTCACGCCTAGAGGGTCACATGTTTTACAAAGGCTTATATAAGGGAAAACATGATAAAACCTTCTTGTCTGAAACCACAAGTAGTAAAGCCTTGATATTTAGTATGTACATATGTGGCATCACCTAGTGGACCTCTACCAAGATTGTTCAAATTATGCCCCTGGGGCCATAAATGGGCTTGTCCAGGGAGTCACATGTTTTACATATGCTTATATAGGGAAACATGAAAACAAATTCTTGTCTGAAACCACAAAGACTAGATTCTTAATATTTGGTATGTAGCATCACCTAGTGGACCTTTACCATTTATTCAAATTATGCCCATAGAGCCAAAAATAGGCCCGTCCGGGGGTCACATACACTTATATAGGGAACATGAAAAATCTTCTTGTCTGAAAACACAAGGACTAAAGCCTTGATATTTGGTATGTAATATCACATAGTAGACCACTACCAAGTTTGTTTAGATATGCCACTGGGGCCAAAAATGGGCCCACCCCGGGGGTCACATGTTTAACAATGGATTATATAGGAAAATATGAAAAAAGTCTTCTTGTCTGAAACCACAAGAACTAAAACCTTAATATTTGGTATGTACATGTATCATCAGCTAGTGTACCTCTGCCCAGTGTATTCAACCCCGTGGGTTACATGAATAACATAGGCTTTTATAAGGGAAAACATGATAAAATCTTCTTGTCTGAAATCACAAGGACTAAAGCCTTGATATTTGGTATGTAGCATAACCTAGTAGATCACTACCAAGTATGTTAAAATTATGCCCCTGAGGCCAAAAATGGGCCCATCCCGGGGGTCACAAAGGCTTAAATAAAATTAGCTTTTTCAGAATATGGTCATGTTGCTTATCAAATTAAAGGGAATGAAGCATACAAATCATGCTAGCAAATGATTTGCCCTTACATGCATCATTGACGCCTTGGGGGTCAAAAGGACATTTATTTTCTTTTTTGTAAGCAGTCATGTTGCATGTCGAATTAAACGGGAATGAAGCAAAGAACACAATGCAAGCAATCGCCCTTTTATACACCCACGCTAATACAGACTCAAGTATCGTCGTTATTAAGGAAGAAAATGTTGTCGGCAACAAAGTTACAGCACCCTACAACCATGAAGAAGCTAACACTAATATGTTTCTATATGCAAAACATGCAGCACCGGGTAGTATCAAGTCAATTAACATAGTCAGTTATGATACAGACGTTTTGGTTAAAGGGGTCAGTTATGAAACAGACGTTTTGGTTAAAGGTGTGGCTGTGTATGATGAAGCTTTGGATCACATTTGGAAGAGGCAAAAAATTGCAATGGATGCCTATTCATTCGATTGTAAGATCCCTAGGTCCTAGATCAAAAGCATTGTCATTCTTTCATGCGTTCACAGGCTGTGATACCATGTCAGCATTTGTTGGAAAAGGTAAAAAGACAGCATGGCAGGCCTGGGATGTGTTTGAGAACGCAACAGAGGTATGTCGTTGCTTAAAGCTGCATACTCTGTAACTATGAACATTTTTCGAAAAAAAAATATTTCTTTTGTAAAAGTAGAATTAAGCTATGTTTTCACAATAAAAATGTTCAGTACAGCTGAAAACTGCATGGAAAAGTGAATTATCTTATCAAATAGGTGTATTTTTCTCTTGTTGGTAATTATTTGCGTCCCTCCAATAATTATAGACCGTTGAATTTTAACATAAATGCAGTTGTTTTGATAGTGATAACTTGTTAAGAGTTACGAAAATGGTAAAATGTTTACCTGAATTTGAGTATTTTTACTGCGTTCTTAAAAAAATAAAAACATTATTTTTAAAATTAGAAGATCAAAAGTTACAGACTATGCAGCTTTAAGCTATTTTGTGGTCGTTCCACCAGTACCAAATAAAGTAAATGAGGCCCATCTAGACCTTCTTGCTCGTAAGCAACGTCCATATAATGGAATCCCTCCCTCAAAAGCCGCTCTTATTGAGCATATCAAGCACGACATACATGGGGACAATCGCTGTGTAAGTCGGTAACTACCATTGCCATCAAGTTTATTTTGGGACAAAACTAGCGGAGTTTGGGTCCCACACTGGATATAATTGGGACCAATAGCAGCATTATATCAAGAACCGTCAAAATGTAGGTGTAGAGTGTGTTACTCTGGCAACGGTAAATGTTTCAGGTAAATGTGGTTATTTTAAAAGAAAATTAAACTGCTAAAAATGAAAAATGACGCTATTTCAAAAAGTATGGCCGATTTGACGCATGCGCAGTGTACATAATCATTAATTCAAATTTGGATTGTATGCTTTACACAATTTTATTGGTTATTTCAGAGAAAATTAGAGTTGCAAATGACATATGAATACGAAAAATACGGCCATTTGAAAAGGGTCAAAATCTGAATGGCCAGCGATATTTCCTATTCAGGTACTAGATAAGGAACCAGCATGCCAAATTTGGTGCTTTTATCCACAAGCGAAATAGTTTGCCTGCTATCTGCTCCACTATTGTATACTGATTTAGGTGAATCATGCCCTAGTCCACGGGTGGTAAACCTAGGAACTACCACGAAATTGTGTTAACGTAATTTTGTTCCCAAGCCACATCCGGGACACGTCGTGGTAGTTTCCAGGCCGAAAATTGGATAAAGAAAGGTTGGTGTCACTTTTATTTTTGTTTTAGTTTACAACTTAGAACAAACAATGGTAAAATCCGACAATGTGGTTCCGTGTAAGTATGTCTCAGCGTCCCCTCTAGCCCAAAATTTTGTTTGAAAAGTTATTTTCTTTCTTTTGGTACGTGTTTCCCCACTGAGCATCGGACCAACTTTCCCCAAAGTTGGAAGGATTTTAGCCCATATCTGTCAAATTGAATGGAATTTGATATCATTTGACGATGGAAATGATAAAAAGACCCTGAATAAACATTCCTGCACAGAAAAAAAATCTGAGCATATACTCGTAAACGATTCATGCCCCGTTCGTCCTGTGTGGTAGTTTCCAGCTCATCGTGGTAGTTAAAATGCTATCGTGGTAGTTTCCAAGACTTTATAGGATACGTTTCTGAAGTGTTACAAAACATTATAGTGGTTGTTTGTTTCGCATGATAACCCTCCAACTATTATTATTATTATTATTAACAATGTTTTCAGAGGCGAAACACATTTAGCCTATCGGCTATTCTACCATGTTGCCCTCCATAAAAGACATGAAATATATACATATATACAAACATCAAATAAATAAAACAACATGCCTAATGCAGACATAACCTTTCAGTGTTCAATAGACAAATTCATCCCATTATGATATTACCCTGATTCAGGTAAGATCTGGTGAAGGTTACTGATTGGCGCATAAAACTTAGAACATTTTTGGGAAAACTTAAATTTAAAGTAATTTCTACCAGAAGCATCTTATACTTGTTAAGTAAAATGCATAAGTTTATCTTTTAAATGTGTCTTAAAGCTAGACAGAGAAGGTGCATTTTTGATATAAGTAGGAAGTGAATTCCAGTATTTTGGTGCTGAAACTGAGAATGATTTATCGTACAAAGAGGTACGCGACCTTGGTACCATTAATGTGCCGTCGACCGATGATCTAAGTGTTCGATCATGAACCTGAGAATTTGGTGTCAGCATATTTGTGATATATTCAGGGGTGAGACCGTTTAGAGCTTTATACGTTAGAGTAGCCTTGTTATAGAGTAAACGCTTGTGTATTGGCATCCATTTCAGAAGATCGAACATATCTTTTGAAGGAGTATAGAAGTCTGCGTTTAATATTACGCGGGCTGCTCGTTTTTGTAGTTTTAATACTCTTTCTAGGTTAACTAAAGATGTTCCTCCCCATATAATGGATCCGTAGTCAATTAGTGGTTATATATATCCCTGATAAAATTTCTTTTGGACCTCAATACTTACATATGTTGACAGTTTCCGTAGAAGTGATATTTTCGATGAAATCGCAGAACATAGTTTATCAATGTGGGTTGTAAAAGATAATTTGTCATCAATATGTAAGCCCAGTAGTTTTTGTTGAGACACATGTTTAACATCGTGGTTATCAATTATGAGGTTTAAGAATTGTGCATCTTGTATTTTATATCGGGTACCTAGAACCATATATGTTGTTTTGTCAAAATTTATATGCATTTTATTTTGTTTGCACCAGACTTTTGCAGAGTTGGCATCTGACTGGAGATTCTCTTCAATGGTTTTTAACATTTTACCATTTGTATGAATGGTAGCATCATCAGCAAAGAAATCAGAATAACAATAATTCAGGAAAAGAGGCAGATCGTTAATGAATAATAAAAATAATATGGGACCTAATATAGATCCTTGAGGAACGCCAGCATTAACTGTTATAAACTCAGAGAGACCTTTTCCATTTGGAAATGCCTGTCTTCGTCCATTAAGATAGGATTTAAACCATTGGAGAGACGAGTTACTAAATTTGTATGCAGCGAGTTTTTCTATTAAAATGGTGTGATCAACAACATCGAATGCTTTTCTTAGATCCAAAAATAGTGTACCCACAAAATCTCCTTTATTAATACAAGACATCCATTGATCAATAAGTTTGACCAGTGCAGTCTGGCAGCTATGCTTTTTACGAAAGCCTGATTGATGTTCATGAATAAGCTTGTATTTAGTAAGATAGTTCATTAAATGCTTATTGACATGTCTTTCAAATATTTTTGATATGGTTGATAGAATAGATATAGGTCTATAATTTGACGGATCAGATTTATATCCTCCCTTAAAAATTGGAAACACTTTAGCGCATTTCATTTCATTGGGAAATTGCCCAGTGTGTATGCTTTTATTAATGAGAATGGCAATTATTGGACTTAGGCTATTTATTGCAAGTTTGAAAATTTTGGGCCCATGTCCATCTAATCCAGTGGCTTTTGATGGATCCAAGGCTTTTATGTATGAGTGTACCTGTTCAGATGTCACAAATGGAATATTAAAGTAGACATCAGGGGGAATTTTGTCATTCATAAATTGATTTAAATCAAACTCGTCAACTAATTACCACGGTAAACAAATAAACCACATTTCAACACCATGAGGAAGCTAAGCTGAGGACTCGAGATTCAATGTGATGCTTGACAGGTGGAGACCATGCCCTGGACTGCCAAACAACATCTCTGGAAATCTAAAGCAAAAGAAGGTCATCAGTTGAGCCGTGGTGGACCGAGCAACAGACAAAAAAAATGATATAAAAAATTGCGTCACTCGCTACGTTGTTCCATGTTCAGTCAGCTTTAAGATAAAATGGCAGGCTAAGACTACTGGCCCAAAGTATTGTTAGTACTTGCGCTTCGAAAAAAAGGGAAATATCCTCGGGTTGGGACACTTTTTATATACAAGTGAGTGTGACGATGAACGGGCATGTTATTTGATAATTAAAAAGCATGTTTATTCAAAAACAAAAAATGTGAATATCCCTTCTTTTCATTCTTCTCATCATTTCAATAGCCAACTAAAATTAAAATTCAGGCAGTCGTCATTTGTTATCTGACAAAAGGTTATTTGAAAAGGTCTTCGTATGAATAAGAGGAGTATTCAAGGTTCGGCCCGCAGACCCTGTCTTTATAAAAATGAAGTAGCCCCTGAATAGTGGAAATCTGCTGATGCGAACTACTACTAAATTCCTACAAAGTCTTGGAAACTACCACGATAGCATTTTAACTACCACGATGAGCTGGAAACTACCACACAGGACGAATGGAGCATGAATCGTTTACGAGTAAATGCTCAGATTTTTTTTTTCTGTGCAGGAATGTTTATTCAGGGTCTTTTTATCATTTCCATCGTCAAATGATATCAAATTCCATTCAATTTGACAGATATGGGCTAAAATCCTTCCAACTTTGGGGAAAGTTGGTCCGATGCTCAGTGGGGAAACACGTACCAAAAGTAAGAAAATAACTTTTCAAACAAAATTTTGGGCTAGAGGGGACGCTGAGACATACTTACACGGAACCACATTGTCGGATTTCACCATTGTTTGTTCTAAGTTGTAAAATAAAACAAAAATGAAAGTGACACCAACCTTTCTTTATCCAATTTTCGGCCTGGAAACTACCACGACGTGTCCCGGATGTGGCTTGGGAACAAAATTACGTTAACACAATTTCGTGGTAGTTCCTAGGTTTACCACCCGTGTAGTCACGAATTTTGACGTCGCAAATATGTCTTTTAACACTATTTAGGTTAAGGCCCAGTTTAAAAGAGAGCCCAATTTAAGATTTTTTTCAATCCATCTGGTAGAAAAATTCCAAGTGTACAGTCGATTAGGGTAACATGTAAGAGTCACTTTTAGGGTGGATGCCAGTTCTGAAAGTGGTGCAGATTTTTTCTACGACATAATAATCGCACCTACCCAAATTCGTGCTATTATTTTCAAATAAGCTTATTTCCCATGATTCCATAATGCCCCAGTCACACACACACATACGTACTCTTACGGAGAGTTTCGGATCAAACCGCAGTCGTCCGCAGAAAAATGAGGGCGGGGCCTAATTTCTTGATGCGTTTGCAAGCCGCACATACCTTCAATTGCGGGTAGTAACGGATCATTGCGGATAAATGCGAATGTCAGCGGATCGATGCGTTCCACTGAACCGACACAATGCGGACAGATACCAATAGATACGGACTACATCCCTTTCAATACCTTCCCTTACATTAAGATACGAGTAAATGCGAATAGATACGTTTAGATGCGGACTGTTGCGCATACTTAGTGAAACTGTTTGCAACCGCAGACTTTGCACCCTATCGTTCGTCCATCGGTTTTTTTCAACATTATGCCTGGAAAGAAGAAGCAGCATGTCTCTAGAAGGCACACTCTCAACGCCAAACATCTCAACAGGATGACAACTATTCTTACGCCTCAGACATAGTTAGCAGGAGGCAGCGGATAAAGACGCAGATGTCACATAATCTAAGAAGAAGCTATGCAAATAATATGAAACTCCATTTGTAGATTAAATAATATACAATGTACAAATAAGTTACGCATACGTTGCTACATGGCGACGGTTTATGAGCAATATAAGGTTAGATTCTTGACAGTAAGGACCTTTATCTATACATGCAAATGCAACATATTACATGATAAATAGAATATTGCATTTGCGATCCAAAACTACTTAACTAAATGATAGCATCCTTGGCAGAGCCTCACATAAGATCAATTTTCCTCATCTCATTTAATAAATGCAAATAATACATGAACAATCATGTCAAAAATCCCCATGCTTTAAATCTTAGAACATTCAGTCTTTTCTGCATACACTTTCTCCCCCCCCCCCTCCATAGCCAGTATGCCAAGGCCTTCTCAACACATCGTCTGGCACGAGAAAGACGATATTTGAAGGCTCACTCTCCTGTTCCAGGGGCGTTGTAGCAAGGGGCTTCATCGTACACGTAAGGGGTCGTAACAATACGTATTTATCCGCATATGAAATCAGTCATTCGCAACTATCCGCGACGACCTGCGTGTATAGGTAAAATACGCCGAACGCGATAAGTAACGAAGAGTTACTAAAGGTAACGACCCGAATGAAGCCGTAACAGTCCGCAAATTTTGGGTCGACTGCGGAATGACAGGTTTTGATACGTTTAGATGCGGATGAGATACGGATGCGATACGAATAATTACGTATTATTGCCTGGGGTTACGTATCATTGCGTTGTTTTCATCCGCAGAACTCTTTTGATATTTTTCAAAATTTGGGCGCGGATGGAAAGGGCCTTGCGGTAAGTTGCGGATAAGATACGAACTGTTACGTTCTCTGCGGATGTGATACGTATCGTTACGGAATGAGCGGATAGTTGCGGACCGGCTTTACGTATCATCCGCAGAGTCCGTTAGTGTGTGTGTGACTGGGGCATTAGTCTCAGTTCAGCTGAAATCTGCCATGTCCCCTGCTATAGCCAACTTGATGGCCTAAACTAACATGTTAGTATTCCATAAGCCAGGAAGAATTGTTTTGTTCTCAAATTTTTGATGACCTGGTATAAAAATGACGGCGTACTTCGTGGTACTGTTCACATGAAATGTGCCATTATGGGAAATGTATTGAAAATGCATGTTCTTATAAAATGACTAATTTTTAATCATATACATTGTATTTCTTTACCCCCCCCCCCCCCAAAAAAAAAAAAATCGAGAGAGCATCAGACACTGCTTTTTCGAAAGGATATATAAACCTTGCCATATTTTCTATACATGGATAGGCTGCATACAAGGTACCCCACCCATTTTATTTAGTAGACGTTTTATTTTTACAATTGATAAACATAAATATACTTCTTCATACATCTATCTCACT
This sequence comes from Loripinus fragilis, assembly GCA_964019695.1. Taxonomy (NCBI): domain Eukaryota; kingdom Metazoa; phylum Mollusca; class Bivalvia; order Lucinida; family Lucinidae; genus Loripinus; species Loripinus fragilis. Next base: position 94,926,580 of record OZ026524.1, read on the forward strand.
GATTTTGAATTTAAGTTTTCTTGGTTTACTTAAGAATCATCACATATTATTAAAGCATACCATTTTGTACGTTAATTTGGACCCTTCATTGTGTTATGTACGTTACATTTTTTACATTAAGTCCAGCAAAATGGAAATCGATGTCTAAAATATTTTCTCCGGATTCTGTAAGCTTAATCAATTCCTAATGGGTCCATACATTGTATTTACCTATACAAGAATATCGACTTGTCTTCGACATACTTCAACAATGATATTTTTCTATTTTATATATATAATGTGCCAGTTAAAAAACTCTAAACCTGGAAGCTCAATGTAAAAAATGCATATCAGAAGGGCCACTTTAACATACTTAAACATGAAGGTCTGCCTGCTGTAAAATGTAACAAGATTAAGAATGTTTGTAACTACATCAGGTCTGAGAAATTTCCAAATACTAAAGGCAGAATCAGATAAGATATGTTTCAATATTAGCTATTTGCAATTATTTTAGTGACACACACAACACTAGCGCAAGTTTAATTTAGTGGCCTTTGTTTCCAGTAGGGGGGTTTTAGGCAATCTTGAGTATTTCTAAATATTTTTTTTTATACCAAAATGATCAAAACATTATAAAGAGATAAGCAAAAATACACATTAGCTTTATCAAATTGCTGCTTTATCAAAATTTTGATTAAGAGATTTTAGATGTTAACGCATAACTACAACAAATATCTCAAATCAAATAATGTAGATATTAAAAAATCATAATGTATAAGTAAGATTACCCCCTTATAAAACATCTATCTTAATAGTCATTTTAAAACATGGTCTAAAACTCTGTTTGAATGATATTAAATGTGAAAAATGTAGCATACATAACACACTACTATTGCATGAAATTAAAGGAAATATTTACAATCGCAACTGATTTTGATAAATTTAAATGCTCAATGAATTGCAATGCTTATTTAACATTCCTATCAACATTTTAAACGTCCTAACCATATATACATGTCCTTTGGACAAACCTGAAAGGAACTAGAGTTTCACAATCCATGTACACCATCGCATAAACCCACTCTTTTGATACTTTAACCCTCTCCCAGGGCCTCTAGTGTGGTGGGGTGGAGCAAATAAAAAGGCGCTTGTATGTTTCAATAGTATAAGCAAGTCACTCTTCAAATTTGGTTCAGTTTGGTCCAGCGGTTTAAGTAAAGATACCACAACGGTCAGAATTGATGTAACTAGGGTGGACTTAGGCTATCTACTCAAAAATAGTAAGTGAGTATGATCAGGAAATACCACAATCACAAACTGCAGACAACCCCATGGCACCGCGAGGAAGAGCCGCTCAACCATCGCGAGACACCAGGAAGACAAATTAAGCAAAGCAATCAGCTCTCTCTTCCCCATCAAGATGATTGCAATACTAGAATGGACATATAGTAACGTACAACAAAACATAGAACAATTACAGACTCCCACAATGGAAGTAACAATAAACAAAAAGTCAACAACAACATGCAAACTCTACCTTACTCATACCCTACCATACTAATACCCTAACTTACTTATTGGATAGATTTATTCTATACTTTGCACTGGTTTAACCCAGGAAACCGTCTCAGCATGACTGAAAAACTGTTAACAGGGACAAATAGCGTCCACTCGAACAAACAAACATTTCAAACGGTTATTTGTAGAGGATATTGGCATGTAAGACGTTTGTTGTGAACGTGTGTGCATCTAACATCACAGCGAAATTCCACAATGCCCATCTGCTGCCATCATGCGGAGGATGTAAAATGTGTTTAATATTCTTCTGCACTAAAAGCATGCACTTACTGTAAGTAAACCCATAGCAATATATGATGGTGAATACGAACTATTTATTAACCATATAACGGTTATTATTTCAGGGTAACATTATAAATTACAATTGTATTTGGCTTAGTTACTATTACCAGATTGTTTTTTTTTCAATGGCGTAATAGATAAATGTTTGAGGTAGAAATATCTCGTTTCTATTTTAAAAAAGAGCAACAAATATGAATTAACCTTCAAATTCGCATGAATTCATGGTAATTTATAAAATCACATTTGATTATTCTGCGCCACTTTCACCTGATTTAGTTTCATCTAGTGTATATCAAAAATGAAGGAGGGTATTGTACCTTTCTAGTCATTAAAAGCCGTAGATTGATTATGTATGAACTTTGATGAAGCATAGTCAATTTGTATAACATATTAACATATATCATGACCTTCCAAGGTAACGTTTATGACAGAAAATATCCATACGTAAGATACATTTCAGAAGCTCATACATATTTTTAATCGTATAATAATTCCTTGCATGAAGCCAAGTAAATGAACAGTCATTCACATAGAATAATCTATAATCTTCAATGGTATCATTTAAGCCATTTTAATGGTAACATACGTTACCCAGCTGTTACTCGCGATCACTGCAACTGAAAGAGAGCTAATGTCTGTCATTTTGAGGCTTAAAAAGAGCAGTTTTAGAAAAACATAGTATACAAAATTGCCCCTACAGGGGAAGGTGGTCTATTCAACAAATCTAAGGACCAATACTATTAAGTGTACGCTCTACATGTTTTCATATACATGGTGTTTTCATGAATCATTTTCGTTGTTAGATAGACACAGTAATGGTTTTGTGACATACTTATATTTGGTAATTGGTATGTGTATATATATAGAATGTGATTGATGTATAATTCATGTATAATCCTTTGTAAAAGAGGTCATTTCTTTGTACAAAAAGCATTGCTGGCAACCACATTAGATACTTAATTATACTATCATCCCAATAAAAAAACAAGAGTAGAACAATTAAATGTTATTTCTAAATGGTCAAATTACTCAAATTTGAATTCAAACCAACTATAGCAGATAGTGTCACCTCCAGGCCTTATTTTTCCAGCTAGAGTAATCTGCGACTTATAAACTGTTTCCAACCATGAAACAAACAATGTATAATGAAATATATTCGCATAGAGGAACCTGCATCTCATAGTGGGTGGGGTATTGGATAAGCAAGATCTAAGTGTTATACAATGTAGTTATCTTTTGCAGCTGCCAGTAATTATTTCTCATCATAATCCATGTAGCTGAAACACAAAAGTCTAAAATGGTATTAATTTGTCCATATTACAAAATAAAAACTATATGAAAAATGGGTGGGTGGGGTAACACCAATGCCCCAAATGCAGTTTAACTTCTTTTTTGATAGAATTCTATCATTGATTTTGTGTTTAACAGTCACATAAATCCATGAGATGTCAATATACTATAATACATATTGAAATTGTGTTAAATTTGCACTCATTTATAATACAATACATTTTCAGTGGGTGGGGTAACGAAATGTCGCCTGAAAATATTCTGCACCACTTTTGTTTCTGGCATCCAACCCATTTGACTTCTATATAGTCATACTATCGCATGGTACAGATGCAGTTTTTCTACCAGACAAATTGAAAAAAAATCCAATCCAGCTGGCCAGCCCTCAGACTTATTCGCGAAAATAAAATTCTCGCGAAAATTTCCGAATTTACAGTATATATATTGCTTTTGCAGCAGTGATTATTGGAGCTAGAAAGGATACCACATGCCATCACCTGTTTGTGACAACACTATAATGCCATAGACCAGAAAAATGGTGTTCCTCTGCCGCAGGATAATGTATTCTAAGACAGACTTAACCAAGCAAACATCAAGGTACCAAGGTATATTTTGCGTGCTATCCATTTATGCCATACTGATAATATGTGTTTCGTTTTACATGTACTCGCCTACCAATGTGTATGTTAAATCCAAAATATATTTCACTAATAAAACTGAAATAATCTGGAAAGGTGTATGGAATAACTTTTTCAATGATAAAGTTGATGAAGTACAATCACAGCCTGACATTAAGCAGAGACTAAATGACAGCATTATCAGTGGTAAAATTGAGCCTCTTATAACATTATTTACAACTTGGAATAACAACCCTGAGAAATATGTAGTGCACAATAACACTGTAAGAAACTGGCTATCATTTCGTCCTTTTGTTATACCTGTGATATTTGTCAACTTTGATGAGACAAGTATTGCTAGTGAGTGTAGACGGAATGGTTGGGGAGTTCTTCCAGTTAGGGTAACTGCAGGTGATGGCGTCCCTGTTCTCAAGTTTATGTACCTAGATGCAATGAGGGAATACAATACGACATATTATGCATACAGTAATAGTGATATTCTATATACAAGCACCTTGGTTGACACTCTTATTGGAAGTGCGTACAACTTAAGTTACTTGAATAGTACGTACTCAGACGATGCTTTTGTATATGGAAAGTCGGTGTTTACACAGCAACCAACCTTGATTGTAGGTCAAAGGACAAATGTACCAAGTGTTACAGCAGTTGAAGGTTCCACATGGGAAGGAATCACTTCGGTAGCTAAAGACAGGGGTGTGTTATTTTTTATGTATGCTATTGATTATTTCATTACATCAAGAAATTATCCTTGGAAAGATGCCGAAGAAGTTATTATAGGGACACCAGTATATGACCTTTGGGTGATATTTAACGCCCGAAGACAGAGGCATACAGTGATAGATGCGACAGCAACTCTTCTGGCAGTACATCAGACGACGGGCTCTGGGAACTATGAAAGCCACAAACATAGAAGCTATCTATATAACCTCCACTTAATGAAAAAAATGCATATGCTCTTCCGACCTACGTACACTTACACGGTGTGTGCTGAATATTACACCAAATATAGTCAAGATTATGTTGTCGTTACAAACAGATCTCTTTTAAAACAATGTGACAGATGGTAGGGGCCTGATGCTTTGTCTGTTATCAGGCCCACCGGGGTTTACCTGTTGGATTTCTTTTGCTCCGGTATTCAGTTTTATTTTCTGTTGAGTCCTTATCTTTGCTTGATCTCATTTTTATATCTTGATTTATATGTTCTAGGAGATGATGCATTGATAAGTTAGGGGTCTTTCATGCAAACCAAACATCTACGTGTCTTGATCCACAGCTGAACTAACGGTGCGGTTGGCGCCATTAAACCGGTTTGTGCTCTCCAGTGAAGTATGTTTTGCTGATAGTTCCAGGGCGGTGGTTCTTTTGTGGATCATTCATGATATTTCTGTTGTGTGTTTGTTATGCTTTCTCGCGCGACTGTTTGTTTTTCCCTTGTGGTCACCTGCTGGGAAAGGGCTGACCTCGTGGCTCACGTTTGTGATGTCTAATTGTGAGTTTGCTACTTTCCCATTGGTATCCTGGGTCAGGTGTGGTATTTGTTTGTATCGATTCCTGATCTTGCACCCTTACTTACTTTTATTCACGTACAAAATGTCTATTTTATTATGTCTTTAAATGAACCCCATGAACAGAATTTATATAGTGTTATATTTAGATAGTATTCAACCATCTCACGCAAAACATACTTAAAAAAAACAGAATACATGTTTTTATTTCATTTCTTTCATATTATTACATTATTTCATTATGCGTTGTCCTAGCAAAACGCATTATGAAATAGGGTTATAATTATGAAAAGTATGAAAAAGTATTAATGTTTCTGACAGCAATTCATTAAGTGGTTTATTCACATACAAACGCCTGTTTTAATATGTCTGCAAATGAATCCCATGAACAGAATGTATATAGTGTTATATTTAAATATGTAGTATACAGCCATCTAATGCAAATATACTTTACAAATCCTTAAGCTTTATTTCATATTATTACATTATTTCATTTTGCGGTGTCCTAGTACAATACATAATGGAATAATGTTATAATACTGACAAGTATGAAAACATGATTAAATTTTTTTACAGCAATTCTAACAGTGGTTTATTCACGTCCATAACGCCCTATTTTGTTTTAAATTATGCCCTTAAATAAATTCAATGAACTGAATTATATACAAAAGTATTGTTATATTTATACAGTATTCAACCATCTAATAAAAGCATACTTTTAAAACCCTTAAGATGGATTTCATAGTATTACATTATTTCTTTTTGCATTTTCGTAGCACACCACTTTATAAGATAACGTAATAATTCTGACAAGTCAGAAAACTGATAACTTTTTCTGACATCCATTCTTAAATAGGTTTAATTAGCATGCAAATTGCCTTTTAATGTTTTAATATATCCGTAAATAAATCCCATGAACTGAATTAATACATATTCATACAGTATTCAACTGTCTGATAATAACGTACTTTAACATACCTTACTAACATTTATTTCATACTATTACATCATTTCATAGTTTAAATAGTATAACACCATCTGATGCAAAACATACTTAAAACATTTAAGATTATTTCATATTGTTACATTATTTTTTGCATTGTCCTAGCACAACGTATAATGAAATAATGTAATAATTATAACAAGTATGAAGAATTGATTATTTTTTCTTAGTGGTTCATTCTCATGCAAACGCCCAAAACATAAATATGTTAGTAAATAAATCCCACGACAAGAACAAAGATAAAGATAAAAGATAAATAAGCTTTATGTTTATTTAACGTTGCTTATTTGAAATAGATAACATAAGGTCTGTAGAGCTTTTTACTGCGACATAACGATATCTTTTAACAGATACTTATCTGCCTTACTCTATCTTCCTAGCACATCCCCTTTTATGCGAGCGTCAGCAAGGGAGCTGCTAGTACCATTTTTTACACCTTTGGTATGGTGCGGCCAGGATTCGAACCCACGACCTCCCGCTCCAAAAGCGGACGCTCTAACAACTGAGCTATCGAGGCGGTCAAGAAAATAATGAATTAATATAGTAATATATTTATGAAGTATTTATTAAGGAATCATCTCATGCCAAATACATTTCTTCTTATTGCTTGAAATTCGATCATAAACAATTCACCTGACAAAAATGTACAGAATTCAATAGAGTGGACCCAGGGCTGGTCCCATACTTTCGGGGAGTTTGATCATGAAATAATTTATATGCTTATTCTTCTCACTTCCGCTAATCATGCTAATTCAAGAAAGGGTTGTTGTGAGTAACGAGCGAAAGTACTGGTTAGTCGCTGCGTCAAGGTTTCCCATGTAAAAGGTGTGGTAAACTGAAACATGTCTGAAAGTTCAAAATTTAAAAAATCCTGAACTTAAAAAAAATACAGTATACCTACATAAACTTAAAAAATAAAGTTCAAATGCTCAATTGTCTTTCGATAATCTGATAATAAATCAGAGAAGCTATCATAATCTGCTTAATTTAGCATTTTGGTCTCACTTTCTAAGGTAAGCCAGCCTAAAGTCCTGAATTCAGGATTCTGAATTCATATTTATTGCATGTTTCACTAAAAAAAGTAACAAAATACTTAGTTACCCGAGCGGATGCTGCTCGTGATTTCAATCCCATAACGACCCACTCACGGGAGCCGTCCCACGCATCCATATCGACCCTCGCATGCACCATCAGCGTCATAAATAACGTTATCCACGTCGCCACGATGTTCAGTCAAGCGTGTAAACATGTAATAATTTTTGGGCGGCCGCCGCATTAGCAGGTTTCCTTAATTGCCCTTGGGACCATTTGACCTCTGGCCTTAAGGCCCTCACGCAAATAAGGAGACACTGGTCCGGTAAACGGTATCACTGGTAATACGGTGATGACCATTGTGCTGAATTGTGCTCTTCTCATTGTCCCAATCTAAGGGGCCGTTTCATCCTGGTTTGTTGATCAGGGATGAACTGTTGTGAACCATGTTACAATAGTGGACAACCTTGGCGAAACCAGGATGAACAGTGTTGAACCGGCTCATTCCCTGGTTGTTCTAAGATGTTGAAAACAACTTGGAGCCAACGGGAGTCACCAGGAAACTGTCAAGTACCGTGGTAAGCCGGATCAACAATCGCAATATCTGTGTCTCCAATGTGATAAACCAAGCATGTTGAAGACACCCCCCACCCCGGTTTGCCCCTGTGTTAGGCCGGTAGTCCCAATAAAGAACGGTCTCGTCACGGTTCGCACCGGTTGTGACAAGTATTGGCATGGTTCGAGCCGGTAAAGCCCCGTTTATACCCAAAAATGTAGGTGCTACCTCGGTTGGGCCCGGTAGAGCCCCCGCCTGTCCCAGTTTAACAAATTCTGCATATGTATATATAATAATATGAAAAGTCTAGAAAGAAACAGAGCTATTATAACCAGGGTAATATAGGTAAGGTGAGAATGCAATTCATTTTTATGAAATGTGTCCGGGTGCATCACGGTATCGTGATGTACGTTGGTTACATAGGCACAGTGAGAACGAGGCTCAAAAGTTCATAGGCTTAAATGATAGCATAAGTGCGGAAATGTCAAGGAAAGAAGAAAAAATAGGTCATTTCAATTTCAGATTTATTCTATGAAATTTCAAGACTCTATCTCTAATTTAACTTAAACGAGTGAAGAAAGCTAGCTTCTTCCAATATTATTTCATTTTGCGTTGATATGCACCATATCGACGCAAAATAAAATAATCGTATTATTGCATCTTTACTACATTTTGCGTCGACGTTGACAACACAAGATGAAATAAAAAAAATCAAATGAAATAAATTATTACATTGTTTCAAAACGTGTTGCAACAGTGGTGCGTTTCTTTGTTTGTCGGGTATATATTTGGTTAAAATTGAATACGTATTTATTCTAAAATTTCCAGCCACTGGTACGTTTGCAAAACGGTGACGATGGGAGAATTTAAAACAGAAATCTGCCGAAAATCACAAAATCTATTTAAATTGCACAATATGCAAATTTCAAACGAAATTATTAATTGTCACTCAAACCACAACTTAATATTTTAACTCTCTGATGACCGGAAACGGTACTTTGGCAGACAATGAAGACCCAGATGAGATGCCGCATAACGTGGCATTCGGTTTGAACGTATTTTTATCAGTTACAGTTCATATTAAGTGCAGCGTTGCACGTTGCCTGATAAACTTTGTCTATATCGCGCCATGTGCCCTTATCAGGTCATGATGACGCTGCACTTTTTGAACGACGTCGCTAATGGCGCTGAATCAAAACAAAAATCGAAAATTACGTCATAATCGCTAGTTTGAAGAGTGAATCAGTGGGTAAACTGATAAATATAAAACCAGGTTCGCGTCTTTTGATATCAAGTTTACCAGGCTCGGCTTTGAGAACGCGTGTTGAATCGGTTGAATCGCTCGGCAAGCCTCGCGATATCAACAAGCGTTCTCAAAGCCTTGCCTGGTAAACTTGATCTCAAAAGACACTCACCTAGTATTCTCTATGTACATGGTAAATACAGCTTAAGACAAGAACCTCGCATGAGAAATTATTTACTGTGATAAAAAGGAGAAAGGCCTTTGACAGGTTTTACATATTCTTATAAAACTTTTCAAAGACTTTTTCTCTTGTTTTACACCAGAAGGCTTAACTCTGTCTATTGGGCAGGTCCCTATGTGGGTACGGGTATATTTACAAACAGTGAAGACTGAGAATAAATGCTGCATAATGCGACGTTTCATTTGTGTCTACACTGCTTATAAATAATAATGATAATAATTAATAAATAGATATGTATAAAATAAAAAGTGTCTTCAGATAAAAGATTTGAATTATAGCTGGCGCCCCTATTATATCCAATAGACCATCCCCGACCGGATGGTGGAGGCTATAAGTGGTGTACATATGTATATATGAATTATGTTTTCTGTATTCTTATTGTATTTGTATAATCCATGCCTGCTCTTCACTTGTGGAGGAAATAAAGAATATTGATATTGTTATTAGCTTATGTAGTTCTTCTCCAATGCGCAATAAGATGCTTAGAACTGGCAGTGGGCGAGCAGCCAAGACCTAAGGATACTGCGCATGCGCACAGTCTCGTAAAGGCTTTTGCTGCTCGCACACTCACATTGTACGGAAGTGGATATAGGCAAAGAACAAGAAACACAAACTCATTTCTATAAGCGTCAGAGTAAAAATGGGATTTTTTTTATCTGAAGTGTACATGTGGATTTCAGATATCCACAGGATAGGATTAATACACAAGTGATCCATCGATTCGCGTATGCTCAAGTGAAGTGCACATCTTAGTGTTTAACTTAGCAATTGAAACAAAGTTTTACGTCATTGTCACTCTTGGTTGGCACGACAGTACATGAACATGTCATTACTCAGTGTTTTGCGTGGTTGCTTTTTCAATTAGCTTCAAAAATCAGTGTGTAAGTAATAGTTATACCATGGGTTGTCCGCCTGTACGTGGTGATAATCCACGAGCTTTAGCGAGTGGATTATCTTATGTACAGGTGAACAAACATGGTATAACTATTTTATACCACCTACATCAGTTTAGACATTGCATATCATGAGATATTACGTGCTAAAGTTGGTAAGGGTGGTATAAAGACGGATAAAACGAATGGGTCTGGCCCATTCAGAGTTTACGTTAGTACAGTTTCTAAAGTTAAACGAATGTTGATTGATCCTTCACTTTTGCTGTTAGTTGGAAAAAAGAGATCAAATGCGAGGCTCGGCTAAAAATACTTTTTAATTGCATTTTTGGCGTGAAAATGATTTTGTCATACACGTTTATACACAACGTTGTTAAGGCTATCAACGTTATTCAATACAGGCATGCAAGTGGCTTTTGATGAAAACGTATAAGAAGTAGGAACCGTTTCAAGAAACAAAAGGGCCCTTTGCCGTTCACTTGAGAATGACTGTTTATAAAGACACAGGAAAGCAAAGCTCCTCTCAAAGTCCAGATATGAATTTTGATAGATCAGCAGATTCATTCTGTTTGCTATGATAAATACAATATTCAGAGACTGAAGTACATTATTTGTTGGGAAAGTCGACCTGTGATCAATTAAAACATATAATGGACAATCCCATCCTGATAGTAGCTATACGTATGGGAAAATCCACCAGAACATAAAAAACAGAATCAAGAGAAAAAAATTCTACAAACAAGACAGCCACATTTGTAAGATTTGTCTCCCTTACATAATTCCTATAATATTATTTTCAATTTATACTAGTGGTTTAGTAGATTTTGTTTAAAGACATTTCTCATCTACAGCTCTGGTAGCCCCTTTGATCGGTAGAGTGGAACCATTTGTAAAATTATGGTAGAGTGCATCATGAGGAACAATTCTGTTAAATTTAATTTGAATTTGGACCAGTATTTCAGGAGATGCCGTTTAAAGACATTTCTTATCTAGAGCTCTGACAGCCCCTTTGTTCAATGGAGCAGTACCATTTGTCCAATTTTGGTAGAGTCAATCATGAGGAACAACTCTGTGTTCAAGCCTATGACGGACGACGACGACGGACATCCAACGATCACAATAGCTCACCATGAGCCAAGGCTCATATGAGCTAAAAAGCCAATGTAGCTTTTGCATTAGCCTAAGCCTAAGTCAAACAAGAGGGCCAAGTAACACTAAATCACTCACCTTAGTTTTGTTTAAAGCTTACATATAGGTTTCTGTTGAAAGCTGATCATGTCCCTGGTGACACCTCGGGCAGGGCCATTTTTGGCCTCAGGGGCATACTTTGAACAAGGTGATGCTACATACCAAATATCAAGGCTCTAGGCCCTATGGTTTCAGACCAGAAGATTTTTTCCGTGTTTTCCCTATATAAGACCATCTAAAACATGTGACCCCTGGGCGGGCCATTTTTGGCCCCATGGGTATAATTTGAAAAAAATTGGTAGAGGTTCACTAGGTGATGCTTCATACCAAATATCAAGGCTCCAGAACTTGGGGTTTCAGACTAGAAGATTTTCCATGTTTCTCCCTATATAAGCCTATGTAAACATGCGACCACTGGGGACCATTTTGGCCCCAAAGGCATAATTTGAACAAACTTGGTAGAGGTCTACTAGATGATACCAAATACCAAATATTAAGGCTCTAATTTAAGCCAGTTTGACCTAGATATTTAACGGGACAGGAACCATATTAGCAATTAATAGAAATGACCATTACAAGGATCAGTTCTGCCATGTTCCTTCAAAATCCAACCAGAGTTTCAGAAAGTTGTCCTTTGAAGCAATTGTTAATGACACACAATGGACGACGCACGACAGACACCCAACGATCTGTGGCCCCGGTGAGCTAAGAATAACGAATGTAATGCAAACAAAGAACGGTAACCCTTTTCCCACCATTTATGACACAGAGTTCATAAGGCAAGTTTGAGTAAATTAAAGGACTTTTCAAGGACTTCTATAGACTATCCTACCATTTTCAAGGACTAAAAGTTCATGAAAAATCCTGATTTAAGTGTTAAAACTCTACTTCAGAATGCTAGACTGGTATAATGGAGAAATTAGTGCTAGAAAACTAGTATAAAACTGGTGTGCCTTTATTTGGTGCAGCATTTGCTGCACCAAATAAAGGCACAACAATTTTATACTTATTTAGATCGCTATCAACAGTGTTAAGCACTACAGAAAATAGAAGAAATCAAGGACTTTTCAAAGCCTTTAAGTGATTTTCCAGTACTTTTCAAGACATATGTAATTTTCAAGGACTTTTCAAGATAGCCCTCTAAATTCAAGTACTTTTCAAGCCTGTGCGAACCCTGTGACATTTGCTGTCTGCTCTCTCATCTGCTGATGTACTTTGGTACCCTATACTACAAATAATATGGACCCAGATCAACCTGCTCCAATAAAAGCAGTCTGGTCAGGGTTCATAGTGTTTGCTTCCTTGATTAAAGATCTCTGAAGTGCCTTTAAAGATAAGCAGCAGTCATTTAAAGCAAGTAACATTTTCATGACAAAAAATGACAGGATATTGGTTTATATCTGGTAGCTGGTGGAATAGCTCTACTTTTGTTTCATACAGCCAAGCTGGCTAAACAGGTACAAATGGGCCTTAAGGCAAGAAAACCTGTCTTCGGAGGTTTGCGAACAACAAAGGCACATACCAGCATGGGCATCCATGCAGTCTGATCAGCCCCTTTGTAATTCGATTATTGGAAAGTTGCTACTAGCGAAAGTTTCGATTTTCAAGCTAGTCTTTGTAGCTGAGCAGGCTGGTTTGAATCTGACTGTCGGAAACCAAGAAGACAGGTTTTTTCGAGTCTAGGCCCAATTTTCTACAGCCCAGCTGGCTAAACAGGTACAAATAATCAACTATAATGTTATCAATGTTATTTATTTATTTCTAATATAACAATACTGTGTATATAAACAATGCACCATATAATATGTCAATTGATAAGTTACCATGGACAAGATGAAAATAAGCTTGAGATTGCTTATTTTGTCTCATACTTCAGTCAAGTATCTAATGACTGTGTTTGATCTAGAGGTTTGGGAGATTCAGCCTTTAATGCAAAAGGTGCCAATAAGCAATGCTTATTAGATATCCCTGCACAGTAAGGATAAGTATAATTTACCATAGTCAACCTAGTTAGCTCACCTAGTTAGCCCATCTCTGACAACGTTTTTAGTTGATAAGGGATGAGGAGAGAGAAGATACAAATACCACTAAAAGCGGGCAAGCATGGCGTTTCACTGCGGGTCGGTGGTGGCCTAACATTGAAAGCTGGCTTGGTATCTTTGTGATTTTCCAAGGAATTCTAATCAGTATTGCTAATAAAACCTATAGCTTTGTGATTTTCCAGGGGGTCCGGACCTCTGCCCCCCCCCCCCCCCCCTTGGTCTGCGCAAGTATTGTGTCTACATTGTGTGTACAAAGTATCAGCTTTTAACAGTAAAATCTCTGGTACAAGTTGAATTACCTGCACATACACTGTTTAAGCATTTAACCATTTGTAGTCTGATGGATTTTCCCATTCATGTTGATATAGGTATGGAATTGCCCACTGAGCATTATAAGGGATGACAGATATAATAATAATTTTTTTAAATTAGGATGTTTTCCAGTTCCTGAAGGTTGTTTTAATCATAGCAAATAGTACAGACCCTGATGAAACACAGCTTTATGCTGCATTTCATCTGGGTCTTCACGGTTTTCCAAAGAACACATTTAGGGGTTTCCAGCATACACAGGTTTAAGACCCATTGGAAGACACAAAGAGCAAAGAGGTACGTGCATTAAGAGGCTATTTTGGCCCCCCTATAAGGCCAAAAAATGAAAATTGCTTTTCACAGATTTCTTCTTATAATTTTATTACAACAATAGCCCAAGTGTAAATTTCTGGGATTTAATCTATTTTTACCATTGCTATGGTAACAAAAATGGCTGCCAAAATAGGCTGAAAATAGGAAAGTGACCATTTTGGAGCAAATTTAAGACATTTGACAGAGAAATTAACATAGAGCACAAGCAAATACCAAAAAGATATTTTAACAGAGGGTGAGAATTATCATGGCACACAATATATTAAAAGTTTTTTTTTGGTATTCCCTTGTACTGATATCTATTTTTTTAAAAATCAGTCCAAAAAAGCCTTAAATTTGGCTCAAAATGAGAATTTCTCTCTTTTAAGCCTATTTTGTCGGCCATTTTTGTTACCATAGCAACGGAAAAAAGTAAAATAAATGCCAGAATTTTACACTTGGACCATTCTTCTAATTAACCAATTGGGTGAAATTGGTGAATAGCAACTTTCAGTTTTTGGCTCCAGAGGGGGCCAAATTTGCCCCTTAATGCACGTCCCCCTTTTCAATGTCTCTTCATTGGGTATACAAAGTATCCATGGGTGAAAGTTTACCGCCCCGATAGTTAAGATGGTAGAGCGTCCGCTTTTCGAGCGGGAGGTCGTGGGTTCGGATCCCGGCCACACCATACCAAAAGTGTAAAAAATGGTACTAGCAGCTCCCTTGCTGACGCTCGCATTAAAGGTGCTGTACTAGGAAGATAGAGTAAGGCAGGTAAGTATATGTTAAAAGATATTGTTATGTCGCAGTTAAAAGCTCTACAGAGCTTATGTTGTCTGTTTCAAATAAGCAACGTTAAATAAAGCTTCTTCATCTTTTTTATCTTTAAAGTTCAAAATCTCCAAAATCCTGAACTTTAGAAATTCAAATTTTAAAACTTGCAAGATGCATACAAAAAGGAATAATTTCAAGTTTAAATGATTAATTGTGTTTAAGTAATCTGAAAACTAATCAGCCTTCAGAGAAGCTATTATAATCTGCCTAATTCAGCATTTTGAGGCTGACTTTCTACTGAAAGTCAGCCTCGAAATCCTGAATTCAGGATAAATCCTGAAAACATTCACCCATGTATATCAGAATGTTTCTGAAATACATGTGGAAGGAGTTGAATTCCTCATATAAACACTATCAAAGCAATATGTAGAATTACAAAGGGCAGTAACTCTAAAAGATCTAAACACTAGCTCTTTTCTATTTTTAGAAATCTATATTTTATCAATATCAATGTGTATGCAAAATTTGATGACATTCCATCTATGACTTTTTAAGATATTAAGGAAAGCCCAAAACGTTTTGGATGGATGGGAAGATGGGCAGATGGATGGACAATGTGAAATAGAGGATATTTACTTTTTTGAGGTGAATACCAAATATATTTCATCGAGTGCAGTGAAAAAATCAGTATTTTTCACGAGTGCGTAGCACGAGTGAAAATGCTGATATTTTCACCGCACGAGATGAAGTATATTTGGTATTTGCCGAAAACAAGTAAATTTTCTCTTTATTTTATACTCAACGGAAATACAGAAATCACAACCTTACTTTTTACTTGGTCGTTTCTCGTTCGATTTGACTTTTGCAGTGTGTTTATTGGGTATAAAATTGGGTGTATACATAGTTTGCACCTAGAAAATGGCTTAGAATCACATTTTAACGAATGAAACGCAAGAAATCAGCATTTAAAGAAAGTCTATTGAGTGTGCCTTAGGGTAGGCGTCACGTGCAAACTGGCGCTACACCAGGTCAAACAGTGACGTCATTATGTTTGATGTTGACGTCACAACATGCGTAGCGTTATTTTTGACAAATATACTTTATCTAAAACCTTATGTTAAAAATTCTCAGTCACAAAATTGCAAAGAAAGCCTTGTTTTGCTACAGTTCTATTCTATTCTACAGTGAAAATATAAATCGTATCAGTCACTAGTGAAAAAATACGATATTTTTTCACTGTAGAAAAATACCAATTTTACTCACATTTAATATGCATTGAATTCACTGCTTGTGATAAAATAAAACAGTTTTCCCTCCTAAAGCACTGATAAGGGGAGAGGTAGGGTATAAAAATCTGAAATTGAATCAGAAGCTATTTTAATCTGCCTAATCCAGCATTTTAAGGCTAACTTTCTATGGAAAGTCACTTTTAAATCCCTTTTAAAAAACTTTTACTCAAATAGACAAATAATTTCAGATAAATTGAACCTTGAAAAGGAGAATCAAACGGCAATAAAAGTTATTTTTAGAAATTGCAAACAAATAACATGGCTCTTGTCTTATAAATATTTAGCTTGTAAAACTACAAAGATGTCTAGAAAAAAAACATGATCTGCAATCATATACACTCAAGCAAACTTATAAATGAACATGTGATTATTGCGATATGGGCCTCAACACGACAAAACCTTTCTTCAGGTCACGGACAAAATGAGACTCAAACCAGCCCCTCAGCCGCAGAGACTAGCTAGAAAATGGAAATTTTGCTTGAAGCAAGTTTAGATATGATACTTTCCAAAAAATGAATAACAAAGGTGCTGATCAGACTGCATTGATGTGCATGATGGTCTGTTCCTTTGTTGTTTGCAAACCCTGAAGACAGATTTTCTCGCGTTGAGGCCCATATAAGTGTGTCATTTTTTAATAAACATGTATTTACTTTTTTAAAAAGGTCTTACTTTTACATTTTCTCAATAATCATGCAAAATTTCATTCAGAATGAAGCAAATATACTGTGATGATAAGTCAGTTTAACATAATACACATCAAAGTAAAAGTCACAAATTTCATCAATAAGCAGGACTTTGAGGGCATGCGCAGTATATTGATTCAATTGAGACGATACAAGTTTTCTCTCAGCCCGTAACCCAATCTGTAGCGAGTAAAATTGCTGATCCAGGGGTCATGCTTTCAATCCCTAATCAGCCCAATGCTTTCATGCAGATTGATCATGAAACACTTTCTACCGTCATTCTCCTCCCCCTGATTCAAGAAGGTCTGTTGTCAGTTACAAGTGAAAGTATGTGCACTGAGTACTGGTTAATGGCTAAGTCTTAAGCTTGCCCAGGAAAACAGAATGGTAAGGTCAACTGACTGTCCCACCATGACCATAGCCATTGGCTGGGATTTTAAACCACAAACAAAACAAAACCTGCGTATTCCCTCCCGCATTTGCAAGAATTATGACATGGACCATTTACCTCATGGAAAGGGTTTAATTTCTCAAGACTGGTTGAATTTGTACATGTAGCCATACCAGACTGTGAAGGCTGTAAAAGAGCTTTGATGAATTCTGTGACTTTTCATTTGATGGCCATTAAATTGTCTAGACAATTTAATGGCCAGCAAAGTAAAAGTCACAGATTTCATTGCTAATCATATGTGTTGTTTGTTTGATTTGATTTTTTACATCCAGGTCAACAATTTTTCAGTTATGTCAGGACAGGTCTTCCTGGGTTGAACCAGTACTAAGCAAGGATTAATGTGTCTTGCTCCAGGACACAACACAGTGACGCCTGCGAGGCTCAAATCAGCAGCCCCTCGGTTTTGAGTCAAGCACTCTACCACTGAGCAACTGTGCTCCCTAAATCATAATATGTGACTTTTCCTTTGATGGATGACATGTTAATATGAATTGTTATAACATTCAATTTGCCTCATTTTGATTGAAAATTGTATGGTTATTGACAATTACTTGTAGAATCCAGACCTAACATTTTTTTTTAAATTGTATTTACCCTTTATATACTAATGCTACATTTCATCTGGGTCTTCACTGTTTGTAAAAGTACCCCTTCAGGGGTTTCCCGAATACAAAGGGTTAAAAAAGACTAACTTTTATTGCAAAACATCAGAAGTGCCTTTATAAGGTACTTGATTATGAGTTCTAACAATGGCACCTCAAGAGAACAATATTCTTGTCAATGAGTAGACATGTACACAGTAAATCCTGTGTAAAACGGCCACTCTCAAAAAGACCGAAAATTGGTTTTCAAGACCAATTATCGCTTAATGCCGGTCAAAAGTATTGCAGAATGCTCCAATGGGAGCATTCTGCAATGTATTTGACCTTCCTTAAGCTACCATTCGTCATTAAGATCTTTCTTTTGTCTATTTTTGAGTGGCCATTTTATACAGGTTTTACTGTTTATTGTATTAATTTGACCTCCACAAAAAGCTATAACTATATAGAGACTGGGTTACTGCTTAAAGTCTAATTTCATAAATATACAACGTCCCTGATATTTTAGGGATCAGATTTAGCGCTTGTTGACCTGCTAAATGCCAGTAGCTTTTCCAAAAAGCAAGAAAAAATTAACATCAAATTAGAGCAAAAGATAATCAGTACTTTAAATTGAGTAATAACATCCAAGCTATTGTTGACTACTGTTGGTTTAAAGATGCTTTTTTTTCAGAGCTTTTTTTTAATATCTCCAGAAAAAGCAATAGGACTATACTATTTTTCATAGAAAGGGGTGAATAAGGGTAAATTTACAGGTACACCATATAAAGGATATATACCTGTATAAAGCACCCATTACCTGGATTAGTTTATATTTTTTGTTTACAACAATTCTCATCTATCTTAAACTGACAGTAACTTGAGTTGAGTAAGCGTTTTCAATTGTTTAAGACATTTTTTAAATAAACAACTTAACTTTGGGAATTTAACATTATGCATTTGAAAAATACAGACATGGGGCCTAACATATTTTGACCAGTTTAGTTAAAAAAACTTAAGCCTTGTCCTGCTGAACCCCGATTTATCCTTTCAGGAGTGAAAGTTCAAATTTCTAAAATCCTGAACTTAAAAATTAAAATCTTAAAACTTGTAGAATGCCTACAAAACATTAACAATTTCACGTTTAAATGGTCAATTGTCTTTAGATAATCTGAATATAAGTCAAAGAAGCTATTATAATCTGCCTAATTCAGTATTTTGAGGCTGACTTTCTGTGGAAAGTCAGCCTCAAAATCCTGAATTCAGGAATAATCCTTTAAACTTTCACCCCTGTCCTTTTAGGAAAACAATCAAGATCCAGTTCAGCCGGCTTTTGATGAAAGTAGGAAAGAGGGCAAAAATCAGGAATCTATACAGTCAAGCACCACACCTGACCCAGGATACCAATGGGAAAGTGATGTCACAAATACACATCATAAACAAGCCAAGAGGCCAGCCCTTTCCCAGCAGGTGAGTAAGGCATCAACAAACAGACGTGCATGAAAGCATAGCAAAACAAGACAGAAATAACATAAATGATCCACAAAAGAAGTCATCTGATCAGGATCCACACTTTTTCCACTCGGCTTGTAAATAAATGCTTATAACTGGAATGCTACATGTTAAAAGGACATAGGTTTAGATAAACACATTTTTTGAGCATAAAATTGTAAATATTTTCTAATCCATTAGTTTGAACATATGTTTTGGGTGCTCAAAAGAACCGTCTCATTGAGACGGTTCCTTTGAGCACCCATAACATATGTTTTGGTTGAGAAATGAAAACAATTAATTTTTTGGTACGCACTCTTAACTAAAGGCATGTAGGATAAAACTTGGGTAAGAGTGTAGTACATAAAACATTCAGCAAGAAAAGGCTTAGATGTTTGATCATCTGCCCAAATTGTATTGTATTACATGGGCTTCGAAGCAAGAGAACCTGCTTTCAGGCGTTTGCTAACTACAAAGGCACAAACAAGCCTTCACATTCCCGCAGTCTGATCAGTGCCTTTGTTATTCGCTTATTGGAAAGAATCACTTGCTACAAGCGAAATTTCAATTTTCTAGCTAGTCTCTGTAGCTGAGGAGACTGGTTTGAATCTCACTTTGTCGGAAAAACCGAAGACAGGTTTTGTGAAGATTCCAAGGGTATAAATAGAGGATCTTACATTCGTGCTCATGTTTTATTTAATTTAATAAATGAGTTGGGGGAAAAGAGATAAAATGCAAGGCTTGCGCAGCATTTTATCTCTTTTTTGCAACGAATTTAATAAATTCAATAATACAACAGCACGAATGTTAGATTCTATTTATCATATGACATGAAAATTACTTTGAATCTCATTTCTGCAGTAAAAACGTTATTATTTTGTCATTATGCACGCAACGTTGTTATGGACGTCATAACGTTTCCGGAAAATCTGTAAACCACTTGTGGGTTACCGATTTTATTGCATGTCGTTATTTCACTCCCAGACGTGACGTCATATGATAAAACAAGTTTAGGTAGAAACCTGTCAGTAACGTTCCTGGAAGAATTAAAGAGATGTGGCCCAGACAATACTGATTGATGAAAGAAAACATGGACGGATTAGCACAAAGACAGACACACAAAGGCAGTGCTTTACTGCCTTCCCATATTCTATAAATGGTAGAGGCATGAAAAGCCACAGAGCAACAAAGACTGTAAAGTAGGAACTTTTCACGAGAATTTTATTTTCGGGAATAGCGTTAGAACACATATTTGCAAATTGAAATATCGTGACAAGTGCATGATTTACCTATATAAGTAAACGACAGAGTGATTTCGCCAATTCATGAGGATTTTATTTTCATGAAACTTCGCAGATGCGAAGTTTTGCGAAAATAAAACCCTCATGAAAATTTCCGAATTTACAGTAACAGATCATGATGAATTCAAACCACCACCAAATTCTTCAGGGGTGAAAGTTCAAATTTTCCAAAATCCTGAATTTTAGAAATTCAAGTCTTAAAATTTGCAGGATGCCTACAAAAAATTATTATTTCACATTTAAATGGTAAACTAAGTTTAGATAATCTGAAAATTAATCAAAGAAGCTAATATTATCTGCCTCATTTAGCATTTTAAGGCTGATTTTCTTTGGAAAGTCAGCCTTAAAATCCTGGATTCAGGATTAATCCTGAAAACTTTCACCCACGATTCTTTTCTCATGTTAAGAGCGGATAATAAATGTACATGTATTGCTATTTACATATGGGCCTCGATGTAAGAAAACCTGTCTTCAGGGTTTGAGAACAAAGATGCAGACCAGTTTCCACACTGCACAGTCCAATCAGCACCTGTATTATTTTCTAAATGTAAATTATAGTACATGCAATTAAAGTTGATCCATGCAAAATTCACTAAATATTTTAAAGGGGACAGCAACCCTAATGATAAGTATCTTTATCAGAAAGAGCTCTATGAACCATGAATTTTGATACAAGTATCATCAAAATCTGCAAGTTATGGGCATTTAAAAAAATCAATATGGCCAATTTTTAGCCGCCATTTTGAATATTTAATTAGTTTTCAGAATTTTTTCAACTGCTTAATTTTTAGTTATCACAATTATCACATCATCTGTGTTTCAGCAGATATGCAGCTTTATACACAAGGAAAATGTTTCATTAAAGATTAATGCAAATAATCTATTCGTTTGTCTTCTATTTTGATTACGCATATTTAATCAGGCTGAGTGACGTCACTAAGCCTACAATATGGCCGCTTCCATTACAGTCCATTTGCAAATATTCAAATGCCCATAACTTCCACATTTTTCAACCGATTTAGACGAAACTGGTATCAAAATTTATGGTTTATTAAGATCTTTCATAACATGAACATAGTAATCATCAGGGTTGCCCTCCCCTTTAACTTATCTCTGTCGACTCTCTGAGTAGACTTTCAATGTTACTTGGTCAGAAAAAACCGATGACGGGTTTTCTCCTAATATATGCCAGTTCATGAGATTTAGGTACAGTTGAACCTCATCAATTTGAAGTCCTATGGACTATCGGTAGATATCAATTTTTCCTATTAAACATATGTTTTGTGTGAGTAAATGAACGTCTCTGGAGATGTTTTATTTACTCACACAAAACATACGTTTTTATAAATACCTGGCTCCAAATATGTTGCAGCCAACACTTTAGCCAAATGAAATTGACTTTAGCCAAGGAGAAAGTATCAACAAGTTCTTTGCTCGCTATGTCGGTTGATTACCTTTGCAAACAGTTTTGACCCAGATCAGGGCCCACAAAATCAGGCCCGCCTGATCTGGATCCAAACTGTTTGACACCCTGATGGTATTGAAAAAAATCCAGCATCCAAAGAGTAAAATATGGCACAATAATAAAGTGTGAAGAAATAATAAAAGCAATATTAGAAAATCCAAAAGCTGATCACTCTACATCTTAGTAGCAAATGACTACAATGGCTAATGGCAGGTTGAGCCCTGGTATATAAAAAGGCCCTATCCTCTGAATCCATTGTGTCTTAAATCTATTTTGAATTGTTACATATTTAGAAAAATCAGAGTCTGAATTTTTGAAGTTTTACTGACATATGTACAGACATTCTTCAAACATGATGGCAGCACTTTAGTTAAGAGTGTGTATCGAAAATTTAATTTTCTTATTTCTCAACCAAAACATATGTTGTGGGTACTCAAAAGAATCGTCTCAATGAGATGGTTCTTTTGAGCACTCAAAACATATGTTAAAACCAATGGGTAAGAATATATTCACAAATTTTTACGCTGAAAATTTTTGTTTATCTAAACCCGTGATGATGGCACAGCTATCTATTTGGACTAGATATTAAAATTTTTGCCTTTGCCTTCAGAAGGGTCTGGAACGTTTATTTTGCTTTGTTTGTTTGGTGCTTAATGACACTCCAACCCTTGTGGGTCATTTTAGATAGACTCACCTGAGAATGACTAATGTCAGGGGAAAGCCTTATCCTGCCAGACATTCAGCTTTGAATCTTATTTTGATCTGCATATCGTCGGTCAGGAGTCAAAAACTTGAATCTTAGATTTTTTCATTTTTCAGGAGAGACAAAAAACTTAATAACTTTTGCTCGGAGTGTCCTATATTGGTGAAAGTCAGACAGGATTATATTGAGTAACATCCAAGTGCACTGTTATTGGCGTTTTGAACTTCAAATTAAGAGTCTACGTTCATTATGAAGGGTTTCACTTGAGTTACGTCATTTTGAGCATATTTTTGTGAAAACCCATCCAGTTACAACATTTTGAGCATCTCTTTCATGGAAAACCTTGTATCTCCGTAAAATGAGCACCAAAATAAGGGTATCTTTCATAGATATGATATTTTGAAGCATGATTGATGCTGTTTAAGGGAGCTCTAATAGGTCCAAAGCTACTAGAATTTGACAGAATTTGCGTCATGGGTTTGGTATCCTGCGTTGACAGAAAGTTGTTTTGGTAAAAATCAGAGTTACAAGGTTTTGACTCCCAACCACGATAAAAGCTCACACTGAGTACTTTATGTGGTGTTTTCACTACATGGACTTCTAATTTCCAGTCAATCCATTGGTCCAATTACATAGTAATACGGATTTGTTGTGTGGAGGGAAAAAACAGTGAGGATCCAGATCAGCTGGCTTCTAATGACGCCAGCTGATCTGATCTGGCTTCTGATGAAGCCAGCTGATCTGGATCAACACTGTTTAAAAACAAATTTTTACCAGTGATTTTAATGCCTTTTTATATAGCTTGTGCCTCTTGAATTTGTGAATAAATCCTAATAAAATAGTCAGGTTGGGAAAAAATTCTCCAAAATTGGGAAAATACAGGCCTTTTTTGGATTGGGAAGCAGCCTGTATTCGGCTGTAAAATAGGCAAAATAAAATCACTGTTTACATTTTTGTGTGAAGGGAATACAGTATGGATCCTGATGAAGCCAGCTGATCTACTTAATTTTGAAATGCTCTAACTAGGTCATATATGATAAATTGTTCAATTGTGATGTGTAAATACAACCAGGCAAGTACCAGCTTAGCAAAAGCATAGTTCATTAAATCAAATTTGCTGATATAGCTGTCATGTAAATATTAACAATTAAATTTGCCATTTAGTGATAGGTATTTTAATACTGATTCAGGCAGCTTGAGATGTTTAAAAGAGGCAAAGCTTATGGACATGCTTGTTTATAACTGTATATTTCAAAATAGGTTCTCTTAATTTCGGTAACATAGGTTTTTGGTACACATTGGAATTGCCTCATTGATGCAATTCCAATGTGCACTTACAACATATGTTGATTCAGTAAAGGAATGTTTTCACCATAAACTTTTTTTCACAAACTTCCCAACCATTTATTTTATGTTTCAGTGTAATGAGCATGTAGAAATGAACAAGTTTTTGTGTAGTTTAGTGTGCACTTGGATGACAATAATAGATTTTTGACAGCTAATCTTTAGATGTTTCATTCAAATAAAATGCTAAATTGGTGGTTGCCTGGATGTAAGTGATATGTAAATATTATGATTACTTCACCACTAAGCATTAAATAGCAAATAATTTGTTCATAATAAAAATCACTTAAGCTTACATGTACATGTAATATTATAAAACAATTCTATATTGGTCCTTAAATATATATAAAAATTTTTTTTAACAAGTTTGCAATGGATAAAATGGGCCTCAGCGCGAGAAAACCTCTCTTCGGGGGTTTGCTAACAACAGAGGCGCAGACCAGCCTGCGCATATGCGCAGTCTGATCAGCCCCTTTGCTGTTCCCTTAACGGAAAGTATAATGTCTAGACATTCTACAAGCCATATTTCAATGTTTTAGCTTGTCTCTGTAGCTGAGCAGGCTAATTTGAATATCACTTTGTTGGAAACCCCGAAGAGAGATTTTGCCGTGAGGTGGCCCAAATACAAAATAATTTAAACAAAAACATACAATGTTCTTGTTCCTTTACAGTGAATTTTCTTTAATTTCAAACACTTTTCTTTGTCTGTTTTCAAAGAAAATGTTGGTTATCAGGGCTTGAATTCACATATGCTTATTCTCTCAATATAAAATCTGTTAATTGATATGTACTACACTGTTTTCTGCTATGTATATGTATATATGTTGTATCCTCATGGGCATTTATTGCCTTTTGGAATTTTCAAATAAACCATCTATCTATCTTGTCGGAATAGCAAATAGGGAGGACCCAGATCAGAATACTTCTTCAGAAACAATCTGATCTGGGTCTGCGCTGTTCTTCTAGGCCTTTTTAGCAGGCAACTGATGTTCTAAATATCAATATGTAAATATAACTGTCAGTACCTAACATCACTTTCCCTTCAAGGACCTTTATAAAAATTATTCAAAAGCAAAAACAATATGCCCCCCTCTGAGGTCTTCAATAAACGTGCGTAACTAAACATTATTTTTCTTATTTCGCAACCAAAACATTCATTTATATTGCGGGGTAAGAAAATTAATACAATTTAATGCTCAAAAATTTTGCTTAACCGATACTACAGTAAAACCTGTCTTAAGCGGCCACTCAAACATAGACAAAACAAAGGCCTTAAAGACAATGATAGCTTAATGAAGGTCAAAAGTATTGCAGAATGCTCTAAGAGAGCATTCTGCAATACTTTCGACCTGCAACAAGTGATAATCAGTCTTGAAAACCTATTTTTGGTCTTCTTTTGAGTGACCGCTTAAGACAGGTTTTACTGTACGTACTATGCCCCCATCCCCTTCATGTTGACTTAATGACTTGCTTTCAAAACTAGAGAAGCCTTCCAATGAATGTTCCAAAAGTTACAAACACCAGACATAAGAATATTTCCTCCTTGTAACATATCTCGTGAATCTTGAGTTCTTTTCTAAGCGCGTACTGGTACAACTCCCACAGAGGAATAATGACATGCAGCAGATCCGGAATCATCAAGCCCAGGTTCCGTGCTTTATGAAACATCGCGCCTTTGCCGTAGATTACATCAGATATAAACTGGTCCA
The DNA here is from genome assembly GCA_964019695.1 of Loripinus fragilis. NCBI lineage: Eukaryota > Metazoa > Mollusca > Bivalvia > Lucinida > Lucinidae > Loripinus > Loripinus fragilis. Next base: position 94,952,456 of record OZ026524.1, read on the forward strand.
TTCCTCCCACAAGAATATGCATGACATTAATACTGACAATAGCGAGAATTTTCCAGGAAATTATCTCGTTTCGAATATCAGTTAAATTCAGCACCAAACAAGTAACAATTATTTCCGTAACGGTGAACCACATGTGATGTTTGAAGTATGTGTAAAAATCCTCGTTGTAGTAGCTGAAGTAGGACCACCAGGAATAGTAATGTGGGTATAAATTAACGAGATATAGGGCAAACATGGTCTGGCGTATGTTACGTTTTCGTACCAGTGGGATGACGTACTTGATGCTCTCGTAGGCGAGAAGAATGAATAGAATGGTGAATATCCAGATTCTGAAAGTCTGCCAGGTTGTGTTAAAGTAGACGTGCTTGTATGTCGTCATCCCTGGGTTCTCATAGGCTCCTGAAATAAGCAAGAAATTTTAATGTAAAATTGCTATTATCTTGTTACCCACCAATAAAAACATGTGTTTTGGTTGCTCAAAAAGAAAAATCTCATCGAGACGGTTCTTTTGAGTACCCACAACATATGTCTCGCTTGAGAAATAAGACATATTTAGTTTGTTTGATTTCATTCTTTACGTCCAATCAACAATCTTTCAGTTATGTAGGGACAGGTCTTCCTGGGTTGAACCAGTTATAAGCTAGGATTAATGTGTCTTGCTCAAGGACACAACGCAGTGACGCTGGTGAGACGTTGAACCTGTGGCCCCTAGGTCGAGGCAAGCACTCTACCACTGAGCCACTACGCTCCCCAAATAAGACATATGATTTTCAAATGCCCACTATATGGAGGTGCCTAAAATAAAGAACACTGTACAGCAAACACAGGTCCCAATAAGCAATATTAAAATTGAACACAAAATTATGATTATTTTCTCATTCATCAGTCAAAGTATATGATTTGGTTGCTCAAAGGAAATGTCTCAAAGAGATGGTTCTTTTGAGCACCACAACATAAATGAGATGGTTCTTTTGAGCACCCACAACATAAAGGAGACGGTTCTTTTGAGCACCCTCAACATAAAGGAGACGGTTCTTTTGAGCACCCACAACATAAAGGAGACAGTTCTTTTGAGCACCGACAACATAAATGAGACGGTTCTTTTGAGCACCCACAACATAAAGGAGACGGTTCTTTTGAGCACCCACAACATAAATGAGAAGGTTCTTTTGAGCACCCAACAAAAAGGAGACATTTCTTCTGAGCACCCACACCATAAATGAGACGGTTCTTTTGAGAACCCAAAACATATGTTTTGGTTGAGAAATAAGAAAATTATATTTTTGGTATGCACTCTTAACTGAAGGCCTAGCAGACAGAATTTGAAAATAATACCCTTTTGATTGGCACATCCCTATCAACACTTGTATAGTGAGTCAGTACTTAATCAGAGAAACTGTTAGAACAATTCAGTATTTTGAGGCTGACTTAAAGTTTCTGTCCTGAGTTCAGGAATTATCCTGAAAACTTTCACAATCAGGCAAAAGGTGTGGATACATGCAGGGTTGAGGAACTATTAGAATTTTCTACTTGTCCAGGGACAAGTAATTGGCCATAATGTACTTGTCCAAAGAAAATTCTACTTGTCCGAAAGAACAGATTAGCTTATTATATACCTTTCTGTACTTTAACAATTTACTCTTTGGAAAACAGTATGAAACAAGATTTCAACTCTCTTGTAAACCATGCAGATCCAGATCAGCTGGCTTCTCCAGAAGCCAGCATAATCAGGATCTACAATGTTTTCAATGCAACATGGGAACTCATAACAATTAATCGAAATATGAAATACAGAATTGTATGAACTTAATACATTAACAGATTAGCTTACATGTATACCTTTCTGTGCTTTAAAAATTTACTCTTTCGAAAACAGCATGAGATCAGATATCAACTCTCTTGTAAACAGTGTAGATCCAGATCAGCTGGCTTCTTCAGAATCTACAGTGTTTTCAATTCAACATAGGAACTGGTAATAATTAATCGAAACATGAAATACAGAATTGCACAAAATGTATCAACTTTATACATTTCTACTTGTCCTTGACAAGTACCTAGAATTTTTCAACTTGTCCTGTATGCAATGGGACCAGTTCGGACAAGTAGGGCATGGTATTTCACCAGTCCTGGATACATGTTTATACTTAAAGCTTGAAATGCCGCTAAAGGCTCAGTTGAGCAAAAACATAGCCTCATGATAGATTAAACAACAGTAGTAGATTTACCTCTAAAATTTGTATCAAAGCAGCTACATGTGCAGTTTCTTCTGTTCACTTTAGGCTTGTTGGGAGTCCATATGACCATATGAAATATTCCTGAAACAAATATTATATAGAGGATCTTACATGAGTGCTCATATCTTATTGATTTTATTAAACAAGTTGGGAAAAAAGATAAAATGCTCGGCAAGCCTCGCATTTTATCTCTTTTTTGAAACAAGTTCAATAAAGTCAATAGTACAAGAGCATGATTGATAGATGACATTAAGAATACATTTGTACTTTGAAATCTCATTTCTGGGCTAAAAACGTTTTAGTTTTGTCATTATGTACACAATGTTGTTATGGACGTCAAAACATTTCTTGTAAATCTGTAAACCACTAGTGGTTTATGGATTTTATTGAGGTATTATTTCACTCCCAAAGGCGATGTCATATAATAAATGATTTTCTTCGAACCCATATTCTGGCCCAAACTATCATTTAAAAATTAAATTACCCGGTATACTCTGCAAGAGCATAGCAATTTATTTCATAGTCATAATATTGTATTACTTGAAAATTGTTCTGCTTCTTTCTCAATCAAAACATAGGTTTTGGGTTCTCAAAAGCACCGTCTCAATGAGACGGTTCTTTTGAGCACCCAAAACTTAAACTGATGGATAGAAAAATAATTACAATTTACCCTAACGTTTGCTTATCTGGACTTATGGAAGAGCCATAATCTTTATTAGAAGAATGAATTTTATTTTTGTGGAGTTTATCGATGTGTAAACTCCGGCGAATCACTCACATACTGAGTAAAGTCTGAAGGTCTTTATGTGAATCTCCGGAGTCCAAACATCCATAAAATCCTCAAAAATAACAATTCATTCCTTATAATTCCAACCTTGGACCAAAACAGCACATTTGTAAAGGGTTGATGAAGATAATTAAAATTTTAAAGCCCACTGGAGGAAAAAATTTGCAACTGCTGTCCATGAAAGATGGGACAGCCATCTTGACAATTCTGTCAGTTCAAAACTTTGTTTTGCTAAATAATAACTTAAATAGCATTAGGAGGAAAGATTCTGTGAAATTATTTTGAATTTTGATAGTAAGTAAGTAAGTAAGTAAGTAAGTAAGTAAAGTCTTTATTTAAAGAGGGTGAAAACATTTAGTAGTACAACTAATCTTCCATGAGGCCCTCAAAATAAATAATATGTACACACACAAACAACAACAACAATTCTACACAAACTATCAAATTTAAATTGTTTAACCCTGTACTGCTGAGCAAATATAGCTAAATTTTGGCAAGACCGTAAACTGAATGCAAAACTGTGGATCCTGATCAGTTGTTTGCAAAAAGGGGATATCAATCTATCTAGAACAATGGTGGCCCCTTTGTTCAGCCGAGCGGAACCATTTGTGCAACTTTAGTAGAGGGCATCACGAGGAACAGTTCTGTGAAATTATTTTCAATTTGGACCGGTGGTTCAGGAGATGTTATTTGAAAGATTTCTTATCTAGAGCTCTGGCAGCCCTCATGTTCATCGTAGCGTAACCATTTATGCAATTTTGGTAGAGAGCACTATAGGGAACATTAATTTGAAATTATAAATTTGGACCAATGGTTCAGGAGATGTCGTTTAATGAAAACGTTTATCAAAGACGGACACATGATGCAAGACGGACGTTATACTGATCACAAAAGATGACATTGATCCTTTGGCTCAGGTGAGCTAAAAATGTTGTCAAAGTTATACTCTCTTTGACAAAACTTTCTGGAGCTGCGCATGGCTATATAGACCTATAGGTATTTTTGTGTTGAAAATCAAAGCCTCTTACATGTAACTAGGGTTTTGTCAGGTGAAGACTTACCAAGATGTAAATATGGCAGCAAAATAATTGTAAAAGCCCCTACAAAAAATGATATGACTTTGTCTTTGTAGTTGGACACTGAGGCACGACTGGTATCATGTAGGCCCTGAAGTCTGTTCTCCACGTAAGACTGCATCATATTACTCCCTACACCCCCACGTGTCTTAGAAAAGTTGAAGGACATTTCGTGTTAGTTTCTGAAAATACAACAAGATCTAGGATGCTCACATTATGGTAATACACTGAAGCAAAGTTATAAATGAACACATTACATTTTTTATGCTAATTCAGAAAGAAAAACTCTGACCTACAAAATTTTAATTCTATAAATAAACCGAGGCTTTGCAGAGATGCTACAAGTCATTTCATTTCAAAATGTCTCATTCGTATTGCACAGACTACATCCAAAGAAAGGTACCCTCATTTAAAAAATTTATAACACTTTTCACATCAATATTAAATATTCCACAGAAAAATTACCCATTGCTTGCTTGATTGTTTGAAGATGTTACTGACTGCCATGATTGAAGAAGATGAATCAAACATTTTGTCACAATCAGACTCGCAAATTCTTGTCCGTAATAACATAAAAACAGGTGCTAAGGGAGATTTCTCGCCTAATCGTACATTGATTTCTACATCGTAATCTGATATACAAGCTAGTTTCGTTGGGGGATATCTCAAGGTATAAAATATACTGACCGTTCAGAAAGAAAATTGTCGATTTGTATGGGTGAGCTAGTGGTATTTTGGTATTTTTATACGAGGCTTGGTTTCCTTTGAATGAACCATGCTTTGAGAAGGAAAACACGTTTTTAATTGTACGTTGTTTTTTTTTTTGCACAAACGAAACTCAAAGTGAAGGCTGAACAGCTTGGTATTTTTCGCTGCAAACACAGGTACATGTATAATATAATAATCCCTCTAGTGTCTATAACCTTGACTTAGATATTCTGACGCAAACAATCTTTTGTTTATTTACAATTTACCTATACCGGTATAGGTAAAATAGTTAATAATCGAAGCATTGTTTGCGATAGGTTATCTGAGTCAAGGTAGTATCTTGCATGCCCCGGTAGCTTGGTAATTCAGGTTTGGTAGTGACGTAGCCCAAAATATATCCCTCGTCATTAGCAAATCCGACATTGACACAAACTGTGCCGTACCCGTTAGATATATATTCCATGAGGGTCTAGATGGGTATTAATGATTAGTGAATAATGGCCTTATTTTATAACGAATAGTGAATAATGACCCCAAAAAAATAATGAATAGTGAATAATGAGGGCCTAAAGAATAATCCCATTTTTTTAATGAATTGAAGAAAAAATAATGATTAGTGAATAATCAGATTTCTTTGCCACCCTTCTTACTTTGAATGAATAATTGGTATTATTTTAATGAATAACCCAAAATGTTAATGAGATGAATAATGGGCTAAATTTTTAATGAATAGTGAATACCAGACCCCCCATCCAGACCCTCTTCCATGCCCTAGATTTCGATATTGTTTTTGGTTATTCGACAAATATGTTCAATACAAATCAATACAATACAATACAATTAAATACAATACAACATAATACACTGCAACACAATGCAATACAATACAATACAGCTTTCATTTGAAAGCTAAGTATTCAAACATGCTTGTGGCCACGTGGTTCAAGAGTTATGAGCCTTTTCACTCACTGACCACCAACTATCAGACTTATGCTCAGAGAACCCTCGCCCGTCATAAAGGCTGTATTGCATGCCAGTGGCCAGACAATGTTGACATGCATAGGTTTAGTCTTCTTTTTGTTCGGTGGTAACATGTATAAGTTTGAAAAGAAAATGTAAGTGTCCGAACTAAAGGAATGATAATCTGTGTGCATGGAGTAATAATCCTAGGCAACGTAATAAAATTCCTAGCGCACTCAATAAAACCTTTGCAAAGTTAATAAGAATCCTTACACTAGGAGTAACAATCGGAACAAATGAAATAAGATGCTAAGAGTACACAATTATAATATGAACGCACGAAATAAGATTGTGAGCGCATGATATAATGCGCTTGCATAATGTATGATTCCGAGCACATGCAATACTGTAGTGTGCACATAATAGAACTCTGAACCCATGAACCAATATTCCAAGCAATCAAATGATAATCTGTGAGCACCGAAAACTGATTAAAGCGCACTGGATAATTATTAGATCGCATTAAATAACATATCAAGCACGGTGAAATAATAATTCGAGCGCACAAATTATTAGTTCAAGTTCAATCAATAAGATAAAGAGTGTACGAAATACTAAAGATAGCGTACGAAATACGATTCTGAGAGCACAGCATGATAACCCTTGCGCATGAAAGTACACTCTTTGCTCACGGAATTATAATCCTTGCTCACGAAATAATTATCCGAAAACACGACTTGATAATCCATATGAATGGGACAATAATCCATGTATACGCACAAATTATTAACCTGTCAACATTGAAGTCTTCATTGGGAGGGGGTACATCTCTCACACATGGATATATAAATAGTGTGAAAGGGTTATTGCTTCGTACGCACAAATTATCATTTGTGTGCTCAGAATCGTATTTCATGTATATGGATAATAAATTGTTGCGCTTTAAATATTATTTCTAGCCTCATCTAGGTACATAGTTTCGTGTTCTAGGAGTATTATTACATGCGCTCGCTATTCTATTTCCGGTATTCAGATTAATATTTCTTGAGCACGAATTATTATTAAGTTTGCACGGTATGTTATTTTGTGCGCTCTGATTTCATTTCCGTTTTTACTTGTGTAGTAGGCTCAGGCTGGGTCGGGCTAGGATTGAGCGTCTAGCCTCAGACTGTCAGCCAGGCTTGTATATAGTTTACCACAGACCCTGGGGAAACATGAGAATGAGACTTCAGGCTTTGTTTTGTACTTAACTATGACTGTTTTCCCAAGAGCTGTGGTAACGGGGTGTTTTCAGTGCTGAGTGGTCGGTTTTTGGCTTCGCGTTGTGTTTTAGAATAAATTTTGGCTTTCGGACAAGCTCATACTAGTTTGGCGCTCTGTCAAACTTGTATGAACAGACAGACAGACAGAGGGTATGGTCAGAAGGATGGACAGTCTTGCACAGTTTGTGTATACCTGGGTTCGAATCTCTGAATGTGGGGTGATGGTCAGAAGAACACAAGTTTGATTAATATGAATTTATTTACAAATGAACTTTGAGAGTATTCTTAATGGCTTTTTCAGTAAGAAATTGATTCCTTAGTCAAATGTACCTTAATTTTGGAATGCACCACTATTTGTACCGTATGTGAATTGCCCACCTTGAAGGATATACCGGCTGTCCTATATATTTTTTGTGGCCGTGTTCCTTGGCTGTACCAGTACTGGCCGGGTGGGTTTATGATTTTTGTGGTTCTATGTCCGGGAACTCCTGAAGGCTCAACCGGCAGTGGTTCTGGTTTTAAAGCGTCTCAGAAGACGGGGCAACGGCTTAAAGTCTCATCCGACAGACTGGGAGCAGCCGGGAATCGAACCTGCGACCCCTGGTTTACAAGACATAGGTTTATCCCCTACACCACGGAGGCTTCTCGTCCTATAATATTTTTGTCCTATAAGGACAATGGCATTGATCGCTGACAAAATGTATTGGCTAGTCATCCTTTATGTTTCACTGGAACATTAATTTATTTGGGTTTAGCTTTAATATTCTTTATCACTGAATGAACGTATATATTACGTATTTGCACTGCACTAATCTTCCTAAGAATTTGGATACTTCCTCCACAGAATACTGAATAATTAAAGATATTTTCACATGTTGACACTCTTTTCACAATTTTAAAGACAATGAAAGGCAGCAAAAACGGAAATTATAACCTTATTTTCATTGCTTAAGGGAGACTGAGACAGCCGGCAAGGAGTGATCTCCCTGAGACCATAAAAATATTAATTATTTGTAAATGAAATCCAGTTTTATTACACTTGCTATCTATATTTCGTTTGTTCAGTATCTTATTTCATGCACACTGTTATCTGGGGGGAAGGGGGCGCGCAGGCCTAGTGGTTAGAGCGTTGGACTCAGGATTGGGAGACCGGGTTCGATCCTCAGCCGGGTCGGTGTTTCCTTGAGCAAAGATACATTTACTCTCCAAAAGTACTGGTAATACCCAGGAATAGGTGGCTCTATCTCAACATGACTAAAAAATTGTTTACCGGGACATTAAACAACAACAAAAAATATTTGTACTTGTACCTAGGTACTTTGTTACTATACACCGAGTTACGCAGATAACACCATAGCGATATAATAAAATAGTCTTGGACTTACTAGAAAAAAACTACAATAACAAAACGGCATTTTTAGATTTCACTAGTCCAAATTCAACTATATATTCAGACAGGCGGGCGCCTGATCATACATGTTAAATAGCCAGCATCCAAGTGATGAAAAAGCATCCAAGTGATGAAAAAGGATTTTCTACATGCAGGTAAGTTTACTTCGAGATGACCCCCATTTTAAGTGGCGTAAACCTCAATATACGGTGTATAAGTCTATATCAGAATAGGCGAGAAATCTCCACTAGCAGCTTAATCTTGTAAGAAATTTGGTTTTATGCATACACTTTAGGTACAAACTTTGTACTGCTATCACCTGGCTAATTAAAGTTAAAAATTCTTTCATTAGAATTTCAAATGAATTTAATTGAAATTCTAATTAAAGAATTTTTAACTTTAATTAGCCTGGTGATAGACTGTGTAAAGTGCTTGGTCTGGCTGCAGGCTGGCCAGATCAAATTACACCCTGAGAGTCTTCCTAATTAGAGGCCCTGGAGTCTAGACAATCTTGGAGGAATTGGCACCTGGATAAGCCAATATCAGCAATGAGGGGTCTCCCATATTAGGCTGTCTCTAAGGATGTTTATTCAGATGGAGTGGTTAGAGAGATGTTGAATGGTTGAATACAGAAAGAGAGGGAAAAAGAGAATGCTGGGAAGTAATGGTAAAAGAGATGTTGATTGGTTGATACAGAAAGGGAGGGAAAGAGAGAATGCTGGGAATTAATTAAGATGTAGGGGGTGCAGGATTTTGAATTCCTGGAGGTCAGACAGGTTTTAGAGATAGATAAGAGAGGACTGTGTTTTGAATGAGAAAGAGAATATGATAATTTAGGCGCCAAAATATAGAGTTTGAAAAATGTAGATTTAGGACAAAGAGAGTTTGCCACTTGTAAATAGTTTTCAATATTAGTACTGCCAGGTGGACATTATGATGAAGAAGAAAAGAATAATAATCATCAAAGGATGAAAATAGAACTTGGACTTTTAGTTTCATTCCCCCCTCACAGCCAAGCGAGTTACAGTAAATCATGACAAAATAACTAAAGTAAAATGAACTTAAATTGCGCAGGGCGACACTGCTCTGTACACTTTATTATCTGCTGTACATGTTTGATATTTTCAGCAAATATTCAGTTTTACTAGAAGTCGCTGTTCGTCTTTTAAAAAGCAAAAAATCTTGACAAAGGCCATCAAAGTAATTGTAAGAAATTCACCATCTAAACCGGAAGTGTAGAATAGTTGTGAAAGATTTACTGCCGCAGAATAGACAAATCAAGTTCTGTTGGGGTTAAATGTCTACCATGTTCGGATGAAATAAAACGCTTACAATGATTTAAGTGTGCACCCTTACTTACTTTGGACCAGTTCGTGAACACCTGCACTTCAATTTGATAAAAATGCACTGAAAACTATTTTTCACCAAAAACTTTGATTTTTACATTTTTGAACCCCAAAAATGTAGAATGAACGAAATCTATCACGAAATACTTATAAAGTTTGCTCCATTGAAATGCTCATAATAAGCTTAATATTCACCCAATACTATTGGTGCCTGTGTCAGAAAAAAATGAGTTTGGAAAGTGTTCATTTATAAGTTATCTAAATTTTGAACTTTATCAAGGCTCATACAGATAAGTTTGTGTAAAATTCAAGGACTTCTAAAAGCCTTCCTACTGTTTTCAAGGACCAAAAACTTATGAAATACTGATTTACACAGTAAAATTCATCTACCAAAATACAAGACTGACACTGTATTACATAAAGAAATAGTTTTAGAAATTAAGGTATTTAGTTTAGTTTAAAATTGTGGTGCCTTTATTTGGTGCAGCACCAATTTTTACACCTTTGGTATGGTCCGGCCAGGATTTGAACCCATGACCTCCCGCTCCGAAAGTGACACCTTTGGTATAGTCCCCCAAGGGCGGGGGGGGGGGGGGGGGGTACTCTAAAATTTTCTTCATATGTAGGCTCGGGCCTAGCATCTACCCTTCACCCCAAAAATACCAGTAATTTTAAACACCCCCCCCAAAAAAATTGAAATTTTAGCAACCCAAAAAAACATCCCCCATTCTGTACCTTGACCTTCAGAAAAGACCCTAAAATGAATAGAAATGACCCCTTTATATAGTCCAATTTTGTGATGACCCCCCAAAAAAATATCCAAAGTCTTCATACCCCCAAAATTATTTATTTTACTGAAAACCCCTTAAAAAAAAATTGAAATTCAAAATTTTGAACCCCCCAAAAATGAGGGTCTGGATGGGGGGTCTGGTATTCACTATTCAATAAAAATTTAGCCCATTATTCATCTCATTAAAATTTTGGGTTATTCATTAAATTAAGACCAATTATTCATTATAGGTAAGAAAGGTGGCAACGAAATCTGATTATTCACTGTTCAATAATTTTTTCTTCAATTCATTAAAAAATAGGATTATTCATTATTTTTTAGGATCTCATTATTCACTATTCATTATTTTTTTGGCTCATTATTCACTATTCATTATAAAAAAGGGCCATTATTCACTAATCATTATACCCCATCCAGACCCTCAAAATGACCCGAACCAATGTATGTATGAAAATATCAGAGTTACCCCCCCCCCCCCCCCCCCTGGGTATGGTCCGGCCAGGGTTTGAACCCTCGACCTCCCGCTCCAAAAGTGGAGGCTCTTCCAACTGAGCTATCTAGGCGGTAAGAACACTCAAGTCATACTTTATTGTGTTATCTTTTGATTTTTGTATGATTTGATACTTTACGTCCCATCAACAAGCTTTCAGTCATAAACGGATAGGTCTTCCTGGGCTGAACCAGTACTAAGCTAGGATTAATGTTCTATCAAGGACACAAGGCAGTGATGCCAGTGAGGCTCGAGCCTAAGGCCTCTTGGTCTCGAATCAAGCACTCTACCACTGCGCTCCCTATATTGTGTTATCATTTATCAATTATATGTATATACAATTAACAAGAGAGCATGCAAATAAGAACATAAGAGAGTAATATGACCTATGCCACTACTTAAATGATATTTACCCATCAGTTTCAAAACTCAGTGTTCGCGTTTATGCCCTAATAATATCTAAATACATAACGAAAATCGTTGGTACGCAAAAAAAGACAAGTAGCTTGCGTCCATGGAACGCCAGATCAAAAGCAGTCGACTTTCTACACATTTAAGCCAGCACAATAGTGAAGAGAGTTAAAACCTTTGAATATCAGTCTTTTGTACTTTGCAGCGCTTCAAAATCACAAAAGTATTCAGTTGTGGTTTTCTGAGATCTGTTGTTCATAGCAACGGTTGAAATGAGAACGAGGCTCAGCTATAAAAAATGATTTACGTTTTTCCCAAAATCGATTCACTGGATAAAAATGACGTTTGCCATGAGGAAACACACTAGAAACATGTAAATAACTTAACAAAGTGTATTCTGAAGCCAATACTATCACAATTTGATGTTTCATACATTGAAAAATGCGTTCAGACAGGTTCAGGGATTTTCAACAGGCACAAGTAAAATAATCTTGGTTGAGAGCGTCAAGTAGACTTTTAAAAGCGAAAAAGTTTATAGTCAAAGACTCAATCACTGCTATGCTCTTATGCTACCTGTGAGTGGCCTGAGTTTTATGTCAATAAAGATATGTTCTGTTCTGCTAAGTCTGCTTCTTTCTTGCTTTTTTTAATTGGTTGTCAATCACTTAGTGTAAACTGAAAATGATGACTCAGTAAAATTTACATGGGACTCAATTTTTGTTGATGCCCTAGCTGGGTCCCAGGGACGCAATAGAAATCAAGCCTTAATCTTGAGATACAGATCTCTCTATCCAAATAAGTCATTTGACTTTCTTCTGTTTCCCATTTGTATAGTGGTTGCATTGTAATTGTATTCTGTGTTGCTTGTATACTTGTCATATAGTATACAAATAAAATAAAGTTTAAACCAAGCCTAAATCTAACACTGAAAACTGCATGCATCACACACACTGACAAAAAGATTTCAGTCAATTTTTATTATTTTATATTTAGAGGTGTAGGCTACACTTAAATTTAGCATACTCATCCAGGTATGAAGGTTTGACATGTAAATTATCCTTACAACTTTGGTTCAACTTTCAGTTATCATGTTACCATCATCCCCGCCCTCATCGCCACCTAGTTCTATAATATAAAACGTTTGGCACTCCTATTTACTATCTCATATTTTCATTTATTTTTTTTAAATCTGACTTTTTTCATTATCATTTTTATTTACTATCAATGCTGAGTGCAACTACATCTACATCTACATCATACGTCGACGCAGTCACTCTTGACTCTTATGCAACTGTTTTCAACAATAGGAGGTTTTAGGAATTCCCAAAGTGACGTCATTTTCGCGCATGCGCATATCCGTGGCCGTCAACGGTTCGTCTAGCTCTATGGAATCTGTGTTAAATGTGGGTTTATATTTTGAGAAAATGGGCTTTTATAGCCAATGTCATATCAAAACTTGTTTGTATTCTTTGATATACATTCAAAATACATCTTACCGATAAATAATGGTTCCGAAAAACAAAGGTTTATCCATTTAAAAGGCAAAATATGAGGCTGTTGGAAGTCCAGAAGCGTCGAGCAGAACGCTGATATTTTCTTCCAATATAACCCATAAAAACTTTAAACGTAAAATTTGGGTTTGTTTATGCACTTTTATGATGAACAGAGTGAATCCACCTGCTTGTTTGCCAGTTCTCTCTCTCTCTCTCTCTCTCTCTCTCTCTTACCCATCCGTGATATCATCTCAAAACCAGTGATTATTGACAGTCCAAAATGTAGCTTAATTATGCTAATTCAAAACAGTTAACTTACGATTAATTTGTCCCAAAGAAATAACTAAAATTCCATGTTAAATATTTGATTTTCACGGTTGACACCGTTCTAACAGATCCGTTTTATCACCCTCTGTTGAATAAATGAACGACACGCCCCGCGGACTGGCGGAATCAGAGTGTTTTCACAAGTGACATTGGTGTAATAAAAGAGGGGGTCATAAAAGATCTTTAAAGGATGCCGACATGCTGGACCCAAAATTACTGGGTCCGAGATTATAACACATTTAAACAAGTCTGACATAATGAAATGACACTGAATTCGTTCTCTATCAGTTACATTCTAATTCGTTGCCGTGTTTTTGTATAAACACTAGCATATATATATTGTCTGTCTGTCTGTCTGTCTGTCTGTCTGTCAGACAGGCCAGTTTCATTTTAATTCATTGCCTGTTTTTTTTTTTAAAGCACTAGCTAATATATAATGTCTGTCTGTCTGTCTGTCTATCTGTCTGTCTGTCAGGACATGTGTATTTATTTTTCTATCCCTCTGTCTGTCTGAACATGCACACGGAAAGGAACATACATGTGCATGTTCAGACAGACAGACGGATACATGTGCATGTTCAGACAGACAGACGGATAGAAATAAAAATACACATGTCCTGACAGACAGACAGACAGACAGACAGACAGACATTATATATTAGCTAGTGCTTTTCCAAAAAACAGGCAATGAATTAAAATGAAACTGGCCTGTCTGTAAATGCGCATATATGTAGGTTTATCAGTCTGTACGCATATACACACTTATGTTTCTATCAGTTTTTCTGTCTCTCTGTACATGCGCATGTATGCACAAAAGCTTCAGTTAACACATAGGTTTTCGTATAACTGTCCACTTCTTCTGAATATCCATCTTCATCTTACTTATGCTCCCGCGAATCTGTGCAGGCTCACCTAAGGCAATGCAACAAGTTGACATTGTGCAGTCTCGATTGAGCCTTCGCTGTTCGAGAGGAAAATGTTATTATGTTTTAGCGCCATCGTGTGCGCATTCGCTACTCGAGAAGAAAGTTAACATTATATTTTTCTATTTTCAGCCCCTAGTTTATGTCCACAATCAAATGTACAAGTGTTGACTGCTGATAACCTTTGAAAACAGTTCAGGCCCGACAAAATGTTCTCACGATAATGCCTGCATGTGCAGACTCGTATCAGCCTTTGCTCCTCTAAAAAAAAGAAATGTTCTGTTTCTTTTTCAGCGCCCATTTGTGTCCTTTCTCATCTGTTACTAATGTCGTCCGCTGATAACCTTTTTCAAACAGCTTGGACCCAGGGCAGACCCGGCAAAACTTTCTTGCGAAAATGGCGCGCATGTGAAGCCCCGCATGAGCCTTAGCTGCTGGAGAGGAAAGTTTTTTATTTTTTTAAGTGCACATTTCTGTTTTTGTTAGTTCCTTTCTTTCCACAATCATCTATTCAGTTTTGTTGAAATAGGTGTTTTAGCAGTGTGTGTTCTTGCGAGAATGCACACATGAGCCTTCGCTGCTCGAGAGGATTTTTTTTATACATTTTTGGGTCGAGTTGCCCTGCACCCAAGATGAATTCCTACACGATGCGACATGGTGAAATTTCGTACATGCAATTAAATAATGCAATGTTCATATATTTCAAAATGTTTTCCATTTGTAAGTTCTTTACAATAATAGTTGAAAATATCTACATTCGGTTTCAGAGCCTAGTTACATACAATAAATAAATGAATAAAAAAAAATAAACAACCGCCTTGTTTATTGTTAGCAAACACTTTTTAAAGAAAATAAATGAAGTGTGTCATTGACAAAAGCTCGTTAATTATCAAAATAGTTGCCTTAAAATGGTTAATTTTTGTTGTGTTAAATTGAATTGAAAAGTTTAACGGCTCCCGATTTATTCATTTCAAACACAACGACAGACAAATTATCTCAATAAATGTTAATATATTTGACGAAGTATTTCTAGATGCATTCAAGATGCATTTACAATTCACATTTATATAAAATAAATAGCAAATTGTAACAAGGGAACTTAAAATCGGTGGAAAATGTTGAAAGTTCTACTGCTTTCCCTATCTAGACAATACACAGTTGACGGCCAGTATATCCCAAGTCTATTTATAGAACCGGAAGTACGTCAAGATAAAACCTCCTATAACAAAAAATATAAATGTCAGTAAAAAAAACGTTAAAAAGAAACATCGAAACACCCGAACTCTCATATTATGGGAGTAATCGCCACCCTGACGCATTTGCAATTTGACAGTTGCAGTGTTGAACATATTTTTTGTGAAAGTAAATACTTGTTATTTTCTTTTTCCAATTTGAGTCAAATTCCGCATTGCAAAACTTAAAAGAAATAAGTCTAATAACAGTAAAAGTTAAACGGCCACAAACTTGCAAACAGTGTGTTAGATGAGTTTGTCAAGGTGAATCACTGAGTGAATGTCACTTTACCTGTCACCTTTCGCACCTGAAGAAGTTCGTTTAAGACAGTTTCGCGGACTAATTTTGGGTAAGACAATCACCCAAGATTTAACTCCCCAGTTGATGCAAATGCGTCCCAGTCATCCCCTTTCAATCCTATCGGGGCTTTTCCCTGTCATCCTGGGTTGAACAGGTACTAACCAGAGGATACAGTAGTGGACTCCGGGATTTGTCTTCAGTAGGGGTTGGGGGTCCAAGCCAAATTGACAAAAATTCTGACATCGTAGGGCTTAACACATTTCCCTATTGACTTGAAGTTTCTTTTTTGAGTGATTTTAGGCCTAGGGAAGATACAAGATACAAGATACAAGAAGCTTTATTTTACGTCGGTTACATATATCAAATAACATTAGCTACCAGGGGCGTGCCTGACGGCAAAAACAAAGTACGCAGGGGGTGGGTATGGGAGGGTGTGTCCCCCTCCCATACGTTAGGAAAAAAAGCAAAATATGAACTAAATGGTGGCTTCTCCTGCATTTTCTGAACCTAAACACCGACTTAATTGTTTCCAAAACAAAAGTGAAAAACAGCCAAAATCCTATTGTTTTGGTTCAGGATTATTACAAAATCGGTATACTTGTAATGTAAAGACCTAACCCGGGTGAGGCATGTTTTTATTGCATTTTTCTCGATTTAAGACGTTTTTATTTTTTGGACATTCAAAAATTAAAGTACGCAGCTGCGTACTTTGCGTATACGCAGGCACGCCCCTGGCTACAAGAGCTATTTTCCGACAAACATAGTATAAAAGTTAGTGTTAACGAGTGTAAAAAGGCTGTAAAAAAATACATATTATATGGTTAAGACATAGTAATCAAGTAAAACAAGACAAGTATTACCCATGGTTAAACAAATCTAAAATAGAACAAAAAATATTAATAATATTATGATAATTTAAAAATAGCGATAAACCTATGAAATAGAAATAATATATAAGAATAGCATGTCATAAGAGTTTAATTACAGGCTGATAAAATAGTAATAAAAAATATAGTGATAGATCTGTGCAATAAAAATAATATATATATGAATAATTCGTCATATAGTATTTGATCACATATTGGGAATCACAGATAACGGTAGATATATTTACAAATATATACATGTATTCCATTGTAAAATCATGTTGCTTAGCTGCAATACTTGAGCGTCATAGCAGGGAAAATGACGTCTTAATAAAATAAGGATATAGAGGGCTTGCTCTTTAAAAAGAGAAGGGCTTACTGCCATGGAGAGAAATGCGAAAAAGAAAATGCAAGAAGCATGGCGAATTCCTATGAGTTCCCCAAAGCTTCTTGCACAAGCGAAAATCGAAAGCAGCAGAAGAATTCTCACAGAGAATAGCCCAGCAGTATTATGACCTTGAAATTGGAGATTCACCAGATAATAGTATAACAGCATGCTTGGGGTAATCAAAGTAGCCCTCACTCTGTGAAGGCTACCTTGAGCACTCCAAACACATGTTCGCCTATCATGCAGACAAGCCATAGGCTTGAAGTGAGAATGTCTATTAGCTTTACCAGATTATAAAGCATGAAGCTCTTATCAGGTTAATTATTTGAAATTGTACATAAAAATATATAATTATAAATAAATAAATAAATAAGTTAAAAATGTTATACACTCATCAGGCTCATTATGAGCCACGACATACAGCGCATGAACAGCTAGGGCCAGTCCAGGTGCGGATCAACCTCTCGAACTCCCTGAAGTTAGATACCTTTCTCAGATTGTTCGGGAGGCCATTCCACACCCTGGCAGCTTCGAATCTGAAGGATTTCTGACCATATGTCGTGGTTCTTACTGAGGGCACGTGTAGGGTGTTCTCATATCTCAGGGAATAGGTGGACTGTTTGACATTTACAAGGTTTCTGATGTAAGGAGGGGCAATATTGTTGATGCATTTAAAAGTTTCCAGAGCAATTGTCCTAAGTCTGCCAAGATGGAGAGTAGGTAAATTAGCTCTGCTTAAAAGCTCTTCATAAGAAGATTCATAACTGTCAAAAGCAATTTTCAGACCTCTGTATTGTAGTTTTTCCAGTTTTTCTGTATTGGTCTTGCTGCAGAAATGCCAGACTACAGGGCAGTAGCAGAAATTTGACCTTATAAATGATTTAAATACAAGCAGTCTGGTTTCTACAGAGAGGAATTTGCTAATTCTTTGTAATACATTCAGTTGTTTGGCAACTTTCTGGCAGATCCTGGAAACCTGCTCGTTGAAATTGAGCTGATAGTCAAGCTCGACACCCA
The DNA here is from genome assembly GCA_964019695.1 of Loripinus fragilis. Classification (NCBI taxonomy): domain Eukaryota; kingdom Metazoa; phylum Mollusca; class Bivalvia; order Lucinida; family Lucinidae; genus Loripinus; species Loripinus fragilis. Next base: position 94,970,457 of record OZ026524.1, read on the forward strand.
AGAGCTTCACTGTCTCCTTGCATGCTATAGCATTGCCGGCTACATTGAAGCTCTTAAGTTCCGAGTGGGTCCTATTTCCTGTTGCTATTGCTTGAAATTTTCCAGGATTTGCTTGCATTTGGTTGTTGTCAAACCATTCCAAAGCTATTTCACTTTCACTTTCAACTACGCTTTTGAGGACAGCCAGCTGTCTATGTATGAAAGACAGCGTGTTGTCATCAGCGTAGTTGTACATTGTGCATTTTGTTAAAAAATAATAGATGTCATTTATGAATATATTAAAAATCAGGGGTCCTAGAATGGAGCCCTGAGGGACACCCTTTAGTATTTCCAGCCAGCTACTAGCCTTATCTCCCAGTTTTACACGTTGATGCCGTTTTGATAGGTAGCTTGCAAGCAGACTACAAGAATGCTTTGATACCCCGTATGCTTTCAGTTTTGCAAGCAAGAGGTCATGGGGGATGCAGTCAAATGCTTTGCTTAAGTCCATCAAAACGGCCCCGACGTGCATGTTTTGGTCCAGAGCCTGCTTCCAGTCTTCGACCAGTCGCAGGAGGGTGGTTTGACAGCCATAGGAGGCTCTGAAGGCAGAAAGGTAATCATGGAAAATAGAGTTGAAATGATCACTCAGCTGCTCGCTCAACAGGCGTTCATAAATTTTGGAGAGTGTTGGCAGTATGCTGACTGGGCGGTAGTTTTTTTCAAGGAAGGGGTCATCCTTTTTAAATATTGGTGTTACTTGGGCCATTTTGAGCTGGGTTGGGAATGTTTCTTTGGCCTGCATCTCGTTGGCCATTTTGGCAATATGCCTGGAGATAACTGGTGCAGCTGCTTTAACTGCTTTTGGTGGGATTGCGTCAACACCAGTTGCTTTTTTGGGGTCAAGTCGTTTGATACACTTTTTAACTTGTGACTCTGTCACAGGTGAGAATTCGAAATCGGACACATTCGCATTTTCCTTGATTTTTACGATGCTTGGGTGTTCCGCATTAACTGGTGTATCACAATCAATACCAATATTTTGTGCTATGTTGACATAGAAGGTGTTCATTCTCTCACAGACCTGTGTCTGGTCTGCGATGAGTGATTCACCCTCCTTCAAAATTATGTTACTGTCATTCTTTACAGTTGATTTTTGTGACAAGAATGGTTTGATGGTTGGCCAAAAGTCCTTTGACTTTGGCCCTCCACCACACCTTTCTTGAAAATAAACAGAAATGGATTCCCGTTTGGTTTTTGTTTTAATGTTTCTCCATTTTGTGAAGTTTTTCCAGTTTTTGCTGGTTTTATTATTGTTGTATTGGTTTCTAAATTGCCTTGTTTTATATATAATTTTTCTATAGTTAGAATTCATATATGGAGGTGGTTTGGCTTTTGGAACTTTTTGTTTCAGTGGGGCTTGTTCATCGAGGACCTCTCTCAGTAGGGTTTCATGGGCCCAATAGATATCATCCATATCATCGAATATGTGGGCTATATGGAAGGGTACCTGAGAGAGCTCCTGATTGAACTCATCCTCATTGAAATTTTTATAACTTCTGAATGTTACTTTTGTGTTTTTCACATATGTACACGTTTCCTTTAAAGATGTGGCTATCATGTGGTGGCAATCACTTAAGCCACAGTTGAAGTTGATAGTGTTACATAACAATGATCTAGAGTTTGTTAGGATAACATCAATGAGTGAAGGTGTTTGGTTTTTCGTGAAACAAGTTGGTTGTTTCACGATGTTATCCAAGCTAAAAGTGTCACAGATATTGGTAAGTGGCTGAGATTTTTCACTTCTCAGTAAGTCATAGTTTAGATCGCCTAAGCATACTATATGGTCAAATTTCATGAAAATTTGGTCAAGAGTTTTTGTCATGTCACATTCAAATAGGTTGTTTTCTAGAGTGGGTCTTCTGTATGCACCAAGAATACACCACTTGCGTTTTGACATTGAGAGTTCATAGCAGATAGTCTCTACTCCCTGACATTCCAGATCTGTGCGTCTTTTGAATGGTAGGTCAGAGCGCACAAAAGTCATAAGACCACCTCCATGGGAGGTGCGGTCACGCCTTTCCATTTTGTAGCCTTCGACTTTGAACAGATTATCATTGAATGAGCTATCTATTTTAGTTTCAGAGATTATGAGTAGGTCTACAAGTGTACTTTGTCTACAAGTGTACTTTGTGTTTTGAAATAACAAACGTTCGACTATTGAAAATTGGTTTGGTCAATATTTTCATTTTTTTTCAAGATTTCAAGATTTCAAGATTTTAATACGGATCAGGACCCCTAACCGAGGTATAGATCCACGGTAACACATATACATGAAACAATAACAATACAAAAAAACATTGAAGAAAGCTTCAAAGAAGACTAGAATTGGACGACAATCCAAGACGAATGGAATGTAAATGCAGCATGAGATCAGACCTACTGGTATCAACCGGTTAAAGAAACACTCACCCTTCCTCTTAAACAAAACAAAACAGATGAGCCAACCAAGTCAGTATAAGTTGTTGGAATAGTCCATCAGCTGGTACCAACCAGGCTGTTCCCCTGCCAATATACAGGGCAAAAGTCAAGGAAGATCCAGTGCACCACCACTTTACCGATACCAGGAGCTCTGTACTGGTTCACTCAAGAAATAATGCAATAAATGACAGTTTTCAGATCTAATTGTTGCTGTGTATCACTTTAAATGTTGCTAAAATGTCCTTACATAACTTACTGAGCTTAAACAACACCTGTATATCTTTAGTTTAAACAATATTTTATTGAAATATTCTACATTCATGCAATAAATACATTGTCAATGAATACAGGATTTGACAGTAAGCTAAAAGTTTATATGAAAGTCATTTCCTGTTTCAGGTATAATTTGTACAATATGTGTGAATAGCTTATAAAGCTTCAAAGAAACTCGCGCTAAGAAAGTTATAAAGTAATACATGCATGTTTCATTATAATGAAAAAAAAACAAAGAGAGAGAGAGAGAGAGAGAGAGAGAGAGAGAGAGAGAGAGAGAGAGAGAGAGAGCAGTTGACCGAGAACCTATCATGTGTATTTATCTACTTCTAGCAAGATGTATCTTTGGACTGTTTTACCGTGAATAGAGGAAATCTTATCATGTTATATATAAGTAAAGTGGATAGCAATGCAGTATGTCAATATATATGAACTCAATGAACAAATCTTTTAGACTTTAATATGTAGTCCTGTACTTTAAGGAATAGAGCTTCATTTTCTTCATCAGTTGATGTATCCTTTCCAAAAAGTAATTCATGAGTTGTATGATTTCTAAGAAGGGCTTCTATGTATCTTTCTCGTGTTGCATTGTACTTTGGGCATATGAAGAAAAAGTGGTAAGCACTTTCAAACCCCCCACAGGCACAGGAAGGACTGGGAACTATATTTTTTCGATAAAGATCTGAATTGAGCGAGCTACATGCCATTCGTATTCTTGCATGAAGTATTTGACCTAGCCTTGACCCAACAGAAAAGAATTTTGGTGGTGCTCGTCTCTGTGTGTCTTTGTTGAGTTGGTATTTAAATGATGCAACTGAGGTGGACTGTTTAATTTCTTGGGGTAGGTTATTCCAGTCTCGTATTGTGGAGGGATAAAAAGAGTTATAATACAAGTTGGTTTTAGCGTGAATTGTGCGAATATCGTTAGAATTTCTCAGTCTGTAGGGATTAGCCTCTTGAACAAGTGGTGGAACAAAATCCTGCAGGTAAGGAGGAGTTAGATTATTGAGGATTTTGTAGAATATTACCAGTTTATGCTTTGTGCGACGTTCTTGCAGAGTGTCCCACCCCAGATCAGAAAGAAGTTACTCGTGGCTACAGAGTTTCGTGCCTCCTGTTATAATTCTGGCAGCTTCGTAATGGATATCATCAAGCTGGTTTTTTAACATAAGCAGGACTGTTATCCCATACCGAGTCACTATACTCAAGTAGGGGACGAATAAATGCAAAGTACATTTTTTCGAGTGCTTTTCGATTGATTTTAAACTTCCAGTAATCTCATTAGGTTTAATCTTGACCAAGCTGTTTCTGCAATATTATTTATGTGCTCTATCCAGGAACATGTATTGGATATGGTAAGCCCTAAATGTTTATGGCTAGTAGTTTCGTTAAGGACAACGTTATTCATTTCCAAAGAGGGGTGGAAGACTGGATGCTGTCTTCGAGATATTAGAAGAGTAGAAGTTTTTGTTGGATTAAAATCTACGAGCCAATCATGTGACCACCCATTAATTGTTTCTAGGTCTGTATTTAAAATGAAGGCTGCAGTTTGTGGATTATCAATAATTATATAGATAGTAGTGTCATCAGCAAATAGACGTATAGATGAGCGAATATTATTAACAATATTTGATATAGATTAGGAAAAGTAAGGGACCAAGTATAGAGCCTTGTGGAACTCCTGCAAGAACGTTTGCCCAATTGGATTCTACCCCATTTAGTACGACACGCTGTCGTCGATGTGAAAGATAGCTTTTAAATCAGCGAAGAAGCCCATCAGATAAACCCATACCAGCTAGTTTATGTAATAGCCCCCTGTGCCAGACTCTGTCAAAAGCCTTGCTGATGTCGCAAAATACAACTCGTACTTCTTTACCACTATCTACTGCTTCTAGGAATGAGTGGTATGTGTGTAAAAGTTGGAAGGTTGTAGAGTCACCTTGAATAAAGCCAGACTGAAAAGGTGTAAGAAGGTTGTTTTCTGATATGTAATTGTAAAGGTGCTTGTGAATACACCTTTCCATAGCTTTTCCGATTTGACTTAGGAGAGATATTGGTCTGTAATTTGATGGCATAGATTTGTCTGCCTTTTTGTAAATGGCAGTGACATTGGCATCCTTCCAGTTAGAAGGAAAGTAACCTTGAAGTAATAAGCGATTGAATATAATAGATAGAGGTTTCGACAATATAGTGGCACCTTCCTTCAACAGACGTGGACTAATAAGATCAGGACCACTAGCCTTTGTCACATTAAGGTTGTTTAGGACATCTCTAACATCTTGTTGAGATATTGTAATTGAGTTAAGTCTGCTGTTGCATGTGAATGTATGTTGCGATAATGGTTTGTTATTATCATTTACAACTGCCTGTGAACAAAAGTAGTCATTCAGCATGTTAGCTTTGTCTATGTCTTTCTCTGCAAACTTGTCATTTAGCTTGAGCGTTGGTATAGTGTGGTTTGATTTCTGTAGACCCATAACTTGCTTTGAGGTTTTCCAAAATATTTTTGAGTTTACATTTTCTTTTGAGAGTATATCTTCAAGCTTGTCAAAATAATTCTTTTTTGATGATCTTATATTGCTAACAATTTGGTTACGAAGTTTTTTGAATTTTTCCCAAAATAATAAGTTTTGTGTTTTCTTATATTTTCTAAAAGTGCGTTTCCGTTTTCGTATGAGGTTTCGAATTTGGCAAGTTATCCATGGGTGCTCATTAGGCCTAATTGTGACTACTTTACTTGGGACTGAATTTTGGCTAGCTTTATTTAAAGTGTCCATGACGTATGCAACATTTTCGTTGATGTTATTATTATTGGCTATATTTACTTCTAGTTTATAAGATGTTAATTGTGCTCTGAATATATCAAAATTAGCACGTTCGTAATTGAATACTCGTCTTTTAAAGCCCTTAGTTGATGGGTGTAAAAAATTTAGTATGACAAGTATAGGACAATGAAATCGTATTTGATCAGGAATGAAAGAGTCCACTACACCACTAGTCAGAATATTAGAACTGTTACGCACCAATATCAAGTCAAGTAATGAAGAGGAGTTTTCGGTATAATGTGTGTCTTCTTGTATAAGCTGTTTAAGATTGTAGTTTTGAATTAGATCTTTTATTTTGTTATTATTGTTAGAATGCATATTAAAGTTGAAATCGCCAGTAACAACTATATCAGGTATATTAGTGTTGTGTGCTCTGTCGATGCTTTCATCTAACAGAGTGAAGTAATCAGCATTACTACTAGGTGCTCTATAAAAACCACCAATGAGAATTTTTTTAGTCTTAACTACTATCTCTATCCAGATGGCTTCTAGGTTTTGCAATTCTAGATCAGTGCGGCGCTTGCACGTTAGCGTGTCTCTGACATAAATGATAACTCCACCTCCAGGGCGATTGCACCTATCAACTCTGAAGGGTGGCAGAAAATTATCAATTAGCAAGTCGTCGTTTTTAATTTCGGGTTTCAGCCAACTTTCAGTGAAGACAAGAACGTCATACGCAAGTGATTCGCACTTGATTAAGTTTTGGGAGTATGCTCTGGATGTTCATATGCATGATACTCAGGTGATTAGATAGGGCCCCTAGAGTGCTGATGCTGCTAGATGTACTTGTATCAGGCAGGCTACTGACAGAGTCTGGTCCGGGATTAGGGTGAACATCTCCACTCAATAGAATAAGATCGATGACCCAGGAAAGAAGGACGCTTACTAATAATAGGGAAAGGCATGCAATAGAGAGATTTAGGTTGGTGTTGTGCCGTGCTTACATCCGTCGATAGGGATGTTTAATGCTTCTGTGGACTTCGTTACTAACCTGTAGTGCTATGATAAGACTAAAACACGTGACGTCGTAAAGGGGGAGAGGATTGAAGCTCGATAGAGCTAGGAGTAGGAAAACATAAAAGTGGTTGTGTCCGAGCTTCTTTGTAGCACCCATATGCATCGACCGTGTAACTGAAGACCTGCTGCCGAGACTATATGTAGTACAATATCTTCGCATTAAATATCTGTATATCTTTGTTATTCATAACTTTTCCGAAAATGACAGTGCTTGGATGGCGGAGCAAGTCCCTCGGGAGACACAACCTTCTCTGCTCATCAAAATAAGAGCATTCAAATAAGTAATGATACTCGTCACCAAGTCTGTTTACTCTGCAAAGCTCACAATTCCGGTCATCCCTTTCAACACCCCAAAATCTACAGGTAATTTATGATTTAAGCACCTAAAATGACAAAAAGCCATAGCTAAATCATTGGGGAGCAAATGAAAATATTGCTCAAATACTAAGTCTGTTTTAAATATTCTATAATTGAGACATTTAGCTGAGTTAAAAACTGATTCTCTCCAAACCTGTTTAAAATTTTCGATAAGTTTTAACTTAACCATCTTGCCTATAGATTGCGGCACATGTGCAGTGTCTTGAGAATTCCACATATCATTAAGACCACTTGATATAAGGCATTCTTTGATACATAACAGCCACCTAGAGTGGAAAAGGTCTCTCTGGGGCATTGAGAGTAAGATTTTATACAGTCTATAAGCAATTTTATCATGTTTTCCATTTATAATGCGTTGCCAAAAACCAACCATTCTTGATTTGCATAGAATATTGATAGGATATCTTCCTAGTTCACCATATAACATTACATTAGGTGTGGTCTTTTTAACTTTGAGAATGATTTTGTAGAACTGGGTACACAACCTTTCTAGTATATCAGAATTTTCGAAACCAGTAACCTCAGATCCATACAACAGTATTGGTACCACCATACTTAGTCAGGAAAAAAATCAGAAAAAGACGCTTATTTAAGAAGGTACAGGCATTTTGTGAAGAAAAGGTTTTGAGATGCCTATCAGGGGTATTTTGGTATGCTAAATCCAAACACCAATGTTGGCAAGCTGAAAATGGCGTCTTCACTATCTAATTTGCATATTTCCAAGATGGCCGCCAAATTGAAGAAAAATCCATAAAAGTCTGTAGAGTAACATGTTAAGGATGCCAAACTGGTACACTTTAATCCAAAAGCATCTTCTCATGATTGGGGATCTTCACTGACATCAATTTATGCATTTAGAATTAAAAATAAGACCAAGAGGTAATCAGGGGAGACAACTTGAGCAAAAAGTCTTGCTTCCGACTTGATAGTCCATGCATATTATCTGGCTCAAATGTGTCAGGAATTATTTAATTAAAATAAGAACTTAAAGAAATGCATCACAATGATATCACTATTGTTTGCAGGAAAATATAGCGGTTTAAGCAGTCTTCTGTAAGATTCAGCTAGGGTAGGGGGTTAATGCGATTTTAAAGAAAGTGGGCATGTACCTACAAAATGACTCGTATCTCATCAGCAATTCACCCTACACTATTAAGCTTGCTAGCAAATTATAGCTTAGATATAGTTCTTTCATCGGATGAAATGGTCTGATATGCAGATTAGTTATCTAATTTGCATATTCATCAATACTGATGAAAATTTCAGAGAATAAGGAAAAATTATAAAAAACGAATATAAACTGAATTCTGCCCCACCCCAAACTGTCCTTGTTGCAGGTTATTATATCATCAGTGATACAATTTGACAAGGCATTTCATCCAATAGTCATATAATAAAATTATATCATTTGCATATTCATGAGTATTTATGAAAGTAAAAATAGAGGTAAAATCATGGAATAACTATTTCCCACCTCCCACACATACATACCTCGGGAGGGGGCTTATTTGACTTACCTTGCACCCAAGGACAAATATTCATGGATGCGAAATTGTTCAATGGGACCAGTAAATACCAAAAATTCTTATTGTCTCCAAAAATAAACCTATTTGGATTACATAAAATTGCATGGTGTCCATGGCAACCAATCGGGCACTGTAGCTGGGTCATTTGCAAGCAGACCCAAGATTAACACTTGCGTGCTACACATACTTTCATAGATTTTTTCTCTCTTCCACTAAATCACGGAAAACAAGCTGTCAGTTACTGGCGAAACAAAATGGTCGCTAAATAGCAAAGAAAAAACTGGTTAGAACAATTTACCCTTCCCCCATAATGTGAAAATACACAATATGATTCTAAAGAAAGTGGGTGTACCTACACAATGATTCGTATCTAAGCAGCAACTCATCCTAGAATGCCGACCCTGGTACCGAATTGAAGCCCAGACATAGTTTTTTATTCAATGTGCTGATATGCAAATTTTGCTTTTGCATATTCATGAGTATTAATAAAAAAAATAAAAGAAAATTCGTAGAAAAAATAAGTGGGTGTACCTATACACATTACCTATATGTCATTTGCTAGTTATCATAGACTATTGAACTGGGTACCAAATCAAAGCCTAGACAAAATACTTTTATCCAATGGTACGAAATGCAAATAATCTAATTTGAATAGTCATGAATATTTATGAAAACATGAGAATAAGAGAAAAATGGTAGAAAAAAATAGGAGGGTGTGTACAATATTACCTAAATGTAAGCTGCTAACTTTTCTAGACTACCAAACTTGTTACCAAATTAAAGTTGAGACATTACACTTTAACCCAATAGTATGATATACAAATGAACTAATTTGCATATTCATGAATATTAATGAAAACATTAGAAATAAGAGAAAATATTAGAAAATTTAAAGGGGTGTACGTACAACATAACCCATATGTCAGCTGCTAACTATTCTAAACTTCCAAAATTGGTACCAAATGAAAGGTGAGTCATTGTACTTTAACACAATAGTCTGATATTCAATCTTATTTACATATTTGTGAATATTTATGAAAAACATAAACGAAAGAAAGAAAAAATGCAGAAAAATTAAAATGGGTATATCTACCAACTTACCTATATCTCATCTGCTGATTGTCAAAGACTAACAAGCTTGGTAGCAAATAAATGCTAAGACATGGCACCTTGTATGCCATGATTGGATATGCAAATCATTTTATGAATATATTCTTGAATATAATTTTAAATGTTAGAAAGGAGAGAAAAATGGTAATACAATTATGGGGGTGTACCTACAAAACTACTCATATCGTAGGTGCTAATATTCCTAGACTACCACACTTGGTACCGACTTAAAGCTAAGTCATTTTACTTTACTCAATAGCCATTATGTGAAATTATCCATTTTTTGAATTTATCAATATTAATTTAAGCATAAGAAAGGAGAGAAAAACGTAGAAAAATTAGTGGGGGTCTACTTCTAAAATTACTCCTATCTCATCTTTAAATTGTTCTAGACAATTAATCTTAGTATCAAATTAAGGCTGAGACATAGTTTTTTATTCCAATGGTCAGATTCACAATCAACTAACAAACATATTCATGAATATTGATGAAAACTATAGAAAACTAAAGCAAAATTGAAAACAGATCAAAAAGGTTTTATCTTCAAAAAATACTCATTAATAAACAAATTAAATAATTTGCATATCAGACAACACTATAATAGAACTTTTTCAGGTTTTTAATTTGGGAACAAGTTTAGAGAGTAAGTGAGTATGGAATCTAGGATATTTTGATCTGATTCTTTACCTCCCATCAACAATCTTTCAGTTATATAGGGACGGGTCTTCCTGGGTTGAACCAGTACTAAGCTAGGATTAATGTGTCTTGCTCAAGGACACAACACAGTGACGCCGGTGAGGCTCTTACCTGCGGCCCCTTGGTCTCGAGTCAAGCACTCTACCACTGAGCCACTGCGCTCCCTAGGAATCTAGGATAAGTAGCAGCTGAGATATGAGTAATTTTGCATGTACATTTTATTAATTGTTCTCCTATTTATTCTCATTTTTAATATTTAATTAATATTCATAGATACAATTTTTAGATAATTTGCATATTGGTCCATTAAGTAAACATGATATGTATTAGTATTAAATTGGTACCAAGTTTTGTAGTAAAGGATAGTAAGCAGCTGAGATGCGGATAAATTTGCATGTACACCCCCTTAATTTTCACGATTTTTCTCTTATTTCTATAATATTTTCACTAATGTTCATGAATATGCAAATTTGATAATTTGCATATCTGAACATTGGATGTCTGAGAGTCCTATGTCTTAACATTCAGTTGGTACCAAGTTTAAAAGTTTCGAATGAGTTGCTGCTGAGATATGAGTACTTTTGTAGGGACACCCCGATTATTAATAAGCGCATTATGCGTTGCCATGGAAACCATGCCATTTAACATAGCTCAAATAGTTTATTCTTAAGGGCAATATGTTTCCCCATTTAAGTGGTCTCCCAAAACAATTTGACACACATTTAAAGTTTTCCTGATCGTGCAGGGTTTGACTAATTAGACCCTAGGATACTAAGGAATGAGTATGCTGTTACTTTCTATAGATACAAAATGTACCATATATTCATGCATGGACATTATGACATATTTATTTTAAAACAAAACAACTTCTTGATTATCAAAGTTTCTTTCTAATTTATTACTTGAAAAACTGATAAACAGTCCAAATCGTGCTATGAATAAAACTAACATTTAAAAAGCAGGATACAAAATAAGGCAAGTTTATATAATGATTTTATAGACTAAATGCATATTTATTACCATGAATATGGTAATATCCTGGAATAATTATGTAAATTGCCGCCCAAACCATGTACTTTAATAGTAAAATGATCTTAGGACATAAAACAAATGATTTTGGATACAAAAATATTGTAAAAAAATAAAATATTTCAGTTATATGTCAAATTCCATGATTGTTGGCGGCCATTTTGAAAATATGCAAATTAGGCCATTAAGACGTCATTTCTCAGCTTGCCAACATTGGTTTTCGGATTCAGCATACCAAATTACCCCTAATCAAGGTGTCAAACCCTTTTCTTCACAAAATGCCTGTACTTGTTAACTTTTCTGATTTTTTTTCCTGACTAACTGTCAAAAAGTTGTATCTGTATATCAACTGGAAGCTGTAATTTACGAGATTTTCTCAGTACAGAAAACATAGCTTTTCTTGCCTGTTCTGCAAGTCTGCGGTTGTTATTAATAAAACGACCATTAGAGGAAAAAAAGCAATTTTACATTATCTGTTATTTTCTCGATTTTTTTGGAAGGAATTGAAGAGAATGCCCCTAAACCGTAGACAAAGTAGCAAATGTTCATAAATTCGAGCAGGGAGCGCAGTGGTTCTGACTCGAGACCGAGAGAACGCGGGTTCGAGCCCCAACGGCGTGACTGCGTTGTGGTCCTTGAGCAAGACACATTGATCCTAGCTTAGTACTGGTTCAACCCAGGAAGACCCGTCCCTGTTTAATTGAAAGATTGTTGATGGGACGTAAAGGATCAAATCAAACCTCGGGCCCAGTATGAAGTGTTTATTGGGTCCGAGATCTAACAAAACAAAACAAACAATAAATTCAAGCACCTGTCAGGGAGAGGGGGGCGTCTTTCAGGGGGCGTCTTTACAATCGTTTTTTTTGCCGGGTTTAAGTTTAGCCATCGACCAGCTTACTTCACGCCTACCAAACGGTCAGATGCTCAACCGCTGGTTGAGCGAGAAAAACAATTCGAGTGTCTTCCGGTTGAGATTTCGAGGAGCAAAAAAGGCAAACAAATGTTGCATGTTCTGTAATTTATAATTAATATATCTTGTCGAAGGAAGAGAATCAAAAATCAGGGAATGCCATGCAAACTCATACGGGTCCATACGTTTATGGTGTAAATAGGTCAGAGATTTTTTTCCTTTAGTCAGATTTACTTTTTAAGTGAGAAAGGTGTACCAGGAGCAGATATAAACGTGTAGAAATTCGTGTTGTTTTGGGCTGTGTATTCAATTTTATGATGTGCACGAAGGTGATATATACAGGCCTGATCAAGACTGAGATCGGCAACTGGATATCAGATGGTTATTTTCATCGAGCTTATGCAATATGCGAAAAATCTTGGTGGAAAGTCCCGGAAAAATCTGGTTGAGCATCAGATAATAAAAATGTTTAGAAAATTTAATAGCATCATCTGTCGTTTTTTCGCACCCCATAGTCAAGATAACGCATTCAGTCTGTTACAAAAAGCTCAACAACAGAACACGAATGGAACCAGACGAACACTAGAATGCCCAGCGGATAGCTACTTACAAAGCTTTTGATTGTTTGTTTTACGTCCCAGTCAACAACGCTAGTTAGGTCACTTAACAGAACTTCTTTTTTCCTGGCCAAGTTTGGCTAAGCGGTTAACCGGTACTTCGTGCACCATACTTTCGCATGTACCATCGTCGCTTAAATAAAGCTATAGCATTCTAAGTGACATTTTGTTCAAAATTGAGTTATGCCTCGGACCCAGTACTGGGTTCGAGGTAATGCATACCGATGGAAAGAGAATCAAATGTTCTATCTGCTGGTGATGATTTCATTTGCCTTTCTATTATATCTACAAAAAGTCAGTTTTGTTCAGTGCTAAATAAAGTGTTCTAAATGATTTTCACGTGACGAGACCAGTGTCTGACAAAAGTCACGACGTCCCTTGGAGAAATTAGTAAAATTCGCAGTTACCTCCATTACAAAAAAATGTATTAAATTGAAGCGGTTTGTTTGTGCAATTACAAACCATACTTTTAGTTCCAAATAATCCGTTTTGATCAAATTTTGCATACAAATGCATGTCAACATTATCTAACCACTGGCATGTGGATGATGCTTTGCTGAGCATCAGTCCGGCTGATCGTGGTCTGTGAAAATGCTCATAGCACATGAACCATATGGTATAATTGGATAATTTATTTTAAAATTGTCCAGCCACTGGTATGCGAAACGGTGACAAGGCTGTTGGAAGAATTTAAAACATAGAAATCTGTCAAAATTCACAAAAATTGAGCCGCGACATGTGATTTCCAATAATGTGGCATTCTGACAAGTGTAGACTCAGACGAGCTTGTGCAGCGTCCTGTTAAGCCTAGAAACTCCAAATGATGTTCTGTCAAAAACTTAACACTCATAGAATATCCATGCGACTAGCAAAGGCTCTGATCAGACTGCGCGTATGCGCAGGCTGGTCTGAGCCTTTGCTGGTCGCACATACCACATTGTTGGAAATCTCATGTCATGGCTCATTAATTTATTGTAATAGAAAATTATACAAAACGAAATTATCAATAAATCAAAATTTTCAAGACTTGGAGTCAAACTTTTGCACTACCCGCAGGTATGCACTATAGTCATTGAATGAGTCCGTCTGTCCGTCCAATTTGCTTTCCAAGTATTCCTTCTGGTATCGGATACTGATTAATCTACGTTCACCATGGGTCGTGTGCATTACAGTCAATTAATTCCTTCAACATCATATTCACATAAATTTTTGTTTGTAGTGAAGTTCAAGAAGATTGTGTGTCCTTTCAAGTTTCACATATTCTAGTTGGAAAAGAGTGGGCTAGTTGCTTTTGGCTTTTGTGTGTGTCCTGTTACTGCACAAAAAAAAGAAAGTTTACACTAAATGTTCTTCTGCCAATATGTGAAAAATACATATAAGCCTTTATCATGCATAGTACTACTTGAAAGTTTGGTCATTTTGCTATACAGCTGGTCATTCAAGTCTGGATTTTTACGCATATGGCGTTGTCTATGATGCTTTTAATGCTGGATTGGTCGTTTCCTAAAATCACAGATTGAAAGTTAAAATTCAATGCTTTTCGCAGCAGCAAAGTTACATCAAAAGTTGACTGAATCACCAAAAGGTCGCTGTCATTTGTTCATTCGGGCACTTAAAAGGCAATTCTTTCAAATTTTCCATACACCAGCTACTTGTAATGTGCGAATTCAAGCCGTAGGAAAAGTGCTTTCCAGTGCCAATATTCACGGGAATTCAGTTTAAAGTTGGAATGGCATAGGAAACTCAATTCAGTAAAACGGGCGAAACACAAAATATCTTTAAGCTACTGCCACCCCATCCACAGAGTGTAGGTACACGTCACACAATACTTCAGAAACAATACTTCAGAAACCTTAGGTAAAGAAGAAATCGGATGCATTGAAAATCACCATACTTTTATGAAAAAGGGAGGTAGTTTGCTGGAAGTTCAATTTCAAACTAGAATTTTGAACCAGAATCTGTGTAAACTACCAATTTGTGTTGGTTTTCGTAGTTTGTAAAGAACAAAGATTATCATGATGAAAAAGTTTACTTCTGCGCAAGTGCAGAGCTATCTTGAAAACGTCTCATTGCGATAACTCTAGCAAGAGTTAAAAGAGGGCATTAGTTGATTTTGTATTTTGCAGTCGGATGTCTGCCAAATCATATAAATGCTAATTTGTTTCAGTCAACAAAGAACCAATAATCATTGACAATTTAACATTATGAGCATGAAGTTTCATGTTTGTAAATTAACCCTTTCCTTCATGAATATCCATGCTAAACTCCATCCACTATGAATAAACTTCACGTTTGTACATAGAACAAAGAAATTACTTGTCAGGTCCACTAGTGTAAGATCATATCTAATTATAGTATTTAAATATGCAATTAGAGCAGACGCAGGTCAGACAGCTAATGTAAGAGCTCTTGTAAGAGCTGCCTGATCAGGGTCTACTCTGTTTGCAAAAGTGTTAAAAGGCGCCTCTATGTGGCAAAGGGCAAGACTATCCCAGTCTCCAGAAGTCATTGTGCACTTGAAGATACTTGGTTTTTCTGCTTAGTAGTACAGGTTCTAGGAAAACGTCCCAAAATAACAGCTTAATTGCTGACTGGGGCGTTCCAGAGTGACAGCAGTGTGGATCCTGGGCAGCTGGCATCATTGAGTGCAATATGACATTTTTATACCATTTTAATTTTTAACATGTACGTGTGTCGGTGAAAAAAATCAAAGTATTCGTACACTCGCAAAAATAAGTCAAACATGCTTAACCTCACGTAGTCCTCATGTACCACACCGATAAAACGACAAGCCTCCTATCATTTAACTAAAAATTTAATATCTATACAAAATTGCCAAAAGCATTTTCTGAAGTAATTAGGAAACCTACATGGCAAAAACCTGTGCATGCTCACATCCGAAGCGTTGTTTGAACTTCGTCCGACATCGCCCCAACGATACAACAATTATTCGTAAATTATTGTGCTCCTCTTGAGGATGGCAATAATAATTGACCAATTTTGCAACCTGTATGGTAGCACCGGCTATGTGGTGTAGCGTGAGATAGCCCTTTCTGTGAAAATTACCTATATGCACTGTCTCATGGTGTCACAACATTAAAATGACACGCCCAGAGGTGGGTATGTCATTTAATAGATCACCATTTTCGTTTAAAATAGCTACTTTAATTTGAGCCAGTGCATGAGATTTCCAACAATGTGGTATGTGCGACCAGCAAAGTCTCAGACCAGCCTGCGCATACGCGCAGTCTGATCAGAGCCTTTGCTTGTCGCTTGAATATTCTATGACTGTTAAGCTACTGACTGGACACCATTTGGAGTTTCTAAGCTTAACAGGAGGCTGCACAGGCTCGTCTGAGTCTACATATGCCAAAATGCAACATTGTTGGAAATCACGTGTGACGGCTCAATTTCCTTTTCAAATGGCTACTGTTCTTTCAACCAGAAGACACAAGTGCTGAAAGATGGAAAGCTTTTTGAAAAGTTTATACTTATGCTATATACTTTGGTAACTAAAATTAACACACCAGATAAAAGTAGTTTCATTCTTCTTTGACCTCCAAAATTCAAATTCACTTTGGGGGAGAACCCATTTGATTTTCATTGGCGTGTGTGTGTGTGTGTGGGGGGGGGGGGGGGGGGGGGGGGGGCTAGAATATTACTTTAAATTTGGTCCTGGATAGTTTTTCTCTTCATGCGCCGAGTGTGTGGTATGGCCCTGGATTTTTTACATCCAGGAATGCGAATAAGAAAACGACAAAAAGGTGTATTATATGATGGATAAGATACTAATTAAGTTTTCTTTTGTAAAAATGGTTTACAAGAATGAATAAAAGTTTTGTTTTGTAAACAAACCTGCAATTTCAATATTACTGAATTAACTGCATTAAAGTTTGCAAGGGTGACTTCCATTGTACTCGAAATGTGTCCGATCCCAGGGAAAAGTACTGCTGTATTTTTCTTATTTCTTAACTAAAACATACGTTGTGGATAATCTTAAGATATGCTTAAAATGATGGGTAAGATTTGTTTTTAATTTGTACGCTGAAAAAAAATGTTTACCTAAACCTGTGTGCATATAATACAACCATCATTATATCTATTTAATTACTAGAAGGCACATTCTACTTTCTTGTACGGTTTGCTTTGATCGTCGCGAGAAACCCTGATTTTGTTGCTTGTGAACAACAGCCTGCACATTCAAGCCGTCTGATAAGCGTATCTACAATTCACAGTTTCCCGAGGGGCAAAATGTCTTAACTTGCTTCATACATAATTTTTATTATTTTAGCTAGTCTCTGTGGCTGAGCAGGCTGGTTTGAGCCAAACTCGATCGCAAACTCCGAAGTCAAGTTTTCTCTCGTCGATACCCTAATTTTCATGTGCAATGATATACATGCATGTGTCATTTCATGAGAAACCATGTTTTGTTAAACCTGGACATTAAATAGGATTTAGGTATTTAACGCACAGGAGCTTGAAGTTCGATCTTTATATCACTTCTATAGCCTTAAAAAAGAAAGCTCGTCATGCCATTATGAGCTTTCGGTTTTGAGGCTACAGAAGTGATTTAAGGATCGAACTTCAAACGCCTGTGTTAAACGTAGCGGGGATAGATATCTAAATGACCTAAGTCTTTATCTACATCCATATTTTGTGTATGCGAGCAGGAAAGACATAAAACACATGCAAAGATAGATCAATACCATACATATATTATAAAGGACTTTGCGAATCATTTCCACTCATGGGGCAGTGGCGGATCCAGAGGGGGTTCAGGGGTTTGCTCGAAACCCCCTCCCCGCTCTTCGCTTTTAAATATCCTATAAAAATGAATTAATTTGGTCTCACTTAGACCAAATTATTTCATTGTCATGGGATATTTAAGCAAAATCGAACCCCCACACCTTTATATGTATGAACCTCCTTTCCAGAAATCTCGCATCCGCCCCTATGGGCGTTGGGGAACATGGGAATAAGGGTTTTGATTTCAGGATTAAACGATTGATGATGTGGAAAAAAGTGGGCAAAGGTCTATTTTTGGACAAAGTCCATAGTTTTGATTGAGTTAAGGATTTAAGTCCCTGTCAACAATATTTTATTCATGTAAGGGGTCTTCCTGAGAGAGGGTGAGTGAGAAAAGAGAAAGGGATATGCTAAAAGGCCAGAACGCCACCCATATTTGCATCAAGTGAAGACAATGCCGTCTTGCCAACAATGCAAATGTGACAGGACCATCTTTCTGAAAGCTGCAGCAGAGAGCGGGCCTGCCTATCATCCAAAAGAAAAAAATATCACAAGGGTAAAGGGTATAAAAGATGGTTCCACTGTGTTAGTAATCTGAGACTGGTACAAATGTACAGTCGCAAATTCAGTCCAAGATGAAAAAGAACGCTGCTTTTATCACATTATACGCTAATACATACCTAAGTCGTTCGACATGCGCAGCGATCCAGTAGGACCAAGATTTGGGCTTAGTAGGTCGGGGTGTGCGAACATACACGTCTCTGGTTAGACTGTTGGGATGAGCTGGGATGCGCAAGCTCATCTTAGATTTTTTAAAAAAAAATAAGTATCAAAATCTCACAAGCTAGCTGCAAGGCATTGTAGGCCTCAATATTTTGCAAAGGTACAGACTAGTCATTTCCATATCCAAACGCCCACTTGCTGATGTTTCTGGTTTGCTTCAGAGCCTTTAAACGCTTTGCCTACAAGTATGTGTCATCTGCTGATAAGATGTGCAAACAGTTTAGACCCTAATTTCAGAGACAATCAGAAGATCGGGCCTGGTCTGGATTCAACCCGTTCGACACTATGGCGATATTCCTGAATGGAGTTCTTGTAAGCGTTTATTTTTAGAAAAAAAGTTAAAAAAAAAAATCAGCAGGGGCCACGTAGCGCAGTCGGTAACGTGTCTGACTACAGATGCGTGTCTGATTGCAGATCCAGGGGTCGCGATATAGACCCCGGCCGGTCCCATACTTTCGTGGAGATTGATATCATAAAATGATTTCTACGGTCATTCTCCTCCCTTCCGCTGAATCATTCAAGAAGGTTTGTTGTCAGTTACAAGCGAAAGTATGTGCACGAAGTACTGGTTAACCGCTTGTTCAAGCTTGCCAAGGAAAAAGTGTGGTTAGGTGAACTGACCGTCCCGCCATGACCATAGCTGTTGACTTGGGACGTAAAGCAACACAACAAACAAACAAACGAAAACATGGAAAACCCCGGCAGCATGCAAAGAGTAAAGCCTTATTCGTGACTTATCCATCATTATGAAGTTTTCATGTAACTTATTGAATTTATGTGGCGAGCCCTCTCAGCCTCCAGCTCGGGGCCTCCAGGCTGCCACGCAACTTTCATCTTCACATGACTCTCTCTCCTTTCTAGACAAAAATGACACTAACAGCATTTGTCGGCAAGGGAGAACCTGATAAGACTGCGCATATGCGCATGCGCATATGCGCAGTCTAATAAGGTCCTCCGTCGTCTAGATGGACCGCACCTGGAGCCTGCATGTGAAATTTGATTAACTATGGTGGCCTTACTGAGCCATCGATGTTCTTTTTCACGGCGAATTCTTTTTTCCCGCGTCAAAACTGTTTTCATCCACGTAAGCGGCTGAAACTTCCTCGACAGATGAGGGTATATAAATAGTTGGCGGTCCTGCGCATCATTGCTGACTCGAGTCTTTAAGCAGTCCTTACGCAGGTGAGATATTTAATCTCAATTTTACCAGAATTATTTGATTTTTTTTTTCGTTTTTACTTTCCTAATAATTCATTTATTTTTCTCCACTCTTCTTTCCATAGTTTCATTTCTTTCGCCTTTCTATCGTTCTTTTCCAAATATATCATCTTTTCTTTTCTTTTAGTTAATTTAATCTTCTTTCTTTCTATCTTTCTTTCGTTCCTTTCATTTATCTTGATTTCTTTTCCTCTCTGCTCATTTGATTTTTTAGCCAATCTCTCACACTTGCATCCTTCCAGTGTCAGTTTTTAGATTTTTTTATGGTTTATCAAAAAGTCGCATTTCCAAATGCATTCGATTCGCGTTTTTTAAATGGCACCGTCCGCAAGGTCAGTGGTAGTAATTTCAGAAAACTTTCAATGTGAATTTCATTCTTTCTTCTTTATTTATTCATTCTTTCTTTCTTCTTCCTTCCTTCCTTCTTTATTTATTCTTTCTTTCTTTCTTTCTTTCTTTCTTTCTTCTTCCTTCCTTTTTTATTTATTCTTTCTTTCTTTCTTCTTCCTTCCTTCTTTATTTATTCTTTCTTTCTTTCCTCTTCCTTCCTTCTTTATTTATTCTTTCTTTCTTTCTTTCTTCTTCCTTCCTTCTTTATTTATTCATTCATTCATTCTTTCTTTCTTTCTTTCTTTGTTCTTTCTTTCTCACATTTATTTATTTATTTCATTTTAATATTTAACTTATTTTGTGTTATTTTTCGGTGCTAATTTTGTTTGTCTTAGCCGGTCTCTTGTATGTGCCTCCCAGGTATAGAAACAAAAATTGACGAAGCATATTGTTTCAGTTTTGGGACTAGCTATCTTCTGACAATTTGATGTTTTGCAGACAACTGCACATGATGTTGAAGACGCTGTGCTTGTAGGTTCCATGTGTGGATCCAGAGGGGGGGGGGGGCAGGGGGTCCGGATTCCCCCTGAAAATCACAAATAGGATTTCTTAGCAATACTGGTCCGGATCCCATGTAAAACCACAAAGGTACCAAACCAGCATTCAATGTTGGGCCACCATTGGCCCACCAGCGAAACGATGGCGTTTCTCCGACGGGCCGATGGTGGCCCACATAGTTGTGGCAAGTTTTTTTTTGAAAAAAAAAAAACTGTTTGCAGATGAACAAGTTGAAAACGCTGAGCTTGTTGCCTCAAGTATGAACTGTTCTCTTAGCATAGTCGGGGCAAGATATTTTCTGACAATTTCATATTTTGTTTGCAGAAAACTGCAGTGTCATTAAAAAGGCGTTAGCACTTTGCTGATTGGTTCGATCATGGACCGTGCTGTTAACACAGCTTGGTCAAACTATTTTCTGACTATTTTTTTCGTTTTGCAGAACTTTGCCGGCATTAACAAGCTTGCTGATTTGAACACGGACTGCGCCCTTAAGAAAATTTTCTGACTTATGATTTTTAGGACCCTAAAGCCATAGACTTGATAGTGCTTAGTATGCTGGCTCGACCATGGACTGAGCTATGAATACACATCAACTTTGACAAACTTAGATTCTGACTTATTTATATTTTTCAAGCGAGGATCCAGAAAGTTTTGTCAGATGGGATATTTTTCTTTAGTTAAGAGGGGAGAGGGGATCAAAATACTATAAGCGGACCATCATCAGCCCGCCAACGAAAAAATGCGTTAATTTAGCTGTCGTGCCGATGATGGCCCAATATTGAATGCTGGCTTTGTAGCTTTTGTGAATCTTCAGGAGATCTTACCAGAATTAATCGAAAACCATATATTTTTGTGTTTTTCGGGTGGGGGGAGTCCGGACCCCTGTCCCCCTCTGGATCCGTGTATGCTTTAATTATATACATGTACATGTAATTTTTATTCTTTTATATCAGAAAACTGCAGCCATGAACAAGTTGATAGCGCTTAGCTTGTTGTCTCTGGTATGTATTTTCTCCCTTGCCCAAGGGGTCTACTACATGCAGCCACAGATGTACAAGGGCATGAGTTACGGGTACGGCGGGGGCTATGGTGGCGGTTTCGGCGGCATCGGTAACGGCGGTTTCCTGAATTTCTTCTTCATGTGTAAGTATTATAGAGGCCCTCACAGGGGGGGGGGGGGGTACCTGTTCCCTTAATCCCCCGAAATAAACTGGCTTGTTCCCCTGTTCCCAAAAAATCGAAAATGTATTTTCTTATGTTCCCTGTTCCCCAATATTGTCTTTGTTTAAGAAATAGATTCGCGCTCGCAGTGATTTGTTGCTTAATATATCACTGGCTGGAGGTCAGTCGTTAAAGTGAATAAATCATGAGCGCGAAGCGCGAATGATTTATCTACTTACGACTGACCGACAGACAGTGAAATATTAAGCAACAAATCACTGTCAATGCGAATTTATTTCGATTCTAACACACAAAAAGATTTACAAAAGACCCGAATCCTTCATAGTCTATAGCGATACCGCCATCTTGAAAAGACTGTCAGAATTTCCCGCAACCCTTGTTTAGACTGAAACGCATATTTTTACGTATATTTTGAACGTCAAGTAGTTTTAAAACGACGTTACGCCGTCTATTGTCAACGTTACAATGCCGTTTGTGATAAATGACGTCATGAAAATCAAACTGGCGACCGAATGACGTCATATCGGTCCGTGCCCAGTCCGTGCAGTGATTTATCAACCAATAAATCACTGAGTTTAACCATTGGCTATATAGGCGAGGTGTGTTAGAATACCCTGTTCCTCTCAAAATTTGGCATTTGTTCCCCTATTCCCCTGAAATAAATACCCGTTTTCCCATGTTCCCCAAAACCCCTGGGAGGGCCTCATTATAAGAATCCATCATGATTGCGAGGGTGGGATAGAAAAATCCGTCCTGAGGATCACCGATAGGCATCAAGAGGCTTTGAATTGTGTCCAGTCACGCTGGTATGTTAAACGGTGACGAGGGTTTGCCGAGAAACATTTTGGCTGGTCAAGATATTCTATTAAAATGCTAAAAAATATGAAAAAGTCTTGAACCGCACGGTATATTGCATACTAATACATTATAACAGAAGTAGGGACAAAAGCTTACTATAGTTGTTTAACCCATTTAAGCCGAATTGAATTTTCCACTGTTATCAATTGGAACAGTCCATTTCTGATTTATGGGATGTTGGGTGTTTTTTTTCTCATTTTATCTAAATTTTTAATAGAATATTCTGCAAGCAAACAGTAGAGACCCTGATCAGGCGCCGATTTGTGCGGCGTCTGGTCATGGTCTGGACTGCTTGCATAATTATGTCGCACAAAAAGGACGCTAGGCTTATATGGGTAAATTAGCAAACATTCAACGTGGGTCGTGGGTCGTGCATGTCGCTGTCAGTTGATTATTCACCCCCAAAACGTGGTTTCAAAGCAATTTTAGAGCCATTTGATAAAGATAGAATCTAACATAAGTGCTCCTGTATTATTGAATTTACTAACTTGCTGCAAAAAAAACCCCGATAAAATGCTCGGCAGTTATAACTTCATTATTACATACACGTAAGCACTCGTGTAAGATCCTCTATTTTTATCTAACCAATAAAAAGGAAACGCACCATTACGATTTCCCCATTAAGTTTTCCTTTTAATAGGAAAATGTTAATTGTCATGAAATAATTATTTTTATCATATGACGTCGCGTCTGGGAGTGAAATAACGCCATGCAATAAAATCTGTAAACCACTAGTGGTTTATCGATTTTCGGGAAACGTTATGACGTCCATAACAACGTTACGTAAATAATGACAAAATTATAACGTTTTTACGGCAGAAATGAGATTTTATCATATGATAAATAGAATCTAACATTCGTGCTAATGTATTATTGAATTTATTAAACTCGTTGCGAAAAAGAGATAAAATGCTCGGCAAGCCTCGCATTTTATCTCTTTTTCCCAACTCGTTTAATAAATTCAATAAAACATGAGCACTCATGTAAGATCCTCTATTTAATCAAATCTTTCTAAGACTTCAGTGTGGAGTAGATAAGTATCTGTACATTACCTTTGTTTGAACGAAAATAATACGGCGAGTGGTCAACGAGTTTCAACGCTACTGTCTAGAAATACTTATTTTCTCTGTCTTTACAATTTGAACCCCTATTGGTTCATGACCAATATTGTGTATCACAGTTTTGACTCCAGATTGCGAAAGATGTGTAACATAGCAGTACCTGGCATACTTTGAACCGATACATACTAAACTGGCCTATCACTTGTAGTTGAACAGTTCTACTTGGTGCGTTTCTTTTTTTGTCGCGTATATATACTGACATACTTTAAAAACGCAACACTTTGATAGCAGCTTTAATTTATGTCTCAAAAAGAAGGCAAAATGATCATTTCAGTTATCTGTTAAAGAGAGTTTATTTGTAAGTAACACATGAGAAAAGTGTCCAATTAAAATGAATTTAACGAAGTGAAAATGTATACTTGTTGTGATATAGGGGTCAACTGCTTTATGTGACAAAATGTTATCAGTTACAGACGCCCTACTTCTTACGATTAAGAAACACAGGAAGTATAAAATTTGTGTCATGTACCTCGTAAGTCATCCAGAAATCAATCTCATATTGTTTGGCTGGTCTGCGATACAGCCTGTTTGCTTATATGGCGTTTATCTGTTTGAACCTTTCATTTGATGGCTTAAAATCCCCTCTATTTAAGAAATGTTTCAGTGACCTTAATTTATACGAAGTAGTAAGGTCTTCAGGTTTAGTTGTACAATTTGCTGATGTAACCAACTCATGATTACATCATCAAAGCAAAGGAAGTTTACAGTCAACTGTATTTTGAAATATATCAAGGGAAGTTTATGTTGCGTAATTTAAGTCCGTCAGTATATAATTTATTTTATTACAGTGATCATGCTGATGTTCATGTTCGAAATCTTCGACGATTTTGGTGATGATAACGGCGGAAGCTATGGAAGTGGCGGTGGAGGTGGAGGTGGTGGCAGTTACGGGTATGGCAGCGGCGGAGGTCATGGCGGAGGTCAAAGTGGCGGTTATAGTCGTGGCGGTGGTCATGGTGGTGGCTATAAAGACTGGATGTGTGACGATGGCGCTGAGAGCAGCCCCTGCTGGTAATCTGACGTAAGTCATATGGCACTTTTTCCTTCAAACCGGCGGAGTCTACCGATACCATTCTACGGATATACCCGAGCGCTTACCTGTATAAATCACATCGAGTTTTATATGGGAATGAATGGGAAAATGATGCTAAATTTGATATTAAACATATTTTTTCTGCTACGACATTTTTTATAAGTTATACACTTAATATTCAATCTCTGAGAGTAGCCACCCCTGTTGGTAATCTAACGTAAGTCAGTGTTAACTCATTCATCCATAATGGATCATCCCACCATTATCAATTTGTTTGTTAATATATTTCAAGGTTATTCAAATTTTGAAAGTTCATTCTGTAAGCAAACAGTGGAGACCCTGATCAGACGCCGCGCTTTGCGGCGTCTGATCTGGTTCTGCACTGTTTGCCTATGTCCCACAAAAAGGACGCTAGGCTTATATGAGTTAAGCTGGCTTAAAGTTTAAAAGCGTGTTTCAAGCTCAGCTCAACTGGGAACGAAATTTCAATTGCATATAAAACCATAGAAAACATATTTTGTTAGCATGTTTCTTGCTTTCAAACTCTCAGATGTTGTATTTTTAAACACTGCTTATAAATGTTTAAATGACAACAATTATTGGCGATTACTTATGCATTAGTCTAACCCTTATAGCACCAGCAAAATAAACTAGAGGACTTTGAAAACGCATCACCATATTTTTGCGCTTTTCTTGCAGACCGTATAGACGTCGCGCACAGTATTGGCGTACAAAACGTGGTTTTGCCTTTTTTCTGTTTACAGGAACCGATTTATTATGTTCTGGTCATATTTTTTTTGTTTTGAAGCTAGGGGTGTACGTTCGCCTTGTTAAGAGTTTATTGTTTCTTAGTTTTTATTTATCAAAACAGTTAAATGAGAGCTCAAGAACTCAAAATTTGGTAGAAATACGTCTGTAACTCTGTAACAATGCCGCTGTAGTAGGCATGCACAAATGCGTGTTGCAACGCCATTTTGACGTCATTTTTTACGAAATTTAGTCTACGTCAAAGCTGAAACGTCACCGTTCAACGTCATATCCAGTTTGTTCTTTATTTCTCTACAACGGCGTCTCAGAAAGTTAAGTTTTGTAAAATAAAATCTGTAACTCGTGACAAAAAACGTGCGAAAAATACAGGCATGGTCTTTTCGCTAGGTGATTTTGTAATCTTGATGGCGTTTTATTGACAAAGTATTTGTTTGTTTGAAATGTACTTTTTCCGTTGTGAAAGATAATCGAAAAATATTTGCATTGCCGCTTTCCATTTAAAAATGTTCAAGAAAACCCCAAGTCTTAAAATTTGTTACCAAAACAATATTTTCATTAAAATAAATACACATACTCTTGAAATCTAAGTATAGCTTTAACGATGACAATGAAACTCACTAGAAAATTATATCTCCAAAATGTACTTTGCTTGCTTATTTATAAATGCGGTATATGAAGTTTATCCGCCGAAAAATAAAGAAAATGTGAACATTTACCCCAGTCTTAAATTTTGTTACCGGCGGTTAAAATGACGTTAAACAAAGAAACGTCAACGGAGGCATTTATGAATAAGCTTTCGTTCTTAGTTCTGTTGTTTATGCGTGTATACTAAGTTAGAAATACTGATTCTGACGTGTATGAAATCGAATTTATTGAGAAAGCGGTTTTCATATATTTTACCAGCGAATGAAAGTCTCTCCAGAAGCCAGGCGTCTCGCTCAATATAAGTAGAAGAAAAAAGAAGTTAGCGTCGCGATGTTACAATTCGACGTTACGTTTTGTACGCCAATACCATGCGCGCTGTCATATGCGATTGAAAAGTAACTCGCAGGTTTTAATGTGAAACCCAGAATTGGTATAAATCAGTCGTTAATTTGACTGCACGATCACGCGACGCTGCTGGTGACGTCACATTGGTACATACAGCATCCGACACCTTTCTGCACAGTCAGTTGAAGCTTTTTGATTATGTTTGTGTTTAAGCTGTGTCGTGTATGGTACCATATCAGCAACAGTGTTTATAGATTTTTTATAATTAAAAGTAATTGATAACTTCAATATTTAAAAAATAAACGTCAAATTTGAACATCAATATACAGCTCCTTTTTAGAAACATCTCCATAAGTTACCTTTATGCACGCTTTCATTACTGATTTTAACTACATACACTGACAATCATGTGGGGAAGACGTTTTGATGTAAATCATGGCAGGAGATCTGCTGTCATTTGATCAAGAACGTCTTAAAAAGTTCACGTTAACGTCACTTGCGCAATACAAAAGACACGTGATACAAGCGAAATTTATTCATAATATGTCATTTGTGTATGCCCTTAGACTCTTCCAACAAAACCGGACGTAAAAAATCGAAACTTTGGGGCAAGACCCAAGATGTTGAATTTTATAACTAGACTATAGAAATCAGGGTGTGTGGGGTATGCCGGTGTCTTAAAAGGGATGTAAATTTGAGCATACCGAACTATCAATTCATTTCGAATCGTTCAATGATGAATGTGCAATCGTGAAAGAAGCACAGGACGCAAATCTGTTGAGTCAGGAATCAAACTATCGCGTGTTAACTTGCAGCTGAATTTGGTGTCCTTCAAATCGACCCCCCCCCTGTCTTAAAACGGATACTTTTTCAACACTTTAAAGTAAATCTACAACAGTGAAATTTCTAGGACACACTACAAGCTGGTCAGACTATGATATGGAATAAAAATTATCTCGCTGACATTCTCAGGTTTTGTGAAATAAAGGATTTAATCTGGGTGATTCGTTTTCAAAGTCCTAAAGTATATGAATCTGAATAATGTCGTCTGCTTGTCTCGTCTGCTGCATATATTTACCAATATCATTGACTAATTTAAGCATAGAGGCAAACCGCGTGGACCCAGATCAGGAGCAGTCTGATCTGGGTCTACAGTTTTTGACCAAGAGGCTTCTAATACATTTCTAAAGACAGACGACTAAAGCCGACCACATTTGTTGTAATAATTGCTAGACGGTGCTCACAATAAACGTCTCATTTGTTGTAATAAGCGCTAAAAGATGTATGTATTTTGGTGTTCAAAATAATCGTCTCATTGAGACGGTTCTTTGGAGAACCCACAACATATGCACCTATTATCTTAATGCATCCCAGACCCCCCCCCAATATTACATTGTACCCAGGCAGTGTCTTATTTACACGGTTGCAACTCGTTGTGTTTTTGTGGTAAACGGTTTCACTTTAATGTTGTTTGGATTTATATTGTTATATTTAACTTAACCCTTTCCCTCTTGAATATTCATGCTAAGCTCCGCTTACTATGAATAATTATATAAAAAACGTTCACATTTGTACATAGAACATAGAAATTACTTGTCAGGTCCACTAGTGTAGGATCATATCTAATAAAATTTCCATAAGCAAACAGAGTAGACCTGATCAAGCAGCCCTTACAAGAGCTGCCTGATCTGGGTCTGCTCTGTTTGCAAAAGTGTTAATAGACGTCTCTATGAGTAAAAGGGTTGATGCACGGTGTGGAGACTGCATTTGGCCTTTGTAAACAGCTAACAGCATTTGGAAATTATGTCTGAAATGTGACTGATGCCCGGCAAACTGCAATTTTCCGGGCATCACTCTTATTTCAGTCGCGATATTCATGATAGTGTATCATAGGACTTCTTTGTTACTGTAAAGGCGGCTACTCATTAATGCGTAATTCGGACTGATCAACCTTAGACGTAGGTAAAAGCTGAAAATGAGGCGTGGTTTTATTATAAAGTAACTGTATCATCTTGCGCCATTACCTCAGTATAGACGCAAAACACATTATTTAGTCCTTAAAACGTCAGGAAAATAACTGCATCTGAAAATGTTTATTTAACATAAGCATAGAGGCTAATATTGTGGATTCAGATCAGACTGCTCCTACTTGAGCAGTCTGATCTGGCCCCACACTGTTGGTCTATGAGGCTTCAAATATTTTAGTGGACGACAAAATACATTTAGTAGTTATGCATTCTAAGGGTTAATAAATGTGAGTTCAGTGTGTATACGGTTAGGATTTTCATGAAATGCACACACGTTTGCACGGCCCAAACAACTTATTAATTCTTCACCAAATTATAAATAGAACCTAATTTCCATTGTTAAGCAGATGAAATAGCCGAACCACGCCCAGTTATGAATATTAAAGTTACCGCTTTTACAGAGAGCAAAAAGTTCTATTATAGCAGCTGGCATTGCTCAATACATTCTCCACAGTGTGCGCTATGTCATCCATGTATATCTCACCAATCATCAAATTTAATTGTATGAAAAAATCGATAAAATGTTGAGCACTTTTAACACAAAAAGTTTAATCTGAGATTCGTATCATTTCAGAAAGGACCCCACATCGGCAGCGACTGAAGAAAACAAGAAAAAAAACTAAACAAAACTATTATGTTTATGTTATAACCATTAACCATAAAGAATATCTGCAGTATATTATTTCTTTGTTTTTCTTTGCATTTATTCTTTACGTTCCATTTATTATGTCATGTAGGGTTATTTTTTTCCGTTAAATCAGTACTAAGCTATGAGACTGAACCCATATAAGTCTAGCGTCCTTTTTGTGGGACAGAGGCAAACAGTGTTGACCCAGATCAGACGCCACAAAACGCGGCGTCTGATCAGGTTCTCCACTGGTCGCGTACAGAAGTTTCTTTTAAATTTTTAAAAAATGAAGAATACCACCAAACAACCCTTAAATTGGAAATAGACTCGTCCCATTGATAATGATGGGAAATTCCATTTGGCTAATATGGGTTAAGTGGCTTGCTCAAGGACACAACACCACACCACCACTGGGTCGATCAGCTTGGCATGTTAAATGTCTACACAAACCATAAACCCATAGTATCTGATGGGTTCTTGGTGATGTTTGTCTGCCCGCCATTTAATTGATTATGCCTAACACTATGACTAGTTGAATGTCTACACTGAGCATTTGCACAAACTATATGTGACCTTAGAGTTAGATAGGGAAAGACATCGATTGACAAACCGCCATTTAATAGGGCATGTCAGCTTGACTCGTGGAAGGGCAATTTCCCCTCATAAATTCTCATCATGGAGACACAAACGTGGTCCCCAAAAGCAAGTGAGTATGACAAAGAAACGCCACAACACATACCACAGAACAAACAAGGAAAGAAGGCAAAACTTAGGAATCGATTCAATCAAGTACCACAACTGACAAAAACACTAGCAAACAGCACATACAAGAGAGCCAAGAGGTCTGCCCTTTCCCAACAGGTGACAACATGACTGCAAGGAACAGACATGGCAGTATGGTAAAGGCAAACACAAAATTAATGTCCACAAAAGAAGCACCGCCTTGGAACGGTCAGTAAGAAAAATACTGGTGGGTTTAAACTAATTTCACGGTTCCGACCTAACCCTTAATTCTGATGTGGATCAAGACACATGGTTGTTTGGTGTGCATGTAATACCCCTACCTTGTCCGTAAATCATCTCCCACTACATATAAATCAATATACAAGAACGAGATAAAATAAAAATAAGAACTCAACAGTACATACATCTGAAAACCGGAGCAAAGGAAACCCAAAAGTTAAACCCCAAGTCACCGCGAGGAAGAGACACGGAAAACTGACAGCCACACGACAGTAAGGACACAATGAAGTAAAGCAATAGACGCCTTCTTTCTCAGCATCATGCGCGGATATTGAAGGGGTGGGGACAGGGGGTCCGGATCCCCCTCCCTGAAAAATCACAAAAATAGTGTTCCTTAGCAATACTGGTCCGGATCCTCTAAAAATCACAAAGCTACCAAGCCAGCATTCCATGTTGGGGCATCATCGGCACGCCAACGAAACGTCATATTAATGGCGTTTCGCTATGGTGACCCGCTTATAGTGGTACTTTACTCCTCTCTACTCAACTAAAAAAGCGTCGGCAGTGTTGGAACTTTATGAATCCGCGCATGAGCATGATTGTTGCAAAACTAGAAAGTTCTCCAAGAACCACACAGCAAAACAAAAGGTCAATACAAAATATTTATATTTTCAAAGCAAATGTGTAGAATTTTGCAACCGTTCATAGGCTCATGAACGGCACAAAATTTGATTGACAGCTACCGAGCTCACTTGCCCATGCAATTCGCTTCGAACATCGAATTCATTCGCCAGATGTGACACTGGTTTTGTGATTGACAGCGAGCCACACCTGAGTTGCACGTGCAAAACAAACTTCTTGTTTGCTCCATTGGCTGTCCGTGTTCACACTGGCTGTTCCGCTTTTCTGTTTTGCACTCCAACAAAACCGTTAATACGATTAAATACTCGTAAATACAAAAGTGTTTATCTCCTAAATTATAAATAATCTCTATATATTAGTTAGTTATAATAACATTTAAATATAAGCAATAAATTCAATATTTGGAAGGCTCATGAAATCATAAATACTTCGGGTCTCTTGCAAAATTTGCAATAGACCCGATCAAAGTATTCATGATTCCATGAACATTCCAAAAATTAAATCCTTTCTTAAATATAAACAACAACAAAATCACCAACATATAGCAGACAACAGAATATACGATAAGAGATCTTTAATACATTTTATTGACAAAAAATTTGCACTAGATTCTGTTGTTGATAAAACACAAAATGAGGCTTCCTAAGTAAGAAAGAAGGCAAGGATCAGGAATCGACACAATCAACAACTACACCTGACCCAGGACAGCACAATGGAAAGTGACATAAACACAATAAAACATCACATACAAGAGAGCCAAGAGATCAGCCATTTCCCAGTAGGCGACCACGGGGCTACAAATGAACAGACGAGAAAACAAGACAAACATGAGACATAAATAATAAAAAATAATCCGCATGGAAGCCTCAGAAGTAAGAATGGACACAAAGATCAGGAATCGATACAATCAAGCACCACACCTGACCCAGGACACCACATGGTAAAGTGACACAAACATAATTTAACATCACATACAATAGAGCCAAGAGGTTAGCCCTTTCCCAGCAGGTGACCACAAGGCTACAATGAACAGAAGAGAAAGCATTACAATCACGGAAATGATCCACAAATGAAACTCTGCCTTGGAACGGTCAGTAAAATACTTTTACTGGATTAAGTTTTACAGCACTAACCTCACCCTAAGTTCAGATTGGATCTTTTTAAAGTTATGCAATGTTTCATACAAGAAAACAAATCAAATTAGCATACTGTGATGAGACAATATGACACTTAACTCGCAGACAGTCTGCAGTGTTGGCATATGTCACACTGGAAGTTCAACAGTCTGACAGAGCTACTAAAGAATCCCGTTGCTACCAGAGCAAAGAATCCCGATGTTACCAGCCATTACTGTTTAGCTCGCATGAAGGCTTTCTAAGTTATGCAATGTATCATACAAGGAAAAAGATCAAGTTAACATACTGTGACGAGTCTCACTAAAGAGTCCCGATATTACCAGCCATCATGGAGGCTTTAAAAGTTATGCAATGTATCATGCAAGGAAACAAATCAAATTAACAAACTGTGATGAGACAAAATGGTCCTTAACTTACAGATGGTATGCACATTTGAAGTACAACAGCCTGCCAAGGCTAAAGAAACCCCTTAGTTGAGCCAGGCTGTAACCAGCCAAACTTGAAGACAAGCAGCATACACCA
This sequence comes from Loripinus fragilis, assembly GCA_964019695.1. Classification (NCBI taxonomy): domain Eukaryota; kingdom Metazoa; phylum Mollusca; class Bivalvia; order Lucinida; family Lucinidae; genus Loripinus; species Loripinus fragilis. The sequence goes on from OZ026524.1 coordinate 95,002,803, forward strand.
ACCCACCGATAAAAGTAGGCAACTTAGATATTATAAAAGAGTGTAAACATGGGGGTATGTACTGACAAAAACAAGAGCTTTTTCTTGGTCTTCGTTTCTTATCTATCATGAACAACATTGTTTAAGCGATTCGCTTCAAATCAACACATATTCTTAATAACTGCATTAGATGTACATTTATCACATGACGTCGTGCGCGTCTGGGGTGAAATAACGAAATGCATTAAAATCGATAAACCACTAGTGGTTTACAGATTTTCGGGAAACGTTATGACGTCCATAACAACGTTGCGTACATAATGACAAAATTCTAATGTTTTTACGCAGAGATGAGATTTCAAAGTAATGTTAATGTGATATGATAAATAGAATCTAACATTCGTGCTCTTGTTTCATTGCATTTATTAAACTCAATGCGAAAAAATATAAAATGCTCAGCAAGCCTCTCATTTCATCTATTTTCCTCAACCCGTTTAATAAAATCAATAAAACATGAACACTCATGTAAGATTCTCTATTTAGCATTACATTGAGGCTTCTCCATTTATGTTATAATCAGCACAGGGGAAACAACCGACTCAAATCAACAGACTGTGATGATAAAATCGTAACGCTTTTACGGTAGAAATGAGATTTCAAAGTAATCTTAATGACATATGATATATCGAATCTATCATTAGTGCATTGATAAATAAAGCAAAACCGTGAAGTGGTCAAGCCGACCATTTCTAAAGGAGCAGTATGGGAAGGAGGGAGAAAACTATAAGTAGGTCATAAATCATATACTACAAATATAAAGAAATTTAGTGGTTCACTCGCTACGCTCGTTCCCACTTAATTCCTTTATAATTGTAGTATATGATTTATAACCTATAAAAATGTGCAAAATAATTGCATTTTTAATTAACTGTTTGCATACTACTGCATTAGATGTAAGGGTGAATATGGGTATCTTGAGCAATGGATAAAACAGGATTTTCAGTTTTTACATTAAACAATTGATATATATTCTTTTGAGGTTAATATTCAGAATTTGTCAACCCGAGAACAGTGATGTTCACAGAGGCGAAGCAGAAACCGAAAAAGAATACACCAATTTTCTGATATATGACCGTGACTGTCTCTATTTTCCAAGTTTTTTTTTTAAAGTAGGATTGGTAGTTAAGATCAGGAATCGATATAATCAAGTACCACACCTGACCCAGGATACCACATGGGAAAGCGACGAAAACACAATGAAACATCACAAACGAGAGCCAAGTGGTCAGCTCTTTCACACCAGTTGACCACAAGGCAGCAATGAACAGACGCGAAAGCATGACAAACGCAAGACATAATTAATACAAATAATCCACAAAAGAAGCACCGCCTTGGAACGGTCAATAAAATATTATACTGGAGGGCTTAAACTGGTTTCACTGCGCCAACCTAACCCTTAGTTCAGATTTGGATCAAGACACATAGATGTTTAGTTTGCATGAAAGACCCCTAACTTACATGTATCCATGCATCATCTCCTAGAACATATAAATCAAGATATAAAAAAGGAGATACAGCAAAGACAAGGACACAACAGTACATAATACTGAACACCAGAGCAAAAGAAATCCAACAGGTAAACCCCGGTGGGCCTGACAACAGCCAGACCCCTACCATCTCATCAATAGATAATTCTTTAAGTCGGAACCGTCATAAGTTGCCACCCGTGAATAGGTTGACCATCAAGCATGCAGTCTGTTGCAATACATTAATGTTATAGCCAATCTTTTCATAATGGGAATTTATTTTAATAACCTGTGCTGAATTATGAGAGCCAATAATCTCCTTCAATTTATATACCTGACAAAAAAGGAAGGGCGCCACTTAGGATTGTTCAACTCTCAGGAACAGTGGTGACAACCTACGTCATAACATTGATCTCGCAAACACGTAGAACGGCGCCATCGTTGGTTTGCAAGGTCAGATTTTCCCTTCGTAAGACTATACAAATCAGTATCTGTGAAAACTAAGCAGTGCATGCGGTGCCTACCATCACTCTTGAACAGAATATATAATGGCAATGCCCAGATATGCCTTTGCCTTTGTAATCATTCGCTCACAAATATCGAAGCGGAAGACACAAAGATGATTTAAGCAGAGATGTTGTATACTCATTTATAAAAATGACACATTTTACAGCTTATATCACCATTCTTACTAATATTTGTGTGATTGTAGTTACCAGTTCTCCTTGGCTATCATTCATAACCATTATTTGCTGATGGAAAATCAAAGGAGCATTCAAAGTGCCGATTTTGATCTCGTAAACACTTATTTTGGCATAGATGTCAGACACACTTATGACGGGATCGATGTGACTGCGTAGATGTTGTATACACTTTCAGCCCAAAAAGACATGCATGTTGACGACAGTTAAGAGGACATGCATGTTGACGACAGTGTTTTATTTTTTGCAAATAGATAAGAGGCTTAGTGAGGTTACAGGTTAGTACCACACCTGACCCAGGATACCAATGTGAAAGTGACAAATTCACAGTTAGACACCACAAACGAGAGCCAAGAGGTCAGCCCTTTCCCAGCAGGTGACGACAAAGCACATATAAACAGACGCGCACATATCAATAGCAAACACAAGACAGAAATTAACATAAAAGGTCCACAAAAGAAGTAATACCTTGGATCGGTCAGTAAAATAATTTACTGGGGGACTTATGCAATCGATCAGGAATCGATACAATCAAGTACCACACCTGACCCAGGATACCACATGGGAGAGCGACAAAAACACAATGAAACATCACAAACGAGAGCCAAGTGGTCAGCTCTTTCACACCAGTTGACCACAAGGCAGCAATGAACAGACGCGAAAGCATGACAAACGCAAGACATAAATTATACAAATAATCCACAAAAGAAGCACGGCCTTGGAACGGTCAATAAAATATTATACTGGAGGGCTTAAACTGGTTTCCCTGCACCAACCTAAACCTTAGTTCAGATTTGGATCAAGACACATAGATATTTGGTTTGCATGAAAGGCACCTAACTCATCAATGCATCATCTCCTAAAACATATAAATCAAGATATAACAAGGATAAAGACTCAACAGTAAATAAAACTGAATACCGGAGCAAAAGAAATCCAACAGGTAAACCCCGGTGGGCCCGACAAATAGCCAAAGCATCAGGCCCCCACTATCTCATCAATAGATAAGTCTTTAAGTCGGAACCATCATAGAGTCTTAATCAGACCCACTGGTGTGCAATTAAAGAGGAAAGCAAAGTTGCCAACCGTGATTGGGTTGACCACCAAGCATGCAGTCTGTTGCAATGCATTAATGTTATAGCCAATCTTTTTAAAATGGGAAATTATTTTAATGAACTGCGCTGAAAAATATTAGAGCCAACAATCTTCTTCAACTTATACACCAAGTCACCATAGAAATCAGGTTCCGAAAGTCCTTGGCACAAGAGAGATTTAAGTCCAACTTGGAATTCAGCTATCAAATCATAGTATCGTCTATAAAATTTAGAAAGGTTTTGCGAAGTTAATGATACTGATAGCCTTGTTTAAGAAGTTTTTGAGTTTACAATTTATTGCAAGTGTTGAAGTCAGCATCATAGCTAGATGCTCTAGCAAAACGAATGAGTTGAGAGATATAGACTCCACAGGATGTAGAGCGAGGAGCATCACCATCTAAAAATGGAAAATTGACAATTTCAAAATCAAAGTCGTCACGTTTATCATAAATTTTGGTAGAAACTATATCATTAGAAATAGACAATTGCAAGTCTTGAAATGCAGCTTCGGTATCAGAGGTATTGGCTTTATTAAGTTGGAGCTCTGAAGGGTATATTTGAGTTGTGTTTACTATGCCTTTGTGCGCGCCTGTTTATATGTGCTTTGTGGACACCTGCTGGGAAAGGGCTGACCTCTTGGCTCTCATTTGTGGTGTCTTACTGTGAGTTTGTCACTTTCCCATTGGTATCCTGGGTCAGGTGTGGTACTTGATTGTATCGATTCCTGATCTTTGCACCCTTACTTACTTTTACCATATTGTCAAAATAAACATTATTAATGTTTAAAATATCGTCCAAATATCTGGATGTTGTGTTAAATGCATCAATGACATCAGCCTGAGTATCAATAGAAAGAGACATCATGAAGTCCCTCTCATAACAAAACAGGAATAAATCTGCAGCCAGGGGAGCACAATTAGTGCCCATAGGAATCCCAACTACTTGCCTATACAGATTGGTGCCAAATTGAATAAAAATGTTGTCCAACAAAAAGGTCAGCGCATCACATACATTTTGACAAGACCATGCATGATATTTTTTTAGGTTTTTCTGAAGTAAAAAAAAAACATTTCTGTCATTACATGTAAGGTAAGGAGAGCCTTCTCTCTGGAAGGTTCTTTAAATAAGATCAATAAGTTTATCTTTAATTAAATTATGAGGCAAATTAGTATGAAGAGTAGAAAAATCATAAGTAGACAAACTGGTTGCATTGAAATCTCTAGCTTTAAGTTTATCTAAAATTTCACCTGAATTTTTAATAGACCAAAATAGGTTATTACAGGATCTCTCATAAATCTTTTCACAATACTTGATATCATGTTTTAACAGCTGTAAGACACGAGTTTAACAATTAAGAAAGTTCTGTTGTCGTACAAGAACTAGAATTAGCAATAAATCATGCTTTATATGTGTGTTTTATGGAGTTTAGATAACCAGTACAACGTAGGAACTTTGTCTTGATTTTCTTTAGCTTTGACATCGAAATGTAGGGCTGTATGACAACCATGCCCATCGACAATCACCATCTCACTTAAAGAGGGTTGCAGTTTATAGGCATTAGTGTCAACAAGCTCATGCTTAAGAGTATAAGTATAATACAACCAAAACATAGTTCATATGAAAATCCTGGATGCCTCGTTTAAGATGACAAAAAGAAGATTTAGGTTTAGGGGGTAAAAGATGTGTATTACAAAAGTTAAATGAAATACGAGTATCAATAATTTTAAAAATGTTAATCTTCCATTTCTTGAAGGAATCAGATTCATTTTGACCGTTTGCACCAACGATAACTAAAGTCATTTAAAGAAGCAGCGATCTCTCTACGACATTTAGGGAATTAATAATAGAGGAAAACCTATATTTAGGACATTTAGAAAGAATATTACGAACTCTAGCGTCAGGAAGGACATTTAGATTACCTGTAATAAATGCCCTGCAGAGGGATATAAATAATTAGAATTTTGACAACCTCAGGAGTTAGGAGTATTGGAATCTATATCTATATCAGTTACAATTTTATTAAAGTTAAATATAGTAGACTTAATAGGTTTGTTATATTTATAACAAATGATAGGAGTTTCAGAATTATCAAAGTAATTTGGAATAGATTAAATCACTAAATAAGTCTTCTTTTAATATAATGTGGGCTGCCTATTTTTGAATTTTTAATACTATACTATACTATACTATACTATACTATACTATACTATACTATACTATACTATACTATACTATACTATACTATACTATACTATACTATACTATACTATACTATACTATACTATACTATACTATACTATACTATACTATACTATACTATACTATACTATACTATACTTTTATTTCAGCATTAAGCACACATATCAACGCTTATAGCCTACAATAATATATATAGAGTAGTGAGGACAATCCATACAGTTATCAAGGAGCTTTACAGACAAACAGCCTGGTGTAACAAATGATTTTAGAAACTCCTGAGGGACATTGTCCCTTATTAGCTGCTGATATCGCCATGCTATTTTGATGTAGAATTAGTAAACATCAGGGATAATCATGTCACTTGGCTATTTCTCCTTAGCTCAGAAGCATAATATATATATTTTGCAAGACTCAAAATTGTTCTTTTGTTATCTGCTGACATCAAACTGTCAAATTTATTAAGTGTTGGCCAACGGCAGTAATATGACTTCATATATTTCTGTCGTAGTTCCCTGTAGAGTGGGCAAACTAGTAGAAAGTGATACTCACTCTCTACAAGTTTGCCCGTACAGAAATTGCAAATTCTTTCCTGTCGATCTATATTTTGATATCAACCTCGTTCAATCGCCAAATCATGTGAAGAGAGCCTAAACTGGGTTAATGCCTTTCTATATTTATTTTCTGTAACAATGTCTAAATATTTTTCATGACAAAATTCGTGTTTAAAGCGTGCATACGTTTCTAGTCTGTTTGAATTATTAATAGATGCGTACCAGGTCTGCTGGTACATATCGATTAATCTTTGTTTTATTAACGTGAATGGCACTGTATCTAGGAAAAACTGGTCATTCCAAATATATATAGCTGAGTCCGATACTATCTAAAATGCATTTAATTTGATACGCCCAGTTTAAGCCATTATATGTTATATTATTATCTGCATCATTCTTTAACATAATATATACTTTCTTTGGTATGAAATTATCACCAGATATAAGAAGCTTTATCCAATATCGGATCATACTGATTTTCCTGTAGATTAAGAGTGGTACCCTGCCCAGTTCTCCATAAAGGCCAGATAAATTTGTAGATTTTCTTACATTAAGTACCCATCTGCAAAATTTCGTGTGGAAGATTTCGATGTCTTTTGCCTCATGTATACCCCAGACCTCTGCACCGTATCCGAGTATGGAACCAACGAGAATATCGAACATTTTACATTTTTCAGACACTGGTAATTCAAGTTCCCCAAATAGTGAAAACAGGTTATGTAAAGCAAAAGATGCATGTTGAGCTAACAGTTTTTGAGTTCTGTACCAGTTGCCGTTTTTGAAAAAATGAATTCCCAAATATTTAAAGGATGTAACAAGTTCTAGTTTTGTGTTGTTGAGGTAAAAATCGAAATGACTATGTCTCCCTTTTTCAAATATCATTGCTTTTGTTTTTTTCGTGTTAAATTTCAAGCCCCATTGTGTACAATATGTTTCGATATCATAAAGCATAGATTGTAAAACTTCTGGTGATTTGGCAAAGACTACAGCATCATCACAGTACAATAGTAAAAATAATTGCATATCATCCACAGTGAATAATACTCGTACTATGCTAGCGAAACCATATATGATGTCTTGTCAAAGTTTAAATGCAATTCATATTGTTTGCATGGCGATTATCTTCAATGTTTTTTATACTTAACTATATATGACTAGTAGTATCACCAGCGAGGAAATCAGAATAACCATTATTCATTTTAAGAGGCAGATCGTTAGTGAATAATAAAAATGACATTGGGCCTCATATAGATCCCTAAGGAATGTCTGCATTAACTATTATAAACTCAGAGTGGCCTTTGCTGTTTGGGACTGTATGTCTTCTTCCACTACGATAGAATTTAAACCATTGAAGAGACTAGCTGCTACTATTGAAATTTGTATGCAGCGAGCATTTCTATCAAAATGTGTGATCAACAAAAGAGAATGTTTTTCTAAGGTCTAACAATTGTGAACCTACAAAATTTCATATATCAATACAAGACCAGTGCAGTCCTTTACGAAAGCCTGATTGATGTTCGTAAATAAACTTTTATTTAGTAGGATAGTTCATTTAATGCTTATTGACTATCTTTCAAAATGTTTTGAAATCGTAGATAATATAAAAATAGGTCTATAATTTGATGGATTATATGATTTATTTCCACCCTAAAAGTTGGAAACACTTTTACGCATTTCATTTCATAGGGATATTGCCCGCATGTGAGTGTAGCTTTACCCTCGCGTAAAATAGATTTTACTGACCGTTCCAAGTTGTCGATCATTTATGGTATTTATGTTTCGTGTTTGTCATACTTTCTTGTCTGTTCATTGCAACCTTGTAAGGGCTGGCTTCTTGGCTTTCTTGTATGTTATGTTTTATTGTTTTGTTTGTTTGTTTGATTTGATTCTTTACGTCCCATCAACAATCTTTCAGTTATATAGGAACCGGTCTTCCTGGGTTGAACCAGTACTAAGCTAGGATAAATGTGTCTTGCTCAAGGACCACAACGCAGTGACGCCGGTGAGGCTCGATCCCGTGGCCCTTCGGTCTCGAGTCAAGCACTCTACCACTGAGCCACTGCGCTCCCATGTTTTATTGTGTTTTTGTCACTTTTCCGTGTGGTGTCCTGGGTCAGGTGTGGTACTTGAATAGCACGGCTTTCAATTGTTGCTGTGTCTTTCATCGCCGAATTTTCCTTCCGGTTTTGACGTAAGTCAATTTAAAGTTAAGATTGCGGATTATTATGCAATCACGATTTTTAAACGGACTACGAATAAATTCATTACATAATAGTTTAAACAATATTTTATTTCTGAATTTACAAGCATAATACAATATATGCAAATGTATATTGGTACAGGATTTGACAGTAAGCTATAGCTTATATTCAAGTCATTTCCTATTACAATGTGGATTGTACAAAATTATATTTGAATGGCACTGGCAACCAATGTACGCACATAATATCAACATCAATGCGTGGCAGATAAAGACAAAAAAAGAAGAAAAAAATGTGGGGGAAAGGGGGAAGGGAATGACTACAAGTTTACTATGCTGCGCATTGAACATGGTGGATAGTGTTTTTCATGTTTGACACTTAGTTTCGAGTGAACCTTCCTGATTTCACTATGAATTCTTGTACCTTCATAAATAGTGCCTCGTTTTCGTGGTTTGTTTTGTTTTCCATACCGAACAAAAGATCCCTGGTAGTTAAATTGTTTAAGTTTGCTGGTAAGTATCTTGTCCTAGCATCTATGAATATTGGACAGATGAAAAAGAAGTGGTAAGAACTTTCGAAACCTCCACATTGGCATGTAGGTTCTGGTACAATGTTTTTCCTATAAAGGTGGGCGTTTAGTGAGCTACATTCAAGTCTAATTCGAGTATGGAGGATTTGACCCATGCGTGTGCCTGTGTTGTAATATTTTGGTGGTTTGTTTATGTCTCTTTTAAGTCGGAATTTGAAAGAAGAAATGGATGGGGATTGCTTTGTATCTTCGGGCAAGCTATTCCACGCCCTTATCGTTGATGGAAAGAAGGAATTATAGTATAAGTTTGTGCGAGCGTGGAGAGTTTGTATGTCATTAGCGTTCCGTAGGTTGTAGTTAGTTGTTTCTTAAATAATGGGAGGGACAAGATCGAGAAGATAGTTGGGTGTAAGGCCATTGATTATCTTGTAGAAGATGATGAGTTTATGTTTATTTCGTCTGTTCTGAAGTGATTCCCAACCTAAGTCAGATAGTAGTTTTTCGATGCTACACAACTTGGTGGCACCGGTGATGATTCGTGCGGCTTCTACGTGCACAGCATCAAGCTGTTTCTTGGAATCGACTGATGCGTTGTCCCATACTGAATCACAGTACTCTAATAGTGGTCGAACAAAAGATATGTACATCTGTTCCAATGATTTGCGACTAACTCTAAATTTTAGGGCACGCAGTAAGTTAAGTCTTGTCCAAGCCTTCGTGGTTATTGTTTGAATATGATTGGACCAGGTGCATGTATTTGAGAGTGTTAAACCTAGGTGTTTGTGTGTGTCGGTTTCTGTTAGTACGATATTGTTCATGAGTAATGGTGGGTGCTGCGGAGGGTTTGCTTTTCGTGAAAAGATCATCGATAATGTTTTACCAGTATTAAAAGCAACCAACCATGCTTCTGCCCAAGTACTTATAGTGTTTAGATCTATGTTTAGTGAGTGTGCAGCCCCGTTAGGGGATTCTACAATTATGTACAAACTGGTATCGTCAGCGAACAATCGAATTGAGCAGCCTAGGTTTTGGACTATGTCGTTTATAAAGATAAGGAAAAGTAATGGACCTAGAATCGAACCCTGAGGGACGCCTGCTAGAACAGATATCCATTCAGAAACATGACCTGCAAGTACAACGCGCTGTTTTCGCCCAGTTAAGTAACTAGAAAACCAGCTAGTTATTTTATCTGAACATCCTATGCCTGATAATTTGTGGAGGAGTCCTCTATGCCATACCCTGTCGAAAGCCTTACTAATGTCACAAAAAACTAACCGAACCTCTTTACCACTGTCAACAGCATTACAAAATGTATGATAGGTGTGGAGTAATTGGTTAGTAGTTGAGTCATAGTTACATAATAGTCTGTAAAGACAGTGCAGGAATCTAACAAAACAACTATAATGTGTATTTTAACGTAATATTTTTGGATCTGAAAGGCATTGTTTTCCCCCCTTTAGCTTATTTTATGCAACACCGTTCAAAGATTACTTGGCTTGGGTATAGCTAGACAGCGAACGCGCACTTTCTAGCGGTATATTGGACATCTCGACCCAAAACAAATTCGCGAGTGCTGATCAAACTACTAACGAGGCTTCTTTCACCATAGAAACGTTTCTTAAAGACAAAAACTTACCGTTTGCGTAAATGTAATTTCCTGTACAATGTCATGGTAAATTATTTACAAGTTGATTTCACGATTTCTGTTGCGTTTTAAACATCATGGAAGAAACTTTACGAGTGGTGTTTTGTTAGGTATAAATATCGATCATGGACCGTCGAAAGAGTAAGTGAAACAATACAAACCTAAAATATAGCCCAGTGACTTATTCATTGTTTCTATCTGATATCAAAGGAAAAGGTTACACGACAGGTCAAACTTTGAAAATTATAGCAAATGAGCAAACATAGAATGGTTTATCATTACATAAAAGTTTTGTACCCATTGTCTGTGATCTGCATCTGTTTTTAAACGAGCTAAAACATGATAACTTGAAAACTCCTCGGTTCTGTATTACAATTTTGCTGTGCAAAATGATGCTGAGCTTAGGTTTTAAATGAGCCGCGGCATGAGATTTCCAACAATTTGACATTTTGACAAGAGTAGACTCGGACGAGTCTCTGCAGCCTCCTTTTAAGCTTAGAAACTCCAAATGGTGTTCAGTAAGTAGCCTAACAATCATAGAATACTCAAGCGACTAGCAAAGGCTCTGATCAGACTGCGCGTATGCGCAGGCTGATCTGAGGCTTTGCTGGTCACACATACCACATTGTTGGAAATCTCACGCACTGGCTCAAATATACGTCGGTTTAACATCTATGCTTTAATCATTTCATCCTTGTCAGTAGAATCATTATGAACTCAGTTTGGCAATAAAATCCCTCTAAAATGCCAAACCAAATACAGTTTCACAAGATTTACCCATATGTATCTACATTTATCATATGACGTCGCGCCTGGGAGTGAAATAACGCCATGCAATAAAATCTGTAAACCACTAGTGGTTTATCGATTTTCGGGAAACGTTATGACGTCCATAACAACGTTGCGGACATTATGACAAAATTATAACGTTTTTACGCCAGAAATGAGATTTCAAAGTATTTGTCATATGATAAATAGAATCTAACATTCGTGCTCTTGTATTATTGAATTTATTAAACTCGTTGTGAAAAAGAGATAAAATGCTCGGCAAGCCTCGCATTTTATCTCTTTTCCCCAACTCGTTTAATAAATTCAATAAAACATGAGTACTCATGTAAGATCCTCTATGTATAAACAGCTCCATACAGCACTAATTCTAGTGACAGAGATAAACAGATAAACAATGTTAAAGCATGTGATGTCTAAGGTGCTTGAAAACCATTGCACAGGAAAAAACGATTCCTTACACAATTCTTGAATTCATCTGATTCCTATAGATACTATTCACATTCTATGCAGCAACGCCTGGTCCAGAAAGAATTACCCTAGCAGAACTTTCATATGCTGAGTATAGTTTGTTCAAATGTTGACCATAAGACTGAGTTATAGTCACTTAATTTATGTTTGAATTTTTGCTCACAAAGTGTAAACTAGGACCATATGTTAGCTGAGCATCTTCGAAACAATGTTGTACGGTTGGTCCTAATGTGCCATTTTTTCATTTCTATTCTGTTGCCTTTTAAACTACATGGGCGACATCACACAGGCTTATGGTTCTAATTTTGCATATATCTACTAGTTCCCAGTCTGCAAATAATCAATTCTTGAAAATACAAGCAACCAGAACTCCATTTCAAAAGTCAATGATTTATGCTTACGGGACAATGCAACAGATAATGCAAAACATGGTAAAAACTAATCGCTGGAACGGTTAACCGAAACAAAGTAATAGTGCTGCAGCAGAGGTCACCAAAAGTGACATGTACCCATACCGGAAGGGTAACAAGTAGCATCATACATCATTTTTAAGCTTAGAGTATGCTGAGGTCAGAACTGCATGATGCCACTTTCAGAATTTTGTGCGAAAAAAATTACGGCCCTTTAAACATGGGTACCGTCATCATAGCTCAAAAAGGAATGATGATTTTTTTTTATGACAAGAAGAATACATACTGTATAAAATTCATGTTATTAGGTTGTATATGATCCAATAGTTAATATTAATTTTGTTTGCATTTGATATGCTACTTTCGCACATTGACAACTATAATTAAAAGGTCATTGAGTGCAAAAGTTGCGAAAACCAATGATTTTTACAAATAGTCACGTTTATTGCATTTAATCTACATGTACATTTTTAAATTATAAAAAGGAGTTTTAATTGCAATATCAAGTAAATATAAATGCATTTAATGTAGCAATTAATCCAATTATAATGCCCTCCAACAGTTTATAGCAGTTATAATATAACTCTGAAGGGAATGCAAACGTGCATAAATGTACTTGTTCAAATTTATACATCTGCATATTTTGATATGGGTTTATTTACGAAAGCTTAAGAAATCACTTGGGCTAAACATATGTACATGAAATACATCTTTCTATGTGAAGGTGGAATGTACCTTCTCATAACAGGTTTTGCTAGCATTGGATACCTTCATGGTAAGGCGAGACTCGGAGAAATGTCATTTGAATTTGAGTTTGTCTGCAGTTTGTATTTCTGGTATTTCCTGGTCATACTCGCTTACTTTTTTGATGTCTTTGCTGTTGACAGTGTAAAACAAAAGGTGTCTGGAAAAGTGTGTGACAAACCTTTACGAGCTTTGTCATGAGGCTGTTATCATGCCTTGGCTCTTCCTCACCGTGCTGTTGGGGTGATTGTGGCAATTCTTGGTTGTACTCACCTACATTTTAAACCAACATTTTCTATACAGTTCTTAAAAGTGGTGCTGCAAGAGCAACAGAACTTTCTCAGATGATGTCCAGTGTCATTTGGATGGGTTCTAAGAGGAATCCTGACTATGAATCAGACAGAGAAATGAACATATAACTGTAATTAACTAATACTATCTGGTCGTTTTTGTGAAGTTGTACAGATTAACCTGCTATAAGAGTTCAGGTAAAAGGGAATATCTATTCAACATTATTACTTTTGGAATGTCTGTCTGGAGATAGTATTGCTTTCTTTTAAACTATTCCTCTCCCCAACTAGGATTTGTCTTTGAGATTTACATCAGTTTGCAAAGGCAAAGGCGAAACTATTCCCTCTGATGTTTACAAGCAACATATATGTATATCATTTCAAATCCTTCAAATGCAGTACATTCCTGAAGAGGTTATTAATGGTTTCCATGAAGGCTTATGTACTATAAAAATGTCAGGGGACAAGTTCTATTCTGCCTGGATTAACTGTGTGGTCTAAGCAGCAGAGTACAAAGTTTTAATAGGATCTAGAGAAATCACAGGACTAACCTTAAAAGGCAATTCATTGACTAGGTCGCGTGGTTCCTGAGCCAAGCCTGTGACCACGAAGTACTCAATGATGTTCCACAACTATGTATGTCAAAGTGCATGTACATGAACAGGTAAACCAAACCAGAGTTGACCTTCACATCATTCTGATACAAAAACACTTATATGATTCTGTTGTAAAAAATAATTTAGATGTTTGACAGTCGATTCATTGATCCCCCTTCGACCCCACAGAGGCCACGCCTCACACTTCTAACGGATTTTGCAACATGCGTTACATCATTCAGGCTTGCTAGGTGCCTTAGACACAGGAAGTGAGGAAATAATTCATGAAGGAAGGATTCATGAAGGATTCATGAAGGATGGACAAGACAAACCTCAGAAGATGTTCTATGAACCCAAGCAAAAGGCCAACTATAATACACTGGCAGACATGCCAAAGATACAGCAGTGTAATCATGAATGATTAGGTGATGCGTCTGTGTTTGTAAGCAGCTTGCTCTTTCAGGGAGGTATCTTGTCTTTTGAGAATGCATAAGGAGTCTTAAATATTTTCAAAAACTATGGCTCGAATCAATGACCAGATTTCATCTATTAACTCAAAAGCATATCTGAAGGCAAAGTAGCATTATTGAGAAAACAGAATGCATTATATTTGATGCTACAGCTTTGATACAGATGCTACCAATACTGTCTAAAACGGTTAAAGTAACATCTGTAGCCATAATTGAACGGTTCCGTGTCTACATACTTTAGGCCAGTTGCATTTTTTAGTCCGTTTCACAGATACACGTTGTATTTGACATGTATAGGGAGAATAGTGTGAATGCGCTAGTATGCCAAAAAAGAGGCAACACCACAATGGGACATAAAATGCTTCTACAAGCAGACATGAAAGTTCTCAAATAACAGAGGAAATTATTATCCGGAGGCAAAACTAAGGACAACCTTGTAGCTTATTACACCAACACTGAAAAAAGCCAGTTGAACAGAAACGTACAATCTTCATCAGTGGTGGACTGAAAGACAGAGCCATCAAAGCGACCAAAGATGAGCATATGGGCATCTCAGAGCTACGAGAGAAAGCGAACACAAGGTCGTATGCATGCCTCAGTTGCTGCAAAATGTCCCAGTACAGATTTTCTTTTTCTTATTGTAACTTCCTCATCATAGATAAAAAAAGAAGCTACAAATGAGATCTTTCATACATGTCGAACTGGCATATGATGTTGCTATGAGACGTTATATCTCTGTTAACATCTTATTCACCAGTCTTACATAAGAACAACACACAAGACTGATCATAAAATACTGTCTGGCTGGATGGGATATAGGCAGTGCTTTCTTCTGGTTTGGTAAGAAATCCGTTTTCAAACGCACAATTCAAGGTGCACTGAAATTTTAGGGACTGAAATATCATGGCCATGGGCCTTTATTAAACTGTCAAAAGTTTACTTGCACTCAGTCTGTTGGAGCAATATATATATATAGAACTAGACCCTACATCCCTAATAATAGCCTTTAATAGTAAAGGCAGCAACAAAAGTCCTATCGACAAATAACAGTTTCCATTTGCATATTCTACATTCTACCCGCCCACCCAACAAAATGAATATGGATAAAAGATAGTTGAATACAATAATGACACACTTACTATATGCGTCCTACGATGATGAACCATTCAACAGCTGCCCCAAAGCTTTTAAATACCTTACACGCAATTGCGAGAACAGTATCTGTGACGATAACTGTACATTATACATGTTTTCACAATGAACAACTTTGTGTACTAACCTAACAACCCTAACCTATGAATTCAAAATAGCAGTTCCATGATAACACATTTTTGTATGTTATCCATGCAAAACACAAGTGATTCGGAATAGATAATGTAATGTGCTTTAACATCACTCTTTTACAGATGGAAGGATAAATACACTACACTTTTATTGCGAAGCATTTTAGACCAATTTGACTGTAAATGTCTTTGGTGAAGAACTCATTTTCATGGTCTTTAGGAATTCCACTTTGTCTTAAACAAGTAATGGTGTCTCACATGCATGCTAGTAATTTAAGAGTTTGGCAGACACAGCTGAGCAATATAGCTTCATCCTGTTTTGATATTGATAAAACGTTATACTTAACCAACATGATATTAGTTCTGAGGGAATGCTGTGTCACACCTGCTCGAGTAAAGCCATATATATATATATATATATATATATATATATATATATATATATATATATATATATATATATATATATATATATATATATATATATATATATATATATATATATATATATATATATATATATATATATGTCTGTCACAGTCAAAATACTGGAACGTAAAAAGTAGGTCAATGTCACAAAGCAAGGTTAAAGAGAATGCAAGGACAATTACTATACACTACAAGGTTTGACACTCTCAACTATCACTGCTGCAGAGAACTCACTTTAATGTAAATTTTTCACCGACGGATGTCGATTTATATCAAAGTCACTGGAGCGTGAAAAGTAGGTCAAGGTCAGCAGGCCCACTGTATACTCAAAGAATATGCAGAGGACAGTTACTATGCAATGTTAAATGCTGCAGAGAAATCCACTTTAATGTAAATTGTTGACGGACGGATGACTGACGCGAATTTGAACTCCTATGTAACATCCTGTTTAAAAAAAGCCACACCCTTGCTACAAGCAAGTGTGACAAAATAATAAAATAGTATAGATTTAATATTAACAATTTCTAACAGTAAAAATCCTTACAAAATTGAACAGGATTACATGCAGTTGCATCCAGATTAATGTTATGTCAATGTCATAGGTTTTCGTGACTTTTGTACTTAATGACCTCATAAAATGTTGAAAACCAGACTGGATATTGTCATTCTATATCTATAATTATATTTATTCATGTTCCACTCTACAATTTACAAGAAATAGATTTTTATGTGCATATATGAGGATAATACCTGCTTGGGAAGCACACAGAAAACAAATACTAACAATTTAGGGTGTATACCTTTGAAGGGCCGTAAAAAAATTCGCACAAAATTTTGGAAGTGGCATCATGCAGTTTTGAAATGAGCAGACTCTAAGCTTTAATTTGGTATATAGTAGTACTTGTTACCCTGCTGGTATGGGTACCTCTAAAATTCGGCTACTTTTTGCCACATTGCTGCAGCACTATAAAGGAAATTGGTTTTCGCCGTGCATCATTTTTGCTGCATTTTGCAGCAAGTTTGTACTTGTTGTATAGATTCCTGATATTTGCCTCCTTTCTTACTTTGATAACAAATCTGCACTTTTTGGCTATCGAAAACCGAAGATAGGTTAGTTCATTCGCGATTGGCGCCTAGAGCCTGCTCAAAAATTGTTGCAACGTCACCAAGACTGATTCAGTACACAATGAACTTTTCATCCCTAGTTATTATGACACATTGTTATTGTTGAATTGTATGTACCACAACCGTCAAAGCATGAATGACAAAATCATAACAATTTATGTAAAACTATGTACAGCTGACCACTTCTCGATCAGGCGTGGCCGGGCAAATTTTGTTTATTCGAAAATCGGACGTGTTTGTGCTCAGTTTAACTTATTTCCTGCGAAAGTTGCAAAATGATTTTGTTGTGTCTTGGACTAGCCCTACTTTTCAATGGTGGTAAGAGAAGGATTTTTTAAAATTGATTTTGTGAAATTGACATGTAAGATACACTCATAGCAATTTTACGTAAAACTATGCATAGCTGACCACTTAATTACTTCTTGACCAGGCGCGGCAGGGCAATTTTTGATAATTCGGAAATCGGACGTTTTAGTGTTTAACTAAACTTATTTCTTGTAAAAGTTGAAAAATGAATTTGTTATGTCTTGGACTAGCCCTACTTTTCAGCGGTGGTAAGACAAGGAAATTTTTAAAATAATTATGTGAAATTGGCTTGTATGTTTTAAACGCTGTAGGCATTTATCTGTCAGATTAAATATTGATCAAATTCACCTACTGTATTCATCGTGAAAATAAACGATCCTGTTCTGGGTGTGTAAGAGAACATCGCAAATGCAAGCAGCCAAGGCGCAGGCGAGTCTGCGAATTCGCGCAGTTTCGCCAGAGCATTTACAGTAAAACCTGTCTTAAGCGGCCACTCAACTTGAAAGAATGCCAAAAATTGGTTTTCAAGACCGATTACCGCTTAATGCAGGTCAAAAGCATTGCAGAATGCTCAAAGAGAGTATTCTGCAATATATTCGACCTTCATTAAGCTATCATTTGTCTTAAAGATCTTTGTTTTGTCAATTATTGAGTGACCGTTTAAGACGGGTTTTACTGTACTTCTCGCAACCAAAGAAGGAATGTAGATGAAGGCCCAGGTAAAACTCGAGACAGTTAAATTGGTTTAATGCAGGTCATACATATAGTACATGTATTGCATACGCTAAATGCAGGTCAAAGGGAAGCATTCTGCAATACTTTTGACCTGCATATTAACCGTTTCGACCATTCATTAAGCTACCATTTGTCATCGAGATATTTTGTCTACTTTTGAATGGCTACTTAAGACAGGTTTTGTTTGTTTGTGTGCTTTGATTCTTTACGTCCCATCAACAATATTTCAGTTAAACAGGGATTGGTCTTCTTGTGTTGAATCAGTACTAAGCTATGATAAATGTGTCTTGCTCAAGGACCACAACGCAGTGACGCCGGTGAGACTCGAACCCGCGCCCCTCGGACTCGAGTTAAGCACTCTACCACTGAGTCACTGCGCTCCCATAATTCTCTTGAGATGGTCAAGTGCAATCTATGGATACGCGAACCATGTCTGCAAATGCATTATGTGGAGCTTTGATTTTTTATCACAACGGCCACTCATAAAGAAGACCTTAAATTGGTTTTCAAGGCCGATTATCGCTTAATGCAGGTCATACATCTAGTACATGTATTCTAGACTCTAAATGCATGTCAAAGGGGGGGGGGGGGGCATTCTGCAATACTTTTGACCTGCATATTAACGGTTTCGACCTTCATTAAGCTACAATTTGTCATTGAGTTATACCATCCTTGTATAGGGGCGGATCATCACACGTGTTCACCGTCTTGCATGAACACAACTAATTTTTCACTCTGATCAGACTGGGTGGGTGTCTAGGGTGATCTAAGTCTTTGCTGCGCACTAACTCTAACATATATTGCTTTGAAATATCTACAGTAAAACCTGTGTTAAACGGTTACTCAAAAATAGACAAAAAAAGATCTTAACGGCAAATGGTAGTTTAATGAGGTCGGAAGTATTGCAGAATGCTCTTTTGGAGCATTCTGCAATACTTTGACCTGCATTAAGCGATAATCGGTCTTGAAAGCCAATTTTTGGTCTTTTTTGACTGGCCGCTTAAGACAGGTTTTAATGTATATCCAAAGTAAGAACACTTAAGCATTTTTTTGGTAATTAGGAGGAGTACATGCATCTGATTTAAGTAGCGTGATCATCAAGCGGTTTCTACAACATGCGTATCATTTGACAGGAATGCCCCCATCCGCTTAATCCCAAACAGCATGTGTAAACCTGCACAGCTTATACACTGCTAGGCAGAAAGGCCTTCTTTTTCTTGATTTAGCTATATATACAATTGCCCGGAGGGCTATTGTGTCATTCAATTTAGCGAATTTATATATCTAATTGATCATCATGTAAATTTATCTTAGATCTCGAATGTTGTTTATATTTCAATCGCCGCCTCACCCTCGCACACCCAAATTCTGGGCGAAAAATTAAGATAAAAAATATATATAAAACGTAGGTAAGAAAATAAGGACCGACACTTTTAGGTGTCAGAGGGGGTCCAGCTTTGACAACGTTTTTTTTTTGGTTTTATTTTTAGTTGATTAGGCGAGGGAGGATCCGAATACAATACTGGTCCGAATCCCCTAAAAAGACAAAGCTACCAAGCCAGCATTCAATGGTTTATTATTTATTTTTTTATTTTTATTTTTGTCTCACCAGTGTATACAGTAAAACATATCATGGGTCATCATCGACACGCCAGCGAAACGCCATTTAAATGACGTTTTGCTGGGGGCCGATGATTTCCCGCTTATAGTGTCATTTAGATCCTCTCATCAAAAAAAGAAAAGAAAAAAAAGACGGTGTAAAGTTGGATCCATCTGGCAATACTTTCTGGATACGCGCATGATGCATAATGCTAGAAAAAAGCTATAGTCAAAATTGGCATAAATGTCAGACTGCAATATGTTTGACTGTCAGTTCGTCACAACATGCGCTTGTTTTTGTTTTATTGACATTCTTTGGGCGTAGACATGTTCGAATGCTGATTCATAATTTCATAACCACTGAAATGTTTGTACGTACTGTTCTGCCAGCCAAGAATGATAGTGACGTCATGTTTACTTTACATTTGTTAAGTAAAACATTAACTTGTACAATTCACTTGAGCTAACGCGAATCGATAGGTTTCTAGTGTATTAATCCTACCCTGCGGATAGGATTAATACACAAGTGATCTATCGATTCTAAATCCTGATAACTTTTTAAACAAGGCATGACGCCACTGTCACTCTTGGCTGGCAGGACAGTAACTCGGATGTAAACAGCACATAACTGCTGGTGCCGATGTTATAAATATCATGTGCAACTCAACCGAGCATGAAATTCATCCTGTCGATAATTATTAAAATACCAACAATTGATTCAAAGTGTTAGGGAACCAAAAGAGAACACAAGAAATGCAAGAAATGTTATATTTCATGATAATGATGCCAGTAGACACACTAACAATGCGATTTTTTTTTAAAAAAAAAGGATGTACACGTAGCTATCTACATGTATAACTAAAAATATATATCCAAAAATAATGGATGAACATTACATTATCACATGACGTTGAGTCTGTGAGTGATACAACGTCATGCAATAAATTCGATAGACCGAACACTAGTGGTTTACAGATTTAGTAACGTTAGGCAATTACTTTGCGTAAAAGAGGGCAAAATTTTGACGTTTTCACGCCTAACAATGCGATTTTAAGTAATTTTGACGTCATGTGATAAATAGAATCTAACATTCGTGCTCCTGTATTATTGAATTTATTAAACTCGTTGCGAAAAAGAGATAAAATGCTCGGCAAGCCGAGCATTTTATCTCTTTTCCGCAAAGAGTGTAATAAATTCAATAAAACATGAGCACTCATGATAGATCCTCTCATCTTCGCAAGCCAAGGGTACTAACTCCACTTCGTTCCTTACGCGTAAGGAACGAAGTGGAGTTAGTACCCTTGGCTTGCGAAGATGAGATCCTCTATTCATTTAATTGTTTCATTTAAGGAACGGCCCAGGATTGCGCTACACCTGAAGCGATTGGAACCGTAAGCCAGGATATAGGAGTTATCGTTACACAGTTAGCAACCAGAAAGCTCGCCACCCTGGGTCCTAATGGAGTCGATATTCCAGAAGAAAAAATACCAACAGTTTTAGATGTACTGTGCAATACAACACAGTGAGTATACAATGTAGCATAGACCATCACTGCTTAAAGCAATCATCTCCTGCATACAATGAGCAATGTTAATGGCGCTGACTAGTATTTTTATAACATCGTACAAGGCTAGAGCAGCCTCTTTTTGGAAACGTCCGCTGAGGGTCCCAGTTTCAATCTGGAATGCCAAGACGCTACCAAAACCAAGACGAATATACAACTAAGTATGCAAGCTCAGAAATTTTATAATGTTGCATTTTTTGCTGAACGAATTGTATGCTTATAATATAAAGTATCATAAATATTACATGTGGAAAGAGGAACTGATGAGAGAGAGAGAGAGAGAGCGCGCGCACAACCTCATTGAACCTCCGTTGGTATTATTTTGCCACTGGATCATACATACTCAAATTCAGAGAGGCACTACTGGAGGTTGCTGACATAAAAAGAAGCAGAGATATATTTCATACACAATAGCAGAGTGGAAATACACTGATTTGTTTTGTTTTTGGCCAATATCCAGGAAACTAAAGCACAACCGCTTTATTATTAATTTGCAAATCGCTTTGAAGCTTTTATATATATCTGCACTGCCTTAAACACTGTAGTATTAACTTCATCTGAACCCTCATCAGTGCCAAACAATAGTACATCAGTTAGTATTGTCAGGTTTGTTAATTGGCTTATTGGCGGGACCATTTCATCACGCATGCGACTGTAGCGGGGGCTGTGTTAAGAGATAGTGAGTGTTGTTTTCAACTTCACCACATATACAATAAGGGTTGCATACTAAATTACGTTTGTGAAGATGCTGGTTCAATGAGCTACATTCTGTTTGCAGGCGTGTGTGTAAGACTTGGTGTTCAACCCAATCACGGTTGACAACTTTGCTTTCCTTTTTAATTGCACGCCATTTGGTCGGACTTCAGACTCTATGATGGTTCCGACTTAAAGACTTATCTATTGATTAGATGGTAGGGGCCTGATGCTTTGGCTGTTTGTCGGGCCCACCGGGGTTTATCTGTTGGATTTCTTTTGCTCCGGTATTCAGTTTTATTTACTGTTGAGTCCTTATCTTTGCTGTTTTTTCTTGTTATATCTTGATTTATATCTATATAGATGATGCATTGATAAGTTAGGGGTCTTTCATGCAAACCAAACATCTATGTGTCTTGATCCACATCTGAATTAAGGGTGAGGTTGGTGCCGTTAAACCGGTTTAAGCCCTCCATATAAGCCCTCCACTAATATTTTACTGACCGTTCCAAGGCGGTACTTCTTTTGTGGATATTTTATGTTTTTGTTCTGTCTTGTGTTTGCTATGTGTGCGCGTCTGTTTATATGTGCTTTGTGGTCACCTGCTGGGAAAGGGCTGACCTCTTGGCTCTCGTTTGTGGTGTCTAACTGTGAGTTTGTCACATTCCCATTGGTATCCCGGGTCAGGTGTGGTACTTGATTGTATCGATTCCTGATCTTTGCAGCCTACTTACTTTGGTTGAATAGGTCACCAAATAAAATAGTATTTGGGTACTTTGGGAGTGTCCAGAGCAAGATGTGAGTTCAGTGTACAGTGAGCCACTTTAGTTACGCATCATTTTTTCAGGGCCCACATTTTTTGACAAAAATGCTGGAATCGAACATTCTCTATGATAATTTATTTATTGACATTTATCTGTTTGATGACATCGATAAAAAAATATTGGAATCACTTATGCGAATCATTCTGCTACGTCAAAGGCAATTTTGACAAAAATGCTCGTGCAAGCTGAACGTCCATATTTTATATTTTTGTTTTGCGCTAGTCATTATCCATGGTGATCGTTGTGACAGAAAAACACCAAAAACAATTATTTTATTCAAGTAAAACCCCCTTTTTCGGTCCTTGAATTTAGTAACACCGTTACTTTTTGAAGAAATGCTCGTTTTGACGTCATATTAACGTCAGTTACAATAATTAAACAGGGTTTTCTTCGCAAATTGTTTTGTTATGAGTCACTTGTTGACATAGAAGTATCAAAACACTAAACCATCTTATCATTGACACATCTTATCGCCTTGGTAGTAGTGACGTCATTCCTTACGTCAACACCATGACACCAATAAATCCATTAACTTTTTTACGAAAATAGAAGGTGGGTACATGGTTGTTTAAAATGAAATTATAAAAGAAGTGTTTTGATAACTAGTTTACTCAGAATCATACAAAATTTTAACTAACTTTAAAAAAGTACTAAAACCCAACTTTTTTCAAACCTTGACCAGCTGGGAACCAAAATAGTAAAACATTAAAAAAAATGATGAAGTTAACAAATACATTCCAGTCTTAAATTATGCCAAGAATAAATTGGCTCTCATCTCTGGCATAGCAGAAATTCGACCCTTAAAAAAGTGCAATGTGATCTGAGTTTCATTCGAGATAATGCAATTTGAAATGGTGTTTTGAGGGTAGTGCACTTCAAGATCCATTTTCTCATTCGTTTCTAATCTGATCACAATAAAATTTCAATGGCTAATGCAAATATAGATGCGCTTTACGTTGGTAGTCTCAGAATAAAATTATCAAATTTCTTTTCCAAGAAATTTAACATTTTATAAGTGGTGCGTAACTAAAGTGGCCCACTGTATATACGGTCAGGATTTTTAATGAAATGCACGCACGTTCCAAATTATTTATAAGTGTAACTTGTGACCTGATTTCCCTAGCATGCCTATTGAGCAGTAGCAAAACAACCCCCAGATATGAATATTAAAATTGCTGCCTTTACAGTGACAGCAAAGCTTTATAATATAAGAAAAGATCATCTGATAAATATTCCCACCGGTAAGGAAGATAAACGGCAAACGTCTACCATGACTTAGCTATTTGCATGCTGGGAATTTTTTCATGCTATACAACCGTGCAACCACCAGTTTAGCAAAATGCTTGTTCTTCAAATTATTTGATGATAGTGCTGTCATGTTATAATACACAATTTGCCATATAAATTGTATTATAACATTGATCGGCAGCTTGACATGTTGTAAAGAGGCAGAGATAATGGGCATAATTAATGGGTAAGCGTTAATTTCAAAATTGGTTCCCTTCTTTTTTCAGTATCATATGTTGTTGGTACCCGCTGGAATTGTCTCATTGAGGCAATTCCAACATGTACCGACAACATATGCTCGATTGATTAGAGATTTTACATTATACGAGGGTCATTTTTTATGTTCGTAGAATCTGGCTGTATCTCTACAATTATATAATTTACGGTACCATAAGTATATATATTTTGAAAGGTCTAGCTTTTGTCAATCAACTGATATAAATTTTACATCATTAGCGCTTAGTTCGGTCAAGACATATAGCTTTGAATAGGCATAGAAAAGGACACTGGTCGAAATTCATGCCATTTTAACCACCCAGAAAGCAGGAAATTAGACGCTGTTAAGTTCCATTCGCTATGGTGATATAAGCATTTTTCAAGCCGATTTTTCTTTTGCACCATCAAAATCAATTATTCAAACGCTAATCGTAGACAAGTGCTGCAAAACTATAAGCATGTTGTTTGCTCTTCTATAACAATTTTAAAGCATCCATCAATATACAAAAATAATCACAGTCAAGTGCTAGTTATTATATCTGTTAAAATTACGATTATGAACAAATTTTAAAATTTCTTCTGGTTTTGCATAGCACATGATATACTCATTTATTCGTCAGCAGTTATATTGATGTATCGATTTAAGTGTGTAACTGGCAACTTCCGGTATTGGCATACCCCATGTTATACAAAGTGGGTGGGGTAAATCAACCCCGCGTAGAAAACACAATAACGATCGGATCTGCATAATTTTCTTATTGCAGTGATTTCAACACCTGTTTAGAGGCACAAAAACAGTTTAATGTATTTTCAAATATAGTAACGCCCCATGACGTCGTTTATGTACAAAATAAGGGATTTTAGCACCCATCTAGGCTACTTATTTTGCAGTTCATGTCTAATAAAACAAAAGCATTAACTTTGTTTTTGGATGAAAGTAACCATAACACTTCCATCTACGATATAAACAAGAAAAATTATAATACTACTTTACAGCTAACATAATAAGCCGCATTCAAAAGCCCATATCCAACTCCCACTTGTGTCAACTTTTTACAATAAAAGTTTATATGCCTACTGTTCAATTTGCTGAGGTTCCAAACAAATCTTCCATAGCCAAAAAATGCTGCGTATTTGCTAAAATGTTTATATATCATTGTAGCACGTGGTGTCCTTGATCTGCAGCCAAATTTTCAGAAGCTGTGTATGGCTATGAACCCATTTTCATGCAATTGTTACTAAAGTTCTGTCAGAGGCTAAATTCATAAATGTCATATTTCTACCATATTTCCAGTGTACGATATATACGTATGTCTTTGCCTCTTAGAAGACATTAAAGTAATGCATTTTGAAATAATTTTAGGTTGCATGTATAGATAAAAGCTCAATCTTTCCAAATATATGCATGATGTATGCATTTACTTTCGCCGTTTTCATTAAATCTACCTCTCTACGAACATAAAAAACGTCCCTCGTACACTTTTTTTCTCTCAAAAACTTCTATTTATCTTTGTTTTAGTGAAATTAGCATGGTGAAGTGAACAGGTTTTTATGTAGTTTGGTATACATCTGGGTGACAATAACAGACTGCAAATGATATGTTATTGACAGCTTATCTTGTGAGGTTTCATTATCTTGAAATTCTAAATTGGTGGTTGCGTGGTTGTAAATATTATAGTTTTATTAAACTTATATTATACTTATATGGAGAGTGGGCAATACGTACGGGCTTTGGAAAATATACTACGGCAAAACATGTGTAAAACAGCCACTCAATAGACAAAACATAGACATATATACACAAAACAAAGCTCATAATGACAAATGGTAGCTCAATGAAGGTCAAAAGTATTCTGCTATACTTATGACTTACATTAAGGGAGCGCAGTGGCTCAGTGCTTGACTCGAGACCGAGGGGCCGCGGGTTCGAGCCTCACCGGCGTCACTGCGTTGTGGTCCTTGAGCAAGACAAATAGAATCCATCATTGGTGTTCAGTGGGGACAGAAAAATCCCAACCCGAGGGCCCACCGTTCCAGTGGGAAACGAGGCCTGCCGATGTTTTGCCGTAGTATATTTTCCAAAGCCCGTACGTATTGCCCATCATTGGTGTTCAGTGGGGACAGAAAAATCCCAACCCGAGGGCCCACCGTTCCAGTGGGAAACGAGGCCTGCCGAGTTTCCCACTGAACGGTGGACCCGAGGGTTGGGATTTTTCTGGAACCACTGAACACCAATGATCGATTCTTTTTCTCATATACCACGACCGTACGGTACAGTACTGTGTAATATTTGTTGGTGACGTCACTGAGATCGATGTTTACAGTTGTATAAATCAACTTGAAACAGCGAATAAACAGCGCATTTAACAATGAACACATGGTTATTTCATCAGAACTAGCTTATCAGCCACAGTAACTCGAGTAAGTAATTTTGTTGAGGAAAATATGTGTGTGTGCGGTGTGTTTTTACATCGTCAAGGCTCCCCGTCCCGGTGGATTCAGTCACTCAATGCTCAAAACAACAGGTTAAAATATGTCAATCGCAATGCACTCAGCATGTTCAAAGCATTGAATAAAGATTTTAAGTAAAAATGCGCAGTTTTACTTTTAAAGATGCATAGTCTGTAACTTTTGAACTTTTAATTTTAGAACTAATGTTTCTATTTTTCAAGAACACAGTAAAAAAAACTAAAATTCAGGTATACATTTTACCAATTTCGTAAATCTTAACAAATTATCAGTGTCAAAACAACAGCTTTTAAGCTAAATTTAACTGTCTATAATTATTGGAGGGACGCAAATAATTACCAGCACACCTGTTTTATAAGATAATTCACTTTTCCGAGCAGTTTTCAACTATAGTGAACAGAATTATACTGAAAACATAACTTAATTCAACTTTTACAAATGATTTAAAAAGAAAATAAAAAAATTCGAAAAATGTTCAGAGTTGCAGACTTAGCCTCTTTAAACCAAGTTGAAGGCCGACTTCAATCGCTGAAAATTCAACATAGAATTTTTTCCTGACTGACAACAATTCAACTTTCGTTTTCGAACGAATACAGTCAAGCGCCAAAAATGTTATCTCACATTAGCAACCGGTCGCGTGTGGCTTATCTCGTATTAGTTACGCTTATCTCACATGGGTAGCGATGTGGGACAGATTTTTCCGACAGCGAGCTTACATAGGGATCACTCGATCTCGTATGCGTTGGTATGTGAGAAACATTTATCCTAGCTTAGTACTGATCCAACCAAGGAAGACCCGCCCCTGCTTAACTGAAAGATTGTTGATGGGACGTAAATAATCAAAACAAACAAACAAATTATGACCTGCATTAAGCGATAACTGGTCTTGCATACCAATTTTCGGTCTTTTTGAGAGTGGCCGATTTACACAGATTTTTACTGTATACATTCTATTTTCAGAATAAAGCAAGCAATGTCGGGCCTGGAGACGGCTATGACCGACTGCCCAGATCTTCTGACGTCAGTCTCAGCTTTGTCACAGATTAGCATAAGAGGTGTTGGGTTTACTGAGCTATTTGCAGCCTTTGATGACGTCGATCATTTCTGTGGTAAGTGACCACAAATTTATTAATGAACGTATGGTAGGGTAAAGTCGGGTAAATTCGGACGGTCGGCTAAATTCGGACAGCGACCTTGTTTGTTTCAGATTTTAATTATTGGGTTATAATATAAATTAACTAAGCAAACAGTGCAAATCATGAGAAGACGGCTCATAAGGAGCCGTCTCATCTGCATTTCCACTGTTCGCAAATGCATGTCCGAATTTACCTGATGTCCGACGTTATCCGACTTTATCCTACAAGTTCGTTACATATGCACACAGCGAAGATTCATAAAAAGTCTGCGTACCCACAGAGTCTGACCAGAGTCTAAGTTTCCTGCCTGAAGAACCGTTAAACCCATGGCTACCCATAAAGCGCACATCAAAGACTCAGATCAGTCTGCACAGTCTTCGGTTGGTGCACATGCCAACTTATACTTTTTGATGGATACATGGTCTTATTTGGGCCTCGTCGCGACAAAACCTGTCTTCGGGCTTTCCGACAAAGTGAGATTCAAACCAGCCTGCTCAGCTACAGAGACTAGCTAGAAAATGAAATGTCGCTTGTAGCAAGCTTAGATATGGTACTTTCCTAAACGCGAATAGCAAAGGCGCTGATCAGACTGCGCGAATGCGAAGGCTGGTCTGCGCCTGTGTTGTTCGCAAACCTCGCGTCGAGGCCCAAATTTAGTCATGAGGGCTCAAACTTACAATCGTTTTATTTCCTAAATTTAAGAATTGGTTCAAGATGTGAGATGTATATATATATATATACTAGGCCAAAAAAGAAACACCGCATATAAAACATACATTTTATATGGGGGGCATTTCACCAATCGCTCGGAAACGATTCGTCACAGTTTGAGCGCTGATTTTTGGATTATGTGTTCCTTGGGTTGTCCTTGCTATCATTGTCACTGGACAAAATTGATTAAGCAGTTTAACCCTACGTTTTATCTATCTTGACTTCGCGTCATTAGGCGATGACGTCATAAATGTGCATGGTCTGACATTGTTCCAATTTGTCAGAAACGTTTTCTAAGACGTTCAATCATGCTTGCATGGCATCGAAATTGTTGGGCTATCACCGATGGCGTCACGTGAGCTTGTAACATTCTTATCGCCTCTTCACGTTCAACATGTGTTCGTTTTGGCATCGTAAATAAGCAATGTGTAACTTTTAATTTTAAAGTTTTAAACTGTTTTCAAGCAAATGGGATATTGGACTAGTGATTTCAGTAGTTATTACATGTGTTAAGTTAAATAAAATGAATGTGCACGTCAAAAACTTGAAAATAAAAAGACAGCCATTACACTAGTTTGGGTTGGCTGAGCTCAATAAAACAACGGGAATAATGTGTGGCAGGAAAAGTGGCGAAATATAGATAGCAGATGAAATTTTGTAACTCTCATTTAACGCGCAATATTTTTAATCTTAATATGCGGCGTTTCTTTTTTGGCCTAGTATATATACACATGCTTTAAAGAGATTTTGGTTTGAAATTATCATAATACTAACATTCAGATCGGTTATAATAAACTCCTAAACCCAAGACTACAATTCAAACCTCGCTGTCTTATTGGCAAGCATGGGTTTTTACTGAAGATCGTTAGTTAAGCACCACAACCATGTGCGAATCCAGAGGGGTGGGGGGGACAGGGGTCCGCACCCATCCCCTGAAAATTCACAAAAATATAGGGCTTTCTTAGCAATACTGGTCCGGATCCCCTGAAAAATCACAAAGCTCCCAAGCCAGCATTCAATGTTGAGCCATCACAGGCAAGCCAGTGAAACGCCACTTAAATGGCGTTTCGCTATCGGGTCGATGATGGCCCCGATTTTCAGTGGTATTTGATCCACTCATTAACTTAAATAAAAATAATTGGACCTCCTCTGAAAAAACTTTCTGGTGACCAAGACACGTATATTCTTATTTGATGGACTGTAAACGGCCTCCAGAAAAGTGTGTGTATTTGAAAAAAGTTCTTTATTTATCATCTAAAACATATGTTTAGGGTACACAAAAGAACCGTCGCAATGAAACACATGATTAAATTGCTGGGTAGGAAAAAAATACAATTTTACGTTCGTAACATTTTCTTTTTTTATCTATGATTTGCGTCAAAATAATATGTTCTGTTTTTTTTTCTAAATTTGCAGACTGTCGCAGACCCATTCCATTGGCATGGATGATGAAGGAAAGTTCTCCATTGCTGCGATACCAAGATCCGGAGGCAGCGTATACAAACATAGTAGCCGTGAACAATCTCTGTGGGTAAGTTTGGAAGTAAGTAAGGGTGCAACGATCAGGAATCGATACAAACAAGTACCACACCTGACCCAGGATACCAATAGGAAAGTGACAAACTCACAGTTATACACCACAAACAGGAGTCCTGACCCGCTAGTCAAACAGATCATGATAGCTCAGAACCGAGGCAGCATATACAAACATTGTTGCCGTAAACAATCTCTGTTGGCAAGCTGGAGGCTTTGCCTTCTAGTTAAAAAGCTAATGATAAGTCAGCACCAAGGCTGGATATATAAACATTATAGCCTTAAAAATCTCTGTGGGCAAGCTGGAGTCCTAACCTTGCTGCATACAGTCGCAAATCAAAGAGCTCATGATAAGTCAGCACCAAGGCAGTGTATACAAACATTGTAGCCTTAAACAATCTCTGTCGGCAAGCTGGAGTCTTTGCCATACTGCCTATTGTCACTAGTCAAACAGCTCATGATAGATCAGAACAGTGGCAGCGTATAAAAACATAGAAGGAGTGAACAATCTCTGATGGTAAGTTGGAGTCCTGACCTTATTGTCTACAGCCGCTAGTCAAATAGCTCATGATAGCTCAGAACAGTGGCAGTGTATACAAACATAGTAGCCGTGAACAATCTCTGTGTGTAAGTTGGAGTCCTGACCTTATTGTCTACAGTCGCTAGTCAAACTGCTCATGATAGCTCAGAACCGAGGTATAGTATACAAACATTGTAGCCGTGAACAATCTCTGCGGGTAAGTTGAAGACCTTGCTTTGCTGTATACAATCGCTAGTCAAACAGCTCTTATAGCTCAGAACCGAGGCAGCGTATACAAACATTGTAGCCTTGAACAATCTCTGTGGGTAAGTTGAAGACCTGGCTTTGCTGTATACTATCGCTAGAAAAAAGGTCATTTATAATAGCTCAGAACCGAGGCAGCGTATACAAACATTGTAGCCGTGAACATTCTCTGTGGGTAAAGAGGAAGACCTGGCTTTGCTGTATACTATCTCTAGTCAGACAGCTCTTATAGCTCAGTACCGAGGCAGCGTATACAAACATTGTAGCCTTGAACAATCTCTGTGTGTAAGCTGAAAACCTTGCTTTGCTGTATACTATCTCTAGTCAGACAGCTCTTATAGCTCAGTACCGAGGCAGCGTTTACAAACATTGTAGCCGTGAACAATCTCTGTGGGTAGGTTGAAGACCTGGCTTTGCTGTATACTATCGCTAGTCAGACAGCTCTTACAGCTCAGAACCGAGGCAGCGTTTACAAACATTGTAGCCATGAACAATATCTGTGGGTAAGTTGAAGACCTGACTTTGCTGTATACTATCGCTAGTGAGACAGCTCATATAGCTCAGAACTGAGGCAGCGTATACAAACATTGTAGCCGTGAACAATCTCTGTTGGTAAGTTAGAGTCCTTACCATGCTGTCTACAGTGTCACTAGTCCAATAGCTTATGATAGCTCAAAAACCGAGGCACTGTATACAAAGACTGTATGCGTAAAACGGCTCTGTTGATAAGTTGAAGTCCTGACCATGCTGCCTACAGTCGCTAGTCAATCAGCTCATGATAGCTCAGAAAAGTTGATGATAACTGAGTACGAAGGCTGTGTATACAAACATTGTAGCCGTGAACTATTTCTTTTGGTAAGTTGAAGTTCTGATCTTGCTGCCTACAGTCGCCAATTAAAAAGCTGACGATAGCTCAGGACAAAGACAGAGTATACACACTATGTCAAAACTGAGGCAGAGTATACACACATTGTAGCCTGGAACAATCTCTGTTGGTAAGTTGGAGTCATTTCCATGCTGCCTACCATGTCACTAGTCAAACAGCTTATGATAGCTCAGAACTGAGGCAGCGTATACAACATTGTAGCCATGAACAATCTCTGTTTGTAAGTTCGAGTCCTTTCCATGCTGCCTACAGTGTCACTAGTCAAACAGCTTATGATTGCTCAGAACTGAGGCAGCGTATACAAACATTGTAGCCATGAACAATCCCTGAGAGTAAGTTGGAGTCATGACCTTTCTGCCTACATTCGCTAGTCAAACAGCTCAAGATAGCTGAGTACGGAGGCAGCGTATACAAACATTGTAGCCGTGAACAATCCCTGAGAGTAAGTTGGAGTCATGATCTTTCTGCCTTCAGTCGCTACTCAAACAACTGATGGTAGCTGAGTACGGCGGCAGTGTATACAAACATTGTAGCCGTGACCAATATCTGTGGGTAAGTTGGAGTCCCGACCTTATTGTCTACATTCGCTAGTCAAGTAGTTTATGAAAGCTCAGTACTGAGGCAATTTATACAGACATAGTAGCCGTGAACAATATCTGTGGGTAAGTTGGAGTCCTGACTTTGCTGCCTACAGTCGCTAGTCAAACAGCTTATGATAGCTCAGAACCGAGGCAGTGTATACAAACATTGTAGCCGTGAACAATCTCTGTTGGTAAGTTGGAGCCCCGACCTTATTGTCTGCAGTCGCTAGTCAAACAAAGTTTTTCTTTTTTTTAACTGATGGGGGAGAGGGGATCCAAATACCACTATTAGCGGGCCCTCATCGACCCACCAGCGAAACGCCATTTAAATGGCATTTCGCTGGCGTGCCGATGATGGCCCAACATTGAATGCTGGTTTGGTAGCCTTAAGATTTTTCAGGGGATCCGGACAAGTATTGCTAGGAAACCCTATATTTTTGTAATTTTTAGAAGGGTCCCCCCTCTGGATCCGCCAATGTCATGCTTATCTTCCTTCTTTTGTGTGTGTGTGTGTGCGAAGCTTCCTTGTACGCATACATATGCTATGACGCTATACGTTCAGAATCTAATGAGTAGTTATTTACGTTTTATTCTGATATCAACACACCTTTTGTTTTGACTACAAACATGCACTGAATAGATTCTTCTGTTCATAAGGTGTCACAGTTTATCCCACCCTTACCAACTTTATCACAAAATATCTCTTGATGTGCAAGGTCTACACTGATGTAGGTGGTATAAAATAATTATACCATGTTTGTCGACCTGTATGTAAGATAATCCACTCGCTATAGCTCTTGGATTATCTTGTATTTGTGACGCTTCCTACACCAAGAGTTGATATGAATCAATCCCAAGGCAGGCTGCGCCCCAGTCTTCTGCTATGATACTTTATTTATTTTAAGACTGGTTAATCGGGGCCCTTTGTTCCCCACTCATAAGAGTGGGTCCCTCAGGGGTCCGACTGCAAATACAAAATGACAGCAAACAGCATGTCAATATATCACTCCTCGGCTCTGCGTCCGTGCGAGGGTTAACATAGCACAGCCACAGAGTCCAGGGGCAAACGCTCCAGTTCTTAAAAGTTATGTTAAATACCTGTTGCTGTTTAAGGAGGTTTTAGCTTAATGCATTGTTTCCAAATTGTTATGTATATTTGAAGATAGCTGTACATATTTGATTTTGAGTGCAAAGATCGAAAGTTTTGTCATTATTTCCAGTTTGAAGTAGGTTTGAATTTAGAATAATATTGGGTGTAATGTTTTGAAGTTCCAAAAGAAGGGCGGTACGTTCAGCATTATGAACTGTACAGGTTTCAAATATATGTTGAAGCGTATTGGGACCAAGCCAACAGTCTGCACATCTTGGGATACTGCGAAAACGACCGATTTTGTGGTAGTATTCGCCTGTTGGCAGAATTTTATGCAAATATTTGAAGATTATAAGTTTTTCATTTGATTTTTGAATTTTAGCATAATTGTTCCAAATTAGATCCCAGTTTGCTGATGGATATTTTAAGGTTATGGTTGGAGAGTTATTCATCTTATTAATTATCAAGGTATATATTAGCCTTAAATTTGGTATTTTCCATATATTATCATAAATTCTGTATTTTAATATGGTTGATTTAATGTGTTGATTTTCTTGAAAATTTTCAATATTATGTAGATATGTGTTTGCAGCATATGGTGCATGATAGAATTTTAAATTCAGGCCAAACCAATAAATATATAAATTTGCCCACGGCTGATCGAGATTGAGTTCTATCCTGCGTAAGGTTTGAATTATTATACTTTCTCGTTTGTGTAGGACCGAAGGCAATCCCAACCCTCCATGAAACATATCTTGAAATATTGTATTCCTTGATATTTTGTCATGACCAGACCATAAAAATTGAAATAGTAAAGTGTTAATTTGTTTTATGTAGTCTGTTGGTAAATCAGTAAATATCATTGTATATTGAAGTAAACTGAATATGTAGGTTTTGATAATTATTACTTTTTCAAAGAGATTAAAATAGCAATTGTTCCATTTATTAATGACTTGTTTGATTTTTTGAATTTTGGGATCATAATTTTCTTTAATTTCATTTTTGCCAAATATAATTCCATAAACCTTAATTTTGTCTTTAAAAAGATTTGCAGGGGTAATTTCTTTTAGATCTTCCCAGTTCCCAAATGTTAAAATTTCTGTCTTATCTTGATTAATTTTTGAACCAGAATTTTTTCCAAATAAATTTGTTTCTTCATTTAAGTATTTGTATGATTTTTTGTCTTGAATAATAAGTATTGTATCATCTGCATGTTGTAAAGATTTTGTATTATTTTCACAATTGGGAAGGTCTATTCCTAAAATGTGAGGATTGGAATTTATTTTAAAAATCATGGGTTCAAGGCCTAGAGCATATAAGAACATAGATAGGGGGCATCTATGTCTAACTGATCTTAAAATTTTAAAAATAGGTGTAAAAGTGCCATTTATTAGTATTTTGGACTCAATATTTGTATATAACATTTCAAACCATTTTATAAAATTGGGGGGAAAGCCAAATTTTTTTAAAAACTATTTTAAGAAAATTATGCTCAATTCTATCAAAGGCTTTTTCCTGATCTAACATGTCTAAGGCTATTATTGCATATTTTTGATCATTTTGTCTAATATAAGAAATTATAGATTTTAGGTTTAAGGCATTATTAATTATAGATTTATTGGGACCACAACTTTGAAAATTGTTCAATATAGTTGAAATATTATTTTTAAGTCTCATTGTTAAGACTTTTGTTAAAGTTTTATAATCCAAATTGAGTAAAGATATGGGTCTCCAATTCTTTATCTCATCCGGACTTCCTTTATTTTTGAAAATTAGGGTAATAATGCCTTGTTTGAATTCTTTAGGTAAATTATTTTGTAGAAAACTATTATTATATAGTTCCGTGAGAATTGGTACCAGTTGTGGCCTAAAAGCTTGATAAAATTCTGCAGCTATACCATCATTTCCAGGAGATTTATTTTTATTTAGTAATTTTATAACTGTGCTAACTTCTTTTTCTGTGATGTATTGTCCCATATTTTCTTTTTGAGTATTTGTTAACGTCGGGGGCTCAAAATTTTCTTAATATTTGTAAATGCTATTATCAGGAATATTTTGAGAAGAGTAGAGATTTTGGTAAAATTGTTGAATTTCATTTAAAATGTCATGTTTTTCAGTAAGAGTTGTATTATTTGTTTTAATCTGAAAGATAAATTTTGATGTGCCTTTATTAAATTCTTCTTTCCTATCTAGATCTTTACTTTTAGCATAAATATTGTTTAAAGTTTTATTTTTAACCCTGATTAAGTTTCCAGAAATTTGATATTTCTTTAAGTCATTTTCTTTTTGATTAACATTTTCCATTAGTACCTCTGGAATATTTGAATTTTTTAAAAATTCTACAGCTATAGCTTCACTTGGATTATCTGCACGTACAGACCGACAAGCCATGATATAACTATTACTTATGCTTGTAATTTCCAAATTTTTTATTTAAAAATGTTTTGACAGAATGGACCTTGATGAAGTGCTGCGTATGCAGCATTTCCTCCGGGTTTTCACTGTTTGTCAAAGTCAACTATTGAGAATGGACTTTTTTTAAAAAAAAACAAACAAAAAAACATGTCTTAATATGATATGAGCCAGTGCATGAGATTTTCAACAATGTCGGGTATGTGCGACCAGCAAAGCCTTAGATCAGCCTGCGCATATGCGCAGTCTGATCAGAGCCTTTGCAAGTCGCTTGAATATTCTATGACTGCTAAGGTCGGACTGAACAGCATTTGGAGTTTCTAAGCTTAAAAGGGAGGCTGCAGAGGCTCGTCTAAGTCTACACATGTCAAAATGCCACATTGTTGGAATTCTCATGGCTCTTATGTTTTAAATGTGGGATATGAATTCTATACCCTTCAAAAAGTTTGAGATCTAGTATTTGTGACGCTTCCTACCCCAAGAGCTGATATGAATCAATCCCAAGGCAGGCTGCGCCCCAGTCTTCTGCTATGATACTTTATTTATTTTAAAGCTGGTTAATCGGGGCCCTTTGTTTCCCACTCATAAGAGTGGGTCCCTCAGGGGTCCGACTGCAAATACAAAATGACAGCAAACAGCATGTCAATATATCACTATTCGGCTCTGCGTCCGTGCGAGGGTTAACATAGCACAGCCACAGAGTCCAGGGGCGAACGCTCCAGTTCTTAAAAGTTATGTTAAATACCTGTTGCTGTTTAAGGAGGTTTAAGCTTAATGCATTGTTTCCAAATTGTTATTGTATATTTGAAAATAGCTGTACATATTTGATTTTGAGTGCGAAGATCTAAAGTTTTGTCATTATTTCCAGTTTGAAGTATGTTTGAATTTAGAATAATATTGGGTGTAATGTTTTGAAGTTCCAAAAGAAGGGCAGTACGTTCAGCATTATGAACTGTACAGGTTTCAAGTATATGTTGAAGCGTATTGGGACCAAGCCAACAGTCTGCACATCTTGGGATACTGCGAAAACGACCGATTTTGTGGTAGTATTCGCCTGTTGGCAGAATTTTATGCAAATATTTGAAGATTATAAGTTTTTCATTTGATTTTTGAATTTTGGCATAATTGTTCCAAATTAGATCCCAGTTTGTTGATGGATATTTTAAGGTTATGGTCGGAGAGTTATTCATCTTATTAATTATTAAGGTATATATTAGCCTTAAATTTGGTATTTTCCATATATTATCATGAATTCTGTATTTTAATATGGTTGATTTAATGTGTTGATTTTCTTGAAAATTTTCAATATTATGTAGATATGTGTTTGCAGCATATGGTGCATGATAGAATTTTAAATTTAGGCCAAACCAATGAATATATAAATTTGCCCACGGCTGATCGAGATTGAGTTCTATCTTGCGTAAGGTTTGAATTATTATACTTTCTCGTTTGTGTAGGACCGAAGGCAATCCCAACCCTCCATGAAACATATCTTGAAATATTGTATTCCTTGATATTTTGTCATGACCAGACCATAAAAATTGAAATAGTAAAGTGTTAATTTGTTTTATGTAGTCTTTTGGTAAATCAGTAAATATCATTGTATATTGAAGTAAACTGAATATGTAGGTTTTGATAATTATTACTTTTTCAAAGAGATTAAAATAGCAATTGTTCCATTTATTAATGACTTGTTTAATTTTTTGAATTTTGGGATCATAATTTTCTTTAATTTCATTTTTGCCAAATATAATTCCATAAACCTTAATTTTGTCTTTAAAAAGATTTGCAGGGGTAATTTCTTTTAGATCTTCCCAGTTCCCAAATGTTAAAATTTCTGTCTTATCTTGATTAATTTTTGAACCAGAATTTTTTCCAAATAAATTTGTTTCTTCATTTAAGTATTTGTATGATTTTTTGTCTTTAATAATAACTATTGTATCATCTGCATGTTGTAAAGATTTTGTATTATTTTCACAATTGGGAAGGTCTATTCCTAAAATGTGAGGATTGGAATTTATTTTAAAAATCATGGGTTCAAGGCCTAGAGCATATAAGAACATAGATAGGGGGCATCCTTGTCTAACTGATCTTAAAATTTTAAAAATAGGTGTAAAAGTGCCATTTATTAGTATTTTGGACTCAATATTTGTATATAACATTT
Source organism: Loripinus fragilis (assembly GCA_964019695.1). Taxonomy (NCBI): domain Eukaryota; kingdom Metazoa; phylum Mollusca; class Bivalvia; order Lucinida; family Lucinidae; genus Loripinus; species Loripinus fragilis. Next base: position 95,040,822 of record OZ026524.1, read on the forward strand.
CAAACCATTTTATAAAATTGGGGGGAAAGTCAAATTTTTTAAAAACTATTTTAAGAAAATTATGCTCAATTCTATCGAAGGCTTTTTCCTGATCTAAGGCTATAATTGCATATTTTTGATCATTTTGTCTAATATAAGAAATTATAGATTTTAGGTTTAAGGCATTATTAATTATAGATTTATTGGGACCACAACTTTGAAAATTGTTCAATATAGTTGAAATATTATTTTTAAGTCTCATTGTTAAGACTTTTGTTAAAATTTTATAATCCAAATTGAGTAAAGATATGGGTCTCCAATTCTTTATCTCATCCGGACTGCCTTTATTTTTGAAAATTAGGGTAATAATGCCTTGTTTGAATTCTTTAGGTAAATTATTTTGTAGAAAACTATTATTATAAAGTTCCGTGAGAATTGGTACCAGTTGTGGCCTAAAAGCTTGATAAAATTCTGCAGTTATACCATCGTTTCCAGGAGATTTATTTTTATTTAGTAATTTTATAACTGTGTCAACTTCTTTTTCTGTGATGTATTGTCCTATATTTTCTTTTTGAGTATTTGTTAGTGCCGGGGGCTCAAAATTTTCTAAATATTTGTAAATGCTATTATCAGGAATATTTTGAGAAGAGTAGAGATTTTGGTAAAATTGTTGAATTTCATTTAAAATGTCATGTTTTTCAGTAAAAGTTGTATTATTTGTTTTAATCCGAAAGATAAATTTTGATGTGCCTTTATTAAATTCTTCTTTCCTATCTAGATCTTTACTTTTAGCATAAATATTGTTTAAAGTTTTATTTTTAACCCTGATTAAGTTTCCAGAAATTTGATATTTCTTTAAATCATTTTCTTTTTGATTAACATTTTCCATTAGTACCTCTGGAATATTTGAATTTTTTAAAAATTCTACAGCTATAGCTTCACTTTTCCGCAATTTTGATAAAATTGAGCCAAATTGTTTAGAAATCTTTTTGATTTTAGCTTTAAAATTTGACCAATTCTGATGGGGTGTTCCCAATGATTTCATTATATTATATTCATTAATTAAATTTTTAACTTCTTGTTGAAATGGGTTGTTTTCTAATAAAGTATTGTTAAATTTCCAATAATAGTTACCCCATGATTTAAATTTGTCTAAATTTAAGTTTAAAAGAATTAATTTATGATCTGATATGCCATCCAAATGCTGAATTTCAAGAATTTTTGAATGAAATGTTTGAGGCACATAGATTCTATCAATCCGACTTGCTTTATTTGTAAAATTTGTTGTGTTATAAAAAGATTTAAAAGTATCTATTAAGCCAAAATCTTGTAAATTAAAGGAATCTTTTATTTTACCATCATAGAAATTTAATCCTGATGCTCTATCATCATTAAATTCTACAAAGTTAAAATCCCCTAAAATTATTAATTTTTGTTTTTTAATTTTAGATAAATAATTTTTTAAGTCCTTAAAAAACCCTATTTTTTCAGTTATATTGTTTTGTACTGGAGCATAGACATTTATAATACCCACTGTCTCCTCTGCCTCAATAGATATATGCATTACTCTATATTTTAGAGAATTAGAATTAATATCATGTTCTTTAATTTTAAAACCATGTAATCTTTTTCCCACAAAGATAGCTACTCCACAAAAATTCCTCATTGTAGTTTTTGTAGAGTTTGTTTGTATGAAACTAAAAGACTTTGTCTGTTTTTCAATAAAATTTATGGTTTCTGAATTAATATTATGTTTTTCCTGCAGACAAAGAATATCCAAATCATTTTGTTTAAATATTTCAATTAATTTGTTTTTCTTACACTCTAACCCATTAATATTTTGTGTAGCTATCTTCATTATGAAAGTTTAAGGAAAATTTCTTTATTTTATGCATGTATGCAATCCTGGAGCCCTGATACTGATTGCACCATGGTGCACCCAGCACATAGGCTCCACAAATGCCATTTATCATAGGCATAGGAGACATTGGATCCATAAATAATGATACAAAAGTAAAAATTAAAACTTTGAAAAATAAACTATTGGTTGTTAGCAATAATGTAAACATCATTGCTGATAGAAAATGGCTGTCACTGCCCCAAGGTATAAGTGACAAACATTTTACTATATGAAGGTACTGCTGAGTCCTTGTTAGTAAAAAGCATATACTTTAATAAAGCTTATAATAAGCACCAAAGTCAACATCAGTATTGCAGAAAGAATGCTGCCATCACTCTTGAGGGTGTATGGCAAGCATTCCTCCCTCAAAAATGATGTAAAACAGCTTTTATGGTTAATTTGAAGCATTATATAATGCATAATAGTAGTAAGTAGAAATGCTGATAGGAAATGTCTGCTTCTGCTCCTTAGAGCAGGCAACATACAAAAACCTATAGTAGGATTTTTTATTAAGTGATAAAGTATGTCACATCTCCCTAGAGTATGCGACACACAATTCCACTCAGAAGGCCTGTTATTGTGTGGGGAGTTCAGAGGTAAGTCAGAAAACAACAAGATTCATATATATTTGCTAATAGAATTCTTTTTTTGTTTTATATTTCCCCCATCTGACCAGTAAACAGGTGTTCTATCATATTTTCCCATAGGAAAAATAATAGTACACCTCTCCCCTCCCAGATAGCAGAAATCTCCAAGATATCCCTGGGAACATAATTACTTCCTAGCTTACTACAAAGTTGTGACATTGCACCGTTCATATCTAAACTATTGACTTTCTTAAAAAACTCGTTCCAAAAATTCAGTAAACCCAGGATATCATAAATTATTCTCCCTATCTCCAATACAAAACATCTGTAGTTTCGATATCTCAGTAAAGTGAGTGTTTCACAGCTCTCCCCTATTGGGGAGATCCATGCAACACCTTTACCAAGTAAATTACTATTTATATTATACATATTGAATAATAAGTACTGTGTTGGTTGTATATATTGGTTAGTTGGGGGTGTCCCACTGTACCTCTCTATAGAGAGGCACAATGTCACACTCCCAACCTCCCAGATAGCAATGAAGCTGAAAATAATAGATATAAGTAATGTTAGAATTTTGAATTTATTTTTGTTATTATTATTGCTGTGGTGAAAGAGCAAGGCATCTGCCCCATCTGTATCCCTTTGATCCTTTTCTACACACTTCTTAAAACAAAAAACATTCCGAATCTCACTCCAGCATCGTGTTAAATCACCGTCCATATTCAATCTGAAAACCTTCTGAAAAAACTCGTTCCTTAAACCTTCTAAACCTCTTTTGTGAAACACCGTCCAAGACACTCGTAGATCCATTATAATCAAAATTTAAGGGTACAGATCTGGGGCTTCTGCCTGTTCTTATATGATTTATCAAATTTAACGGCTTATTCGTCAACTGCAATGTTCTGGATATACTGGATACATGTATATACGTTTATATTTCTTCATATTGCAAACAGAACGACAAGTATATTTAAAAGAAAAAAAATATCTAATATTTTGTGTGTTTAAGCATTTTGAAAACGAAAATGCAAAATTATGAAATAGGCCAGTCTCTTTTTAGATTTAAGGGAAATAATCACATACAAAAAAAAACAACAGGAAGGACAATTCTCTTGTCTTAAACAAGAAATACTTTTTAAAAAGGATGATCGACTTGGGTTTTGATGACCTGCAAAGCACGATGAGTACTTTTTCAAAAGCTCTATATTTTCTGCACGTAGAAATTATCGCCAATTTAGAACACTATACCATGATAACGTCATACAGTTAGAAACTTAATTTCCCAGTAACAACGTAGGGTAACAAGCACAAAAGCACATGAAGCAATGCAAGCGGAGTACAGTGGAACCATGCAGATGCCGACATGATCTGCCAAACATTAAAAGAACCATTGGATATGACTGAGGGTCAGCATGTGGTGGTGGAGGGGTTGATCTAGTATTTTCTTCTAATCATTAAATATTTAACCCATTGTTCACTCTAATTAATATATTCGCTTATTTATATTGATTAGAAAAGTATTAGTAATTTTTAGTTGATGAGGGAAGGGAGGATGCAAATACCACAATACGCGGTTGCTATCAATCGGCCCGTCAGCGAAGCGCCATAATTTTATAGCGTTTTGATGGCGGGCCGGTGATGGCCCAACATTGAGTGCTGGCTTGGCAGCTTTGTGTTTTTTGCAGAGGGATCAGGTCAATATTCCTAAGAAAAAAAATAGTAAGTGAGTATGATCAGAAATACCACAATCACAAACTGCAGACAACCCCGTGGCACCGCGAGGAAGAGCCGCTCAACCATCACAAGACACCAGGAAGACAAATTATAAAAAGCAATCAGCTCTCTCTTCCCCATCAAGATGATTGCAATACTAGAATTGACATAAAGTAACGTACAACAAAACATAGAACAATAACAGACTCCCACAATGGGAGTAACAATAAACAAAAAGTCAACAACAACAGAACCACCGCCTTAGAACGGACAGCAGCCTAAGCTACCGGGGGGCTTAAATGCATTATACTGGTACCAAATCTTCGCCCTAGATTCTGCTGTTGTTGAAGTACAAGGAATGTTCAGCTCGCATGGAGGCCATCTAACTAATGCAATGTACCATCATGGAAAACACTCTAATCAAATTAACCCTATATTTTTGTGATTATTTCAGGGGGATCCGGACCCCCTGTCCCCCACCCCTGGATCCGTGCATGTATTCATTTTTCACAGCGTTAATTTTTGCAGTTTGGTCATGTGATATTTTTCTTTCAGAGCGATGTTACAACCAGCTGTCAAAGCCATTGGAGGACGCCCTGATTCAGATAGGTGCAAAATACCCCTGCTTTTGCAGGCCGGATTTGTCAGCGGAGCTGGAAGGGCGAAACTTGAAAACTTGAAAATGCTTGCAGACGCTTACTGTACAAGTTTTAAAGCTGGTGAGTCGGAAAATCACAAGTGGATTTTGGTTGCCTTTGGAATAATGGTATGGGCAGTGGCGAGCCATTATCGGCCAGCCAGCGAAACGCCAATTAAATGGCATTTCGCCACGCCAATTAAATGGCGTTTCGCTAGCAGTCACTGGTGAGGCCCTCCCAAAGGTTTTGGGGAACAGGGGAAACAGGGCATTTATTTCAGGGGAACAGGGGAACAAATGCCAAATTTTGAGGGGAACAGGGGAACAAAGACACTATTGGGAAACAGGGAACATAAGACAACAAATTTTCGATTTTTGGGGAACAGGGGAACAAGAAAATTTATTTTAGGGGAACAAGGGAACAGGTACCCCCCCCCCCCCCTGGGAGGGCCTCACTGGTGGCGTGCTTTATTACTTAGTAGATGACTAAAATTAGAAAAGAATAATAACACAAAAAATTACGTCAAAACTTTGGACCTGGACTCCCTGACGGATCCACGCATGCAGTCAACAGCTATGGTCATGTCGAGATGGCCAGTTAACCTTGCCTGACAGTCCTCCAGATTTGAGTGCGTAACTGAAAATTATTTTTCTTATTTCTCAACCAAAACATATGTTGTGGGTACTCAAAAGAACCGTCTCGATGAGACGGTTCTTTTGAGAACCCAAAACACATGTTTAAACTGATGGATAAGAAAGTAAGCGCAATTTAACGCAAATTATTTTGACTTAACTGACCCTATGTAATACCACATGTTCCATGTGCCAGTACTCATTGCACATACGTTGAGTATTGTTGAAACCTCTCGAATCGGCGGAAGGAGGAGAATGACCGTAGAACAATTAAGTATGGGGCTAGACTTGGATCGAACTGATGACCCATGAATCTGCAGCTGCATATATTATCACTTCCGATTGCGCTACAGAGCATGGACGATGGGAGTTTGGGATATAACACGTATGCACAGGGGCGGATCCAGGTCTTCTGGAAAGGGGGTTCATATGTTTAAAGGGGTTGGGGTTCGCTTTGCTGATTTTATCTCATTTTTGTTAAAGATCCCATGGAAATGAAATAAATATTTTAATCTCTGATTGAGACCAAATTATTTCATTTTCAAAAGATATTTAAAAACGGCAGACAGAGAGGGGGTTCGAGCGAACCCCTGAACCCCCCCCCCCCCAATTGATCTGCCACTTATGCGCAGATGCCTCAAGTGAATGCCCATGTGCACAAATCAAGTGAGCCTAAAGGTCTTCATTTTTATCTTACTCTACAAGCATACGTTACCATTACCATTTATATGGGTACATGGTATTTATAACGTGTCGAGTGTCAGTTTGTAGCTTTTGACTACAGCTTGATAAATTTTTGTCTGCAATAGTATACTTTATGTCACCGGAGGCGAGTTCAACAATGCGAGCGTTCACGGGCGCTCGTTGTTCTGGTACCTATCTTTATTCGAAATGTGTAAAGCCTGGCATCAATGCAACGAGCGCTCGATAGCGCTCGCATCGTTGAACTCGCCTCAGGACACACTATGATGCCTAAACTGACCCCATGACTATAGAATTATTTTATGCTCCACGTACGTAAGCACGAAAAAGCCTATATCTGTTGGTATTGTATCAATTTATCACTTCTAGCGACTCCTAAGTCAGGTAATTACGAACATCGGGTAAATTCGGACATACATTTGCAAACAGTGGAAATCCAGATGAGACGGCCCCTTATGAGCCGTATCATCAGGATTTTCAGTGTTTGCTTTGTAAATCTTTTCTTTAGTCCAATAATTAAAATATGAAACAAACAAGGTCGCTGTCCAAATTTACCTGATGTCCGAAGTTACCCGACTTTACCCCTATATGTAGTGAAACAGTAAGTGAGTATGATCAGGAAATACCACAATCACCCACGGCACCGTGAGGAAGAGCCACAGAACATTGACAGTAGCAAGACGGCATCCGCAAGACAATAAAAGCAAAATAAACAGCTTTCTATTCAAAATGATAGCAAAAATAGAAAGGACACAAAGTAATGCACACCAAAAACAAAGACAACCACAGAACCCCCACCAGCAATGGGAAGTACATTAAACAATAGATCAACAACAACAAAACCCCGCCTTAGAACGGGCAGCATCCTAAGCTACCGGGGAGTGGGATGGAGGGCTTTAATACATTCTTCAAGGGCCACACCTTCACCCTAGAATCTGTTGTTGTTAAATTACGACACAAGAATACAACAGACAAGAGCACATCAAGTCAAGCACCCAACTGCGCACAATGCTAAGATGATCACTAGGCCAAATACAGCATAATACACCACAAAACTAATATAAAACACAAACTGCCACAGATTAAATGGCCACATTTATTTTTTTCAGCTGATTGGATGTGTCTGACCAACAAGGCGAAGACGTCAGATTTCAAGCAGTGCATCTCGAACAAAGGAAATCAAGTGGGCGATAAAGCACGCTGCGGGTAAGAAAGAGCATAGGGATCACACATGATTTGGGCCTCGTCGCGAGAAACCCTGTCTTCGGAGGTTTGCGAACAACAAAGGCGCAGACCAGCCTGCGCAGCCGCGCAGTCTGATCAGCGACTTTGTTATTCGCTGTTTGGAAAGCACCATATCTAAGCTTGCTATGAGCGAAATTTCGATTTTCTAGCTAGTCTCAGTAGCTGAGGAGACTGGTTTGAAAGTAGCTTTGTCGGACACCCCGAAGACAGGTTTTCTCGCGACGAGGCACAATTTTATCATGCAAGAACAGTTGCTGGGTCCGGAATTAGTAAGGACGACTCCATTTTCTATGTTTTGAAAATAGCAGAATCTTGGTTGAAGATCTGGGCCCGGAATTACAATGCCTCCTTAGAGTTAAGAAAGACTTAAGTTAAGTATAGATTTTTCAGGATGCGAAAAATAACGTTTAAACTGATTAAATCAAAATAGCTTTAATTTTTCTGAAGATCACAATGATATCTTTGACCACAAATACCACATCGATCCAGGCAATTTATTTAGCATTCTCACACACCTCGCATATAGAGCCAACGGCAACAAGACAATAATTCACAGCTTAAGTGTGCGATAGCTGTCGTCACTGGAAAATGACGTCATTCACGGCATTAGACGGTGTAATGTCGTTTTTACGCTTGAAAGACGTTACAATTACATGTAAACGTATGCGACTTAGTCTAAGTATTGGCGGGAGTTCTTCAGTGCAATGGCGGAAAGTTGGAAGAAGCTGAAGACTTCGAATGTGTTTTCGTCATTTATTGTGTGTTAGAATCGAAATATATAGATCAGCTCCAGTGTGTGAATTGTTGAGTAATAAATCACTGTTTGTCGGTCGGTTGTACGAAGATAAATCACTCGCGCTGCGCGCTCGTGATTTGATCTTCTTTACAACTGACCTCCAAACAGTGAATTATTACTGAACAATTCACTGCTGGAGCTGATCTATTTCTTAATTTAGTATAGCATGTTGAAATATCAATACTTAACCTAAGTCTTGCTTAATTTTAGGGAGGCATTGTAATTCTGGGCCTTGGTTAGTAAAATTAACTTAAGAAACCCAGTGGCCTCGACTTCTGTCCGTTCTATGGCGGTGGGTGAGTTACTGTTGATTTATTGATTATTTCTTGCTTCCTTTGCTTTTTTGAGGGGGTGGGGTAGGGAGGGGTGCTTTGTTGTGCAGTACTTGGTGTCGTTTGACAATCTGGAATTGCAATCATTTCTCTGGGGAAAAGAGAGCTGGTTGCTATTCTTTGTACCACCCTTACCAACTTCAGCACGAAGCATCTCAAGATGTGCAAGGTCTACACTGATGTATAAGTAGTTTTACTATAATTGTCCACCTGTACGTAAGCTAATCCACTCGCTAATTTAAATATTTTGGCTAATCTCTGTAGCTGAGCAGTATGCATTTAGACTTATTTGTCGCATGAAGACGTTCCTCACAATAAAAAAAAATAATAAAAACATACAAAAAACTTTTCCTGCTCAACTCGACCGAGCACTTTTTGGTGCAACTATTTGACCTGTTGGCAAGATGGAATTTGCTTCACTTGAGGCAAATTTGGATGGGATCTTTCAGTCAATCCCATTCTTCTATTTTGTCTCCCCTCTCTTGAAGGAGTCCGGACATGATTAAAATATTGTTGAGTACGACTTTAATCCCTAATTCAATCATTCAATCAGATCACTAAATGGCAACAATTGTAACATAAATCAGCATGACAAATTTCACCCTTAGTTGAATTTAGACTAAAAAAAGGTTTAAAGCAAATACATAGATACTGAAGCCTCGTTTCTGGACTTGCGTTGGTCCATTCCTAATTATATCGTGTCTACCAAAATTTACGATAAACGTTACGATTTTGATTTTGAAATTGTCAATTTAGTATTTTAGATGGCGAGTTCCTAGCACTACATCGTATGGAGTTTATATTTCTAAACTCATTCAATTTGCTAGCGCATCTAGTCATGGTGCTGACCTGAACACTCTCAATAAACTGTAAACTCAAAGACTTCTTAAACAAGGCTATCAGTATAAAAAAATTCGTAAAACGTTTTCTAAATTTTACCGCCGATACTATGATTTGATTATTTGTTCACATGTCGGACTTATATCTCTCTTGTGCCAGGGACTGATTGGGCCTAAATGGCAGAAACAAGCTAGTCTGGCCCAGAAAATTTGCACACTCTAGTTTCAGTTCCTTGGTGCATTCTTTGCTTCCAAAGGATAATCTTTTAAAGAACATATTTGACTTTTTTTTACAGCTGGTGATTGGGACTGTGGCGGCGGTAGAACGTCTCCCTGTTATTCACTATAGTGAAAATATTTTATTTTCGTGTCCTTTGGGATCATGAGTTTCATTGTGGAATTTTGAAACTAAAAGAGGGCGACTGATGGGGCCTAAATGGCCGAAACTAATTAGTCTGGCCCAGATCTAGTATCAGTTCTTTGGTGCATTCTTTGCTTCCAAAGGATAACCTTTATTAAAAAAAAAAAAAAAACTCCGTTCAGAAATTGTGTGGCACCGGTTTTTCGCAATTCCTACTTTTATACGTCATTTTAGGTCCCACATCGCTGCGAGAAAGTTACTCGTGTAGACCTCCCCTAATTTCTCCACCAGGTTCTGTGGTTGTGCGAGGTTCTGGCAATGCCCTGATATCTTGGGAAAAATCATGAAATTAAGAAAAACGCCAGCAGACTAAGACAATTTGACACTTTTGAAACGCCCTCCATGAGCTTATATGGAAATGACAATATTTTCATTATAATATTTGGGAGTGGTTATTTCAATTGGCGAGAAATTCGTGGGAAATTATAAAGCGTGACTACACACCGTATATCTGGAAAATTAAACATAGATCTAGCGCTTTACGCACATAATAACATTTCCTCTTCTTACAACTTGAGGCTAACATTTCTCCAGTATACATCTTAAGCATTTCTACCTGTTATTGGCTGAAGTTATTCTGCGGATCAAAAACACTGATCAGAATATAGCTATAAAGCAGTTAAATGCTCACCAAGATCAATGGCAGTTCAGCTGCTTTTTAATTTGAGTAAAATTTAAACTAATTTTCATGGTGTACCTTTGTGAAAAAATGTTTGTTGCCGATATCGTTAGAAAAAAATAGATTCATACTTTATACACGGGTATGAAATCATAAAACACGAATCAAGATGTATTGTCGATTAAACCAAGCGATTATAAATGGTTGTAGAAATGCCTGTTACCAAGGTACATGTATTACCTTTGTTGTGTCTTTGTTAGCATAGCCATACTTTTGTGAAGATTGATGAATTTGTGATGGGGCCTCCCGGTCAAATGGCTTTACGTCGTGCTCGCCACATCCATGCACTATTGAAAATATTGCACGTCATAACATGGACATATAACATGGGCTTGCATGACCATTCCCTTGAAAGGACGCTCCTAAAACTAATAACTATTTGCCACTATTGCAGGATCCCCAGACCCCTTACCAACCCCTGCCGATCCTTACTTTCACGTGTAATAGGACTGGTAAAACGTTAGGATATTTTTTTTGCAAAATAAAGAATCGTTTTTATTCTAATTTGTTATCAGAACATTTAATATTCGAGTAAAGGGTGTGTTGCATTTGAGCAATTTAAAAATATATTCAAGAGACGTGAAGGATATCGATGAATATTGATATGTTTCATGTGGCAATCATCGTCAACTGGACTTAGTCTGTGGGCGCATTTCTGAAATTTCTGATTTTTCTCAAGATATCAGGGCTTTGCCAGAAGCATGCACTGCCACGGAACCTGCTGGAGAAATTAGGGGAGGTCTTCAAGAATAACTTTCTCACAGCGATGTAGGACCTAAAATTACGCATAAAAGCGGGAACTGCGAAAAACCGGTGCCACACAATTTCTGAACGGAGTTTAAGTGTATATGTTCAGCGCAAAGTGAGAATCGGTACAATTCCGGAATTGTACCTGCGCATTGTGAGAATTCCTACTTTGTCCGCCGATTCCGGAATTGTACCGGACAATTCTAGAATTGCGCAAGGGGTATTTTATCGATTTTTGCTATAACCAGGCCCTGCGCAAAGTAGGAATGGGCTGGACAAAGTCAGAATTGGGTGAACATGCATGGGAGTCCCATTTTAACTTTGACCGTTTGCAGAGAGATGTTTTCTCATTTTTCAAACTCGAATATAATCCAATGGCAGCCACTTCAAACACATTACATTTTGTTTGCACTGTTTGCATGTTCTGCATTACCGGGATTATCCTGTGTGTGACTATTTGAGAGAGAGAGAGAGCGAGAGAGAGAGAGAGAGAGAGAGGGAGGATATATTGAGTTAGGTTAATCCGGGTATCGCTTAATATGTATCAAATTCGCCAGTTTTGAGAGAGAGAGAGAGAGAGAGAGAGAGAGAGAGATGGGCAGTTAACACTTTATTATCTAAATAAACAGTCTAAATGTGAGTGATGCCCGTAAGTCCTTTATCAAACAGTTTTCCGGGCATCACTAGTTTTTAGATGATGTCAGCAAAATTTTGGCTTAAAATAAAACGGCTGTCCGTGAGAAGAATCATAACAAGTTACAACCAGATAGAGAGAGAGAAAGCGAGAGAGAGAGAACGATTATGATAAGGAAAACAGCATGCCCTTTTTTAAATAGCGACAACCTTCTGATGAAAACATAAATATCATTTATCCGAGAAGTCAGTAAATTAAATAATATTTTGAGTGTTTGTCTAAGACGGACGGATGTACTGGGCTGACGAAATGGTGCCGAAAAGAGAAAATGGACAAGCGGCGAACCGCAGGTTAACTCGCCCGATACATAATGTTGGCTTCATTATTTCATTTATCATCACACACAGTGCATGTCCATGCCGGTGCAATACGTAAGTTAATGTGTGGTTTATTCGCATGTACGAGCGATAATCCTCTCTCTTAGGCCCGTGAGTTAGCGTCCAGAACACACGCACAACCTATCAAATAACCATAACTTAAAACACAATGAAATCGTCACAAGAAAAATAATATCAGATTTTAATCAAATATTCAAATAGAACTATGGCCCGGCTTAACAAATAAGTTGTGGTTCTTGATCACCTAGATAATCGATAAGTCAATTGTCCCCCTTACACCGCGGCGACTATATCGCGAAATCGATTGTATCTGAGTCCAGGTATGCATGGTATTAGTCTGGCATTGAGTGTATAGTATTTGCTGTATAGTTTTGTGTGCTGACGAAAGAGGTCTTAGAGGGTACTCAATTTCATTTATGTTACATAAATAGTTAAAATTGGAGTATGCATGCTCAACTAATTGAAATCAAGAAAAAGATTTTTCATCTCCAAATGTAAAACATGTTTGTCCACTATTCTTATTTCTTAATGTTCAGAAAACAAAATATGGGCCTCGATGTGAGAAAACTGTCTTGCGGGGTTTTGCGAACAGCAAATGCGCAGACCAGCCTGCGCATCCGCAGTGATTTAGAAATAACACAGCTTCACCAAACAAGGCCGTCGGCGGCGGATTGGTCAAATGTGCTTATTTGGGCTGGTCTGGTCATTTTTTTTCAGTTTCCTCTATACTTTTTAATGCGGTGTTTTTTCATGTTTACCCGTATCAGTATTGTAGATGCGCAGCTTGATTTGGGTCTTCTCTCGGCTTAGGTCTTGATAAGAAAAAAAATCCAGCACAATATGGTTCCAATATTTTAGCATTTGCTTTGAGCGCTCAAAAGAACCGTCTCATTGAGACCATTCTTTATGTACACGTACCCACAGTATTTTCATGTTCAGGTTGAAAACTGAGAGTGGGTAAGCGGATAATTACTCAGGCTTAATTTATCAAAAATAATCAGTAAACGAACTATCAGAAATGTGGTGAGTCGATCTTTATCTGGATCCACACTGTACACTTTTTTCGAAAATAAAATCAGCCGACATCTGTAAAGACTCGGACTGTGTCCGAGGTAAAGAACATTGAGTTTGACAAAAAGGGTCTGATCAGCGTCTTCGCTTCAAGTTAAAAAAACATAATACAGGATTATAACAGTCAAAATTAATGAGAACAGTCGCTTTAGGCCAAATCCTTATCAACTATTTTCACACTTTTAACGCAGATGAGCGAACTCCCACTGAGTTCCCGCTGTGTCAATATAAGATGACCACATCATAAAACGACTGCATGATTTTATGTTTCAGCTCTCCAACAGCGAACATTAATGGAGCAGGCCAGTCTGTGCATATATTACATGCTCATCGCAGTTTCTTGTCTTCACTGCTCAGATGCTACTGTTAAGCATGAATTCTCGGAACAACATATGCGCATATTAAATTATCAGCGCAGTCTGATCAGTCCCATTGCTGTTTACGGTTGAAATTATAAATTGTTTTTGGTCAGTTCTGGTTCTTACTGGTCCCGATCAGCTCGGTGTGAAGAGATTTGTTTAAATCTGTGTATTTTGGGACTTTTTAACTGAAAGATATGGAACGCAAACAGCAATGGATCAGGCCTGACCGCGCTGTGCCATCTCACCCGAACCTTTGCTGTTCGTTCAAGTTTAACCTTCTCCGGAAGAATTAAATGGCACCACTTAAAACTTAATTATTAGTTTACAATTTATTTAAATGTTCAATTATTACAAAAATACAGGCACGGAGAGACATCTTGTTATAAAGTATCTGGATCTACACTGTTGATTTTGCTTCATTTTTAGTACTCTTCGTCATAATATATGCTTGTCTTTTACTGTAATTGCAAAGCCTAAACATTAGTAGAATTTCAAACGACACCATTTGCGCAGTCTGAGCATCTACCCATGAAGTGACAGTTTTGGTAGTATGACCGAAAAAGGTTGTTATATTGAACAGTAAAGACCCTGACGAGACGCCGCATGACAAAATAGTAAGAAGGGTGTACAGAGCACTAACACTGTGATCAGCCTGGGTATCTGATACACTCCATTTTATTTATGCATAAGTTTTAGTAGAATGCCAAGGCTTCCACACAGGACACTTTATGCAGAGTCGTTTATTCGGTAAAAACGTAAAATCAGTATTTTATGACCGAGATAAGGCCTTAGCCCGAGGGATTATCTGACACCTAGGATTATCGCATATCCCGTTATGAACGTCTCAAAATCGTTTCTCACCAGAGGCACACCGAAAAGGTGGCAATCGAAAACGCTCTTAACAATCGTCAGACGCGGATCAAAAACGGATAGAAACAGTGTTTTAAATTGCCATTTGTCACCATTCGGGCACGATTAGCAATCGAAAACTCTGGTTCTAAATATTTTGATCTCCGTTCGCCGATTATATAAGTGTATTCGATTGCCGCCTATCCGGTGTGAGAATGAAGTACGAATATACTGCCAGATGAAAGTCTTCGAATAAATTTAGGCATTAATAATAATAATAATAATAATAATAATAATAATAATAATAATAATAAAAATAATAATAATAAAATAAGTATTATTATTATACAAATAATAATTGTTATATTTAAAATGAAAAATAAATTGAAGCAACTTGTAATAAAATGATTTTTATTTCGGTGTGATAAGTTATGGTAATGTTATTTTCTAACAATTTCCTTTAAGATTTTTTTCATTATCTTATCTCCCATTCAGGTAAGTTTTCCCCTTAAATTTCTATTTAAAAATGATGTTAGGTTTCTCGACGTTATCGGCATATTGGATAGTGCGGAAGCATAATAGACACAAACTATGAGAACTTAGACATTTTCTCCGCCCTTTCAAGAAGGCGCTTAAACTCAATTTTCAACCTAAAAATGACAGAACTAAAATTTATTTTATTTCTGTGAAACTTATATGGTTGAAATCGTTGGGTGATCGAGATACCATTTATAACTTATAAAACACCGAGAAAATATCAGAACATGATTATTTTGGGGTCATAAAAGGCTCACCAAGGGCATTTGCAGTCAGTTTACATAGAAATGAATGGGATTTTACCAGTAAAAAAGATGAACAATTTGACAAAACTAAATATTAAGTTATTTCGTATATGTTTATATCATTATAAAGATAAAACATTAAATTTTCGTTTGATAACTTATAAAATAATGGCAGCTTAATAATAAGTTAGTTATTAATAATTTATTTAAAGGGTTGCATACTTTTCTGTGTAATTGATGCCACAGATTTCAACAGGTAAGTTGCTGGAGTGGTCAATATTCAAGGGAGATAATCGGGCAGATAAAACCGAATACAGCTAATATTGTCCCATATGACTTTGAAGTCGGAGACCGAGAGGCCGCGGGTTCGGGCCTCACCGGTGTCACTGCGTTGTGGTCCTTGAGCAAGACACAGTTATCCTACCTTAGTACTGGTTCAACCCAGGAAGACCCGTCCCTGTTTAACTGAAAGATTGTTGATGGGACTTAAAGAATCAAATCAAACAAAACAAAACTTTGAATTTGTTTTAATATACATGCGTAGGATTGTCCATACATGCTTATCGTTACCCATTGCTACAGATTAGCTTGCTTTTATTTTATATGTGATCCGAGAGTAAACCCAGCCAGAATCCAATCGCGGGCCACAATCGGCCCGCCAGCGAAACGCCATTCGGATGGCGTTTCGCTGACAGACCGGTAGTGCCCCGATTTTACGTGCATCCTGGGACAGTTTGACAGAGATTACCCCATTCTATTGCAAACGGTATACACTTAACAGAAGTCCTGTGGCCGCTTTTTAATTTCATTTTTCTGACGCCCCAATTATTATGATATTGAAATGAATTTTGCCCAAATAAGTGTCTTTCAATCGGCTAAAATTAAGCGATGCTTTGAAATAATTTTCTATCACTTCCCGATTTTTGGGTTCAAAAATGTAAAAATTATTTTTTAAGAAAATAAGCGTTTTGAGTGTAGATTAATTGAATAAAAGTACAAGTGATTTCAAACCCATCTAGCTGACTTGAAAAGGCCAACCACTTGAATTTTTGCTAATGACAGATTTTTTGCGATCAGTTTCCGCATTTACACTAAAATATTCCGATAAATATGCCTTATCATACAGTCTAAGCGCAAATTAGAATGCAATTTGATCAGGGTTTACACTGCCATTTCAATCACCATGGTGGAGTCATAATTTATTCACCCAAGTTTTAGATACAATGTTGTTAGATTTTTTCTTTTAGCTTATTACATTTTTCAGTAGATGCCAAAAGAATCGAATAAATAAAATCCCAGAACTCTTCAATATAATTTTAGTACGAATATATCGGCAATCTGTACAGCTTGCTAATTTAGCATTTATTTATCTTTCTTGCTTGTTTCGTTTTTTGAGACATGAATACAATAATTTAGGTGTGAAAATAAAATAACTGGAACCAATGAAACGATGCTTTAGGCGCGGCATGAAGGTCACATGGTCAGTTAATCTCTCTACAGTGGGCGGAGTTTCGGTATTGTCTCCAATGTTACCTGTTTATCGGTGTTTATTAGAAACTACCAAATTTACCAAAAAAGACCTGTGAGGCCAAGGTCAGCCGGCACTCTGAGTTGGGCTGCTCGGGATCTTCAATGACCTTTAAACGTAATTTAATTTAGGCCCGAGCTAGTCATCAGCCCCATGTATGTCGGACTGATCAGGGTCTTCGTTATCCGTTTAGAGGTGTATTAGAAAACAAATCTTTGAAAGGCGATTTTTGATAAGGCAGCTCATCAGGATCCATATTTTGTTTCATATTCAAAGGGCCCTTCAGTCGAAATAACACCGCACGGAGATCCCAGGGGAGGGGGGCTACTCTGATTTGTTCTTCATACGTAGGCTCGGGCCCCACATCTACCGTTCACCCCAAAAAAATATCAAGAATTACAAGCACCCCAAAAAATATTCTTCATACCCCCCAAAAATATTCATTTTTCTGGACCCCCCCCCCCCAAATATTGAAATTCAAAATTTTGAGCCCAAAAAATGGCACAAGCCTACGTATGTATAAAAATAGCAGAGTACCCCCCCCTCCCCCAGGGACGGAGACGCTCATTAGATGAACATTCCCATGTGGACAACGTATGAAGAATCCAAACAGCGTTTTCAACGTAAAGCTCATGTTCTATTAAACGAGGAGGGTCCGACAGTGAGGTCATAATATGTTTTAGTACAACGTTTGAGGTATCAGCAGATCTTACAGTTTTAGAAAGTTATGACGGGTTTGGGATTTACCTTTCGTCACTGTCATAAACGACTTGTGGAATAGTACAATGCTATCGCTCACAAATATATGTGTACTTTTTTGGCGATCGTAAACACAGTTTTAGCATAAAAAAGGTGCACATATCGGCAATGCCGTCGTTTGAACCGCGACACGGAAAAAAAACACACACACAAAAAACAACAACAACCCAACCAAATGAAATGAGTGTCCAGCGAGGACACAAGCCAGAAAAGGTATCAGTCAAGTCAATTCAATTCTCGATGTCCACTAAGTTCGTCTCTACCTAGGTTCATGTGAACACACATACAGACAGACATACAGACGGACAGACGGAATATCAGACAAATGGACGGACGGAAGATGAAACGATGAGCACAATGATATACAATCATAAGACGCACAGACAGACGAGCAGAAGCAATGGATTGATGAACGAAAGGACGAGCAAAACACGCTGACATGCTCACACGTATGCACAATGCAGATGCGGACATTACATGTAGTATGTACCCACAACATTCGGCATACATGCATAGAAGTTGGTGGTCAGACCTAGCGTAAATATTAACTCTTTTCTCGTCATGCTTCATAGTGAGCAGTCTGATATTTTACACAACACCTATCATCTACATATACTCAAGTGCGGATCCAGAGGGGGGGGGGGGACAGGGGGTTCGGATCCCCTGAAAAATCACAAAGCTACCAAGCTAGCATTCAATGTTGGGCCAACATCGGCCCGCCAGCGAAACGTCATTTAAATGGCGTTTTGCTGGCGGGACGATGATGGCCCATCTATAGTGATATTTGGATCCTCTATACCCTCAACAACTAAAAAAAGCGTTATCAAATTTGGACCCCCTCTGACAAAACTTTCTGGATCCGCGCAAGAGACTTTTAGAGTTCGGGCAAATACAGTGAGTGCATAAAGAAAGAAGATAAATACTAATTATAATAATTAGCACTGCGAGTGTGAAACAAAACAGGCTTTGCTGCAAATTTTCTTTGTTGATCATCATTTTAATAGACTAATGATTTTTTCCCTTCTATTTTGACACCGTGGCAGCCAGAACACAATAAAGTTAGAATTTATACCCTGTCCTCCTGCCATAATACCGGTTACCCCTCCCTCATCTCAGCTGATTAACGATAACCCTACCCTTAAAGGCGAATATGCAATTGAACTACTTTGTAAAAGCTAGGAAACCTCTGTCCCATATCAATTTTACCCGCAAAACATATTACGAATATACAATTCTCACTTTGTCCCGATTCTCACTTTGCGCACGGACAATTCCGGAATTGTACCGCGCAAAGTAAGAATTCTCACTCTGTCCGCCAATTTAGGAATTCTCACTTTGCGCAGAGCGATTCCGGAATTGTCCAGATTCTCACTTTGCGCAGAACATATATATTAAAGAAAAAGTGTAGGCTTTAATAATTTTTCATTGCAGTTTACTAAAATAATTTCGCATTATAAAAAGATTGGTTATAGCATCAATTAATGTATTGTAACAGACACTGCATGCTTGACGGCATGGTGATGAACAAAATCACTGTTGGTAAATCTGCTTTCCTCTTTATAAGTACCCCGGGTAGGACCTCAGACTGTATGACGTTTCTGTCTTAAAGACTTATTTATAGATACTGTTGAGTTCTTATCTTTGTTTTTTTTCTCTTTTTATATCTTGATTTGTTTGTTCTAGGAGATAATACATCAATAACTTGGGGATCTTTAATGCGAACCAAACATCTATTTATCGTACCATCAAACATGTTGAAGCTCTCCAGTAAAAAGAACTGACCGTTCCAAGGCAGTGCTTCTTTTGTGGATCCTTTTTTGTTTTCGTGTTTCGTGTTTGTCAGTTTGTCATACTGTCTTGTCTGTTCCTTGCTGTCTTGTGATCACCTGGTGGGAAATGGCTGCCCTCTTGGCTCATTTGTATGTGATGTTTTCTTGTGTTTTGTCACTTTCCTATATGGGGTCTTAGGTCAGGTGTGATACATGTATTTGATTTTATCGATTCCTAATTTTAGATTTTCTTCCTTGCTTACTTTCATTGTCTTCCTGCTGCCCTTTCTCGCGAGACCTGACGATACTTCAGGTCGATCTCTCGCATTTCGCCCTTTGCATTGTGGGTAGCTAGCTAGATTAGGCTAGTCCCGTTCAATTCTCACGCTCCTGTAGTGACATTATTTATTGTTAAAAATAGAAAAAAGTTAATTTTTGACAGTTTACCATTTCTCTTTTAGTCAGTATTTTCTGGATGTAAAGCCCTGAGTCATACAAGCAGTGATCGCGTTATATTTTTTAATACAAATGTGGGTTCAATCCCAGTGTGCACCGAGTGAAAGGCGACAGGTTAGTACGTGGCAGAGTGCTTCCTGTCTGCTACAATGCCTGCTGCCATGTGATCGTTACTGTTCTGTGTCTCTTCCTCATGGTGCCATGGGTTTATCTGCGGTGTTTGAGTGTAATATGCCCTGGTCATACTCATATACTCTTTATATAACCTCCCCAGAAGGCACATAACCTTAAAACAACGTCGCGTCGACGCCGATGGCGTCGCATCGACGTCGATACGACGTTTTTTGACGTCATGTGCCTGCTGGGTCGGGCCGAGTGCCAGTACCATCAGGTAGCATTCCACTAAATATTCATGAGGTGTGGCCACGCCCTTTTGGGGAGAAGCTTATCGTCGGAAAAAGTTCCAGTGGATCATTTCATTGGTCATATACCTTCGCTTTATAAGAAGTTGATAAAAGACCAGATATACTAAATCAAAATCAAGAGTGTTTAAAAGCTGGAGAAAACTGTATTGAATTGTTTGGTCACCCCTATGATAAAAATCATCTCTTTATTTGCTTCGAGACCTGTGGGTTTCCCCAGTTATTAATAGACCATTCGTTTGGGAGATGGGAACCTCAACTTTTTTTTACAACAGATATCTAAAAAGTTAGGGCAGTTCTTTCAAATCGAAAAACTGATAAATTCTATGTGTGATTATTTTGGAAGGACTAGATATTTAACTCCTATTTTGCATTGTCGGCAATGGGGAAATATACTTAAGGAATAAAGAAACGCAACATACACTTCGAGTCATTGTAAGCACACAATATGATGCAAGTTTTTTTTAGTGCAAATGATATTTATCCATAGGAGCAGTATGTGTCTGTCAAATTACAGCAGGTTCAACGTAACTATCGATTACGTAATCATTTTGGTATGCGCGTAACCAGCCTGGCCCCATAGTAAACTGCTGAAACAGGGTCAATAAAAGCAAAGTTTGACTCAACCATCGGTTTATTGTTTTAAAAAGTCTTGGCGTAGATTGCGGATCAAGGAAATGATCAAATGGCGACGCTTCTGTAGGATTCTGAAACGGCTTAACGTCACTAACGTCAACTCTGAATACTGTGTGAAACGCGTAAACTTTCTTTTCTGCTTATAAATGATTTATTCATTACAAGGACGTTTTGTTCAAGAATTATGACTTGAGATCTTCAGACGTCAAAAAAACTCAATTCTGACGTCAAAATTCGACATCTTACGTTTTAATGGTTTCCATGATGTTTATGTTTTTTTCTAATGATAAAGTGGTCCAGTGACAAAGTTTAGGTTACAGTTAACAAGTTTGGCGTTCACTCTCCGCTTGTAATCAGATGTTTTCTCTTGCATTATGCCGTGTTTTGTTTGGCTAACGTCAATATAAACACCTTACCAGCGCATTTCTACGGTATCTGAAAAGTCAGTTTTTTCCAAGAAAGCATGTTCTGATGTCTCTAGGTTTATCTTATCCCGTATATTCACCAGCGACCCAAACCCGACGGCTCTATGTGACGTTTATCGTTTATACACTACCATTGTGTATCTTGCCATTCAAGTAGCGTGTTTTGACGCAATATTTGACTGCATTACGAATATGAGTGGACGTTTGTTTAATTTGCACATTGCCAAGTCGACGCCAAATAACCAAACATGGAAAAGACGGTTTTCTTGATCTTTATTCTGACGTTAACGTCACATTTTACGCTTTCATATGTTTTCATCTTGCAGCGAAAAATGTAGCGTTAAAATGACGTTTTGGTATTTTATTACATGCTACAAATACTCAATAAGAAATTTTCAAAAGAGATTTCACCAAACTGCCTTTTAAACACGCAAAATAATATTTTTGTCTGTTGCGTTTTGTTTATTTCTTTAGTACAATTATTGGACAGCTACCATCAATCATTTATTCTTTCAGAAAACGAGGATGTGTGGAAGAGTTGCTGGACTGTACTGATGCTGCCAAGGAAATGTACATCAAAGCTGTTAACGCAGAAGTAAACATGGAGATACAAGACATGTCAGTAGATTGTAGCAGTGCTAGTGGACTACAATTATCTTTAATGACACTTTTTGCGTGTTTATTACTTTTATTGTCATGAATCTTGCACAATATTCCAAAAATAGATTGCTATTAACAATATACAATATGAAAGACATGTCAGTAGACTGTAGCAGTGCCAATGGACTATAACTATCTTTAACGGCACTTTTTGCGTGTTTATTACTTTTATTGTCGTGAAACTTGTACAAAATTACAGTTTTATCATTTGCACAATTAAAATATATTGCTATTAACAAAATGAAAGACATGTCAGTAGACTGTAGCAGTGCTAGTGGACTACACATTTCTTTAATGGCACTTTTTGCGTGTTTGTTACTTTTATTGTCATGAAACTTTAAGTTGTAAAACATTCCGGTTTTCTCATTTGCACAATTAAAAATATACTTAAACCCAAAGGTAACTTTACACTTTGTACTACCGAATCTATCTTTACTGTTTTTGATTTTAACCAGATTATATATTGCAATGAGATGCTTGAACCTGCCTCTATACGATGTCACGAAAAACAACTTATTAAAGGGTCAAAATTAGGATTTTTTTTACATTGTTTGATTTCGCCTGAACTATTTATCTGTATTTGATACTA
This sequence comes from Loripinus fragilis, assembly GCA_964019695.1. NCBI lineage: Eukaryota > Metazoa > Mollusca > Bivalvia > Lucinida > Lucinidae > Loripinus > Loripinus fragilis. The sequence continues at coordinate 95,063,375 of OZ026524.1, forward strand.
AGACGATCAGTTCTGATAAAGGGTCAATAGATATTTCCCACACATTTTAGTTAATTAATTATGTCAAGAAAATGTGGAAATATCAAACAGACATAAAATTTCTGACAAATGTATTGATCCGAAATCGTAAATGGTCGAAAGGCAGGACGCAGACAACTTTGCTTGTTTGCTGACTCATGAAATTACAGGGGTAACAACCGACGTCATAGCATGGGTGTTGCAAACACGTAGTATGACGCCATCTTTGATTTACAAGGTAAGTTTTCCCTTCGTAAAATTATACAAATTAGTGTCTTTCAAAACTAAACAGCGCACGCGGTGCCTAACATCACACGTGAACAGAATATATAATGGTCATGCCCAGAAATGTCGTTGCCTTTATAATCATTCACCCACAAATATCGAAGAGGGTGACTGCTAAAGTTATCCTCGTGTTTCCCGCTTCTATACTTGTGGGTGAATGAGTACAAAGGCAACAGCATTTAGTTTAAACAATATTTATTTCGAGAATACAAAGCATGTACTAACAAAACAATAATATATAAGCAAATAACAGGATCTGAAAACAAGCAACATTGCTTATATGATTCATCTCCTGCATATTAGGAGTATTGTGAATGGCATGCCAAGTTTCCAGATGGGGCATGATTTTAAAAATACCAGTTTTGTAAGAAACAACGTCAAACCGTCATCTTGGAAACGTGCCAGCGCCCTGTTACTGTGTACAGGACGCTCAAATATCACGATGTTGACAATGTGGTCCAGCTTTGAGATTAAATTAGGTTATATAATGATTTATTAATTAAATCAAACCGGTCATTAAACGGCTTATTCGTCAACTGCAGCTGACTGTATATATACGTTCGTATTTTCTCATAAATTGGAAACAGAATGATCACTATATTTAACAGAATATAAATATAAAATATTTTGCATGTTTAAGTATTTTGAACAGTAAAATGCCATTGTCATCGGCCGGAAGCATTTTATCAAATACTCGATCCTTTAGTATCGCACATGCGCAGACAATGAGTAGAATGCAAAATTAAAACAGGCCAGTCTTGTTATAGATTTAAGGGAAATAATCACAGATAAAAACAGGAAGGACAATCATCATGTCTTAAACAAGAAATATCTTTAAAAAAAGATAATCGACGAAGATTAAACGGATTAGTGTTTGATACACGTAACCAGCATATTTTCTACACGTAGAAATTATGTCAAATTTAGACCACTATAAGTATGGTGTAGCATCGACACCGGAATTTGGTACCAACTAAATCGACTGTAAACAAATGGCAGTCATGACGACTGTAAGAAAAAGGTTGTTACTATACTGTTGTATTTGCCAGTCAACAGTACTGCTACTCGTTAGGCCAGATTTTTTTTATTAGTTGATTAACGAGCCCTCCTACTGTAAGTTTTCGGAAAGTAGGAAAAAAAATTCAATTTCTATTTTTTTTTTTATTTTATCCGCTGACTCTAAATATTATTTGTTTTGATGAAAAAAAAAAATAATATTTTTAGAGGTTCTGTCTGTGTATTTTTGAGAGTGACACTGTTAAAAGTGATTGTCCTGTCCAGATTTTTAGAAAAATGAGGAAATATTTAAAGATTTAATACAGACTGTTGGTGTTTACCTTACTAGTTTTACTGTTCTTTCTAGAGTAATTAGAAAAAAAGCGCCACAAAAAAAGCTCTGAAAATGACCAGTTTAACTGGTCATTTTCAGAGCTTTTTTATTTATTTTTTTCCGTACCCCCGACCCTAGATCTGAAAAAAAATCCCGTAAATCAACTAATGTGTTTCCAGGTTATAAGTGACCCCCGTTTTTCTTTTTTTAAACACCTTTAAATTGAACTTAGAAGTACGGCACTTAGCATGTGTATTTAAATACACACCGCGTACCTAAAACTTATTTTGGGAGACGCCCTTATTTGTAACTGAAGCCCCAGTCCCCTGTACAAAAGAATAACTTAGTTGTTTTTCCCTGTGAATAAACCCATGTGTACCCTTATAGATACACGTGGTATATTTGCATTGCTAAGATGATATGTACTAGCCTACAGGACTAATCATATCAGATCATTCAAGAACATCTATTTCGCAAACCTCACTCGTCATCATTTTGACACACACGCGCACGCACACACGCAATTGTAAAAATACATAGGGGTCCTAAACCGTGCCGTATGGAAAGCAGGCAAATATAAGGCTTAAGCATGAAACATGCATGTCAATGTAGCACCTTCCATTTCAAATCATTGACTCTTTTTGCCTACGAGGTAATTTGTAATGGTTTTGTCCTCTGCTGATATTTTTTTCAAAATCAGTTTGTTTCTTGTTTTTTTTTTTTTGTTTTTTTTTTTTCTAAAATGATCTTTCGGGAATATCAGTAGAGTGTCAAGCAGTTTGGATCCAGATCATGCCCGACGTTTTGCCGAGCCTGATCTGGGTCCAAATTGTTTGCAAAGGTAATCAGCAGACGACACTAGTGAGTAAAGAGTTTATGACGACAATTCAAGCAAATTAGAGAGTTGACGAGAAATAGCGAATTGGGGATATACATTAAACTTAAAGATCATCAAATATTTGCCTGCTAAAGCTATTTCGCTGATATTCTTTGTCAACAGCCAAAGGCAAGTTCAGGTTTAAATGTTGGTCATTATCTGGATCCATACTGCTTGATAATCTACTTGTATTCCTGAAAGACATATTTTTAGGAAACAAGTATCTCAAAAGAAAATTCAGCCGTTATTTAAGGTTCAGACAATACTGTTACTTGAATCCTTTTTTTAACACATTCCATTTCAATGCACCTGCTTTAGATGTACAGTGAAGTTCATGAGTCAGTATAAGCAGTGAATCATAGCCTAATGCACGAAGATTGAGCCAGTTAAGCAATTTTAGCGTGAGGTTGTGATTGTCCTTATCAGTTTAAACACGTGTTTTGGGTGCTCAAAAGAACCATATCATCGAGACGGTTGTTTTGAGTACACACAACATAATTTTGGGTTGAGAAGTAGGAAAAATAATTTTCTGTTACGCACTATTATCTGTGGGACTGACGAATTACCTCCACTGACCTGTATAAGCCATGTTTTATTTATATCGCTGGGTTCACTTGGGGACTAAATTAAAGAAGAGCAGCAAATACACACCGAAATTCCATCTAATCCCAGCCTATACAAAAACTCATATTTATGTGGAAAAAATAAATTCGATTACGGGGTATATATCTAAATTCATTTCTCTAATTATTTTTTCAATTAAAATCACCATTAAAGAATAATTAGCAAAAAACGGGGGTCACTTAAGTCCTGGAAACACTATAATAAAAAATTTCTGGCCTTATGAAAATAATAGAATTCTACTCAAAAAAGCTGTCAATAGGGTACCAACCATTGCCCGTAATGAATCCATAGCCCAGATACATATCTTGTGAAAGTATTCAAACTGATGTACATGTACGTCTATCCATATTTTACTTAGCGAGAGACTGGTGACGTTATAGGTGACGGTGTTCAGTGACGTCATTGTTTGCAACATGATGAATCCGGAAGTGTTTTTTATGAGCCAGCATAAACACGCCAAACCACCACCAAACCATGCAGTCTCCCCTGTCTCCTTCAACACTGCAGCACACCCATCCAATCCTAAACGGTATAGATATGAAACAGCAAACAACTTATCGCATACGCACAGAATCCTCTTTTTAAAGTCCATGCTTAGGCCATCCTTAAAAATATATTTGTTTGCCGTGCTCCTACCCATCAATTTCAGTTTGGGTAGGTAGGTAGATCTTTTTTTACAGCCCCACTTTGAAAAAAAGGGGGGGGGGGGTATATAGGATTTGTGTTGTATTTCATTCCGTTCGTCCTTCCGTCCGTCCACCCGTTATAACTTCGTTTCGGCCCAATATCTTGAGAAAAAAAATGATACATTTTCACCAAATTTATATATGCATTTTATTGACAGGATCTAGCTTGGGATTGTTACAAGTCCTTTTACGCATATATTTACCAGACCTATATGGCCCTTGATTTACGCCAAATTTCGTTTGCTCATTATCTTTAGAACAATCCGATAGATGTTCACTAAATTTTATATAGGATCTAGTTTGGGATTGTTACACGTCCTTTTTCGCTTATTTGTACCAGAGTTATGGCCCTTGATTTTCGCCAAAATTTCGTTCCCGCTCAAATATCTCAGTGAGAACAAATATACAGATTTTCACAAAATTTTATATATGCATTCATATTGCCAAGATCTAGGTTGGGATTGTTGCATGTCATTTTCGCACATTTGTACCAGAGTTATGGCCCTTGATTTATACCAGAACTTCGTTTCCATTCAATATCTTGAGAAAAACCCGAAAGAATTTGACCAAACTTTAAAAATGCATTTATATTGACAAGATCGGGATGAATGGGATTTGAACTGTCATTTTTTACAAATTTGTAACAGAGTTTTGTCCCTTGCTAGACATCTGAATTTCTTTTCCACTCAATATCTTGAGTACAAATAGGTAGAATTTCACCAAATTTTGTTAATGCATTTATATTTATAAGATCTCGGCTAGGATTGCTACCTCCCATGTTTTGCTTATTTGTAGTAGGGTTATAGCCCTTGAGTGCTGTCAGAAACTTGTTTCTGCTCAATATGTTTCAAAGTCGGCCTTTTTACAGCATGAAACCAGTGGGGCTATAGTCAGATCCTCTGACATTTCTACTTTTGTTTAGAAATTCAGCATAATTTTGTGATCTCTTCTTACTACATGTATCACTTTTAGAGGTCCACAAATGCTGTATTTGAAATCTACAAGTATTAAGAACACATGGAATTAAAACTCTTGATTGTAACAAAGACAGATGTTATTCTGGGTCTGCAACGTTTGCCCTTAACTACTTTTGTCGTTTGTATCGCAAACGGTTTAGATCCAGATCAAGTCCGATAAGCTGTCGGGCATGATCTGAATCCAAACTGTGTTATGCTCTGATAGTGTTTTTAAAATAAGTAAAACATCACTATTCAACAATAGCATGCAAAAATTGTGTTTATTAGATCACATAAAGGCTGTCCATAGGGAGGGTGGGGGGTGTTTATGAAACTGTGATCGTTTTGACACACTTTTTAGAAGAAAACACTCTTTGGTTAAGACCTGAGAGATGTGCTGGGTAATTTTTCATGTTTTCCTTGTCGTCTCCTGACTTTTTTGACATTAACTTTTTCAAAAAATGTGATACACAGTTCGGGTCCAGACGTTCTGTTGATCCTGATCTGGGTCCAAACTGTTTGCAAAGGTTATCAGCAGACGACCACAGGAACATCTTTTCAGATTTACATTTTTAATAAATTACATGATGTTAAACATGTTTACTATCCAAAAATTAGCAGAAAGAGAATAAATTTGTGAGTTTCCTCCAAATTATGTATAATATCCTAAACAAATTCACAGAGAAATGCTGTCTTCGAGCATCAGAATGTACCTAGTGGAACTCAGTAGTAACCCGATACCACTGTAGTTTTCTACTACCGGGAGAAGGCCGATGCCATCAACTAAGGCTTCTGTCCATTCATTCACGACTGTCAAAAGTTTCAAAATTGTACTTCTGTTTTTTTCTGAATCCGAATTGACTGTCTGATAACAATTTATTAACTGACTAATGATTAACAATTTCTTCCCTCGCCGTTCTTTCCAATAATTTACATATAACAGAGGTCAATGACACTGGCCTATAGTTTCCAGGATCCTGTTTATTTCCTTTTTTAAATATACATGTGATACTTGCCTTTTCCAATCATCTAGAACGACACCGCTTGAAAGTGATTTATGAAAAATGTCAGTTAGAGGGAGATAAATCTCTTCAGCACACTCCTTCAGGAAAAAAGGGTGACAATTGTCAGGGCCACAAGATTTGGACACATTCAGTGATTTCAATTGTTTCAGTACTTTCACGGCGTTAATTTCAATATGATTAATACTATCTTCATCTTTCACTTTCTGTTCAAAATCAGGCAAATCAGAGTTCCCCTCAACTGTGAACACTGATGAGAAAAAGTCATTCAAAATATTTGCTTTTTCCTGATCCTCAGTCTTCAAATCCCCATCTTTCTCTCTCAAAACACCAATAGTACTCTCACTTTTCGTCTCTTCCTTAACTTGACTCCAGAATGATTTAGGCGAGGTTTTTATACTAGCTGCCAGTCCCTTTTGGTACTTCTGTTTTGCAAACTTTACTGCTTTGGTCACACTGTTTCTTATTTTACAATAGTTTTTCATAATCTGTATAGCTATGACTAAAAGTGAATCGTTTCCATGCCTGATATTTCTTTTTCACCTTCCTAACACAATAATGGTCCATCCACTTAGGTTTCTTAAATTTTTTACAAGTCATCCTCAAAGGTACAAATTCATCTATGAAATGTTGATTTTTTCAATAAAAAAGTTCCATGAGTCTGCAGTATTCAAACCATTCATTTCACTCCAATTAATTTGGCTCATATATTCTCTAATTAATCTATAATCTGCTTTGTAAAAGTTCAGTCTCTGTTGATTTACCTCTTCTTTTTCAAATTGACATGTAATATTAAATAAAATACTGTTATGGTCACTAGCCCCTAATTTATCACCTATCTTCAGATTCTCAATTATCTCCTCCTTGTCAGATAAAACTAAGTCAAGACAACTGGGTTCTTGTCCACATCTATGTCTGGTATTTGAATGTACATGTTGAAACATGAAATTGTCTCTTAAGCATTCTATAAACTTTAAAGCTGGGTGCGTTTCACTACTACTCACTGACCAGGATTCCCAGTTGATTTCAGGAAAGTTAAAATCCCCACAATGACAGTGTGTTTATATCCTCTTTCAATTGCTTGTCTTATCAACTTATTTAACATTTCTTGGTTCCTTGCTTCACAATTAGGTGACTTGTACGCAGCCCCAATAAGCAACTTCTCTTTACTGTCAACTGATATTTCACACCAAACAAATTCTTTAAACAATGTTTTATTTAGATCATAACAAAAGTCTGCTTAAATACCATCTTTTATGAAAATAGCCACACCCCTGCACGTATCTGTCACATGCCACATAAAACAGGAAAAACCACGAATTCTATATTCATTATTGTCAATATTTGTATACTTCAATTTTTTTGGGAAAATCTCCGTCACAATAATTATATCCCGATTCTCAATTGAAATAACAACTTCTTATTCTTCTATCTTATTCTGTAAGCAGTATGCATTTGTATAGTAACACTTCAGTTTATTTAAAAATGAATCATTTGATGAAAAGTCACTAAATGTATTTGTAGATGAATTATTAAACTCAGAACTGTTTAACTCAGAACTATTTAACTCAGAACGTATTGAACTATTTAAAGAAATGTCAACGTATATACAAGTTGATTGATCAGAGTCATAATCACTGAAAAGTCGCACCCCGTTGGCTTCTACCAGGATGTTATCGACTGTACTCTCTCCTACCTCTAGAGGGAATCCTACCCCGCTCATGCGAATATGAGTGATCAGAAGATTCCTGTCTTGCTACCCGTTCCATAATTTTACCTCCACGTATGACTAAATAGTCCTCCCCTGCTGCAATCCTTCTCCTTCTTTCCTCACGCAACAGAAAGGCAGCCTTTCTCTGTCCATTGGTTAAGTCAGGAGAAAAATATAAATTGGAAAATCTTTCATTGTTTATTAAGGCTTTGGACGCATTCAGCCCCCTTTGCTTATCACTCATGGTCTGTACTGTAAACCTTATTGGTCTAGGATTACGCCTTTCTCTGGACATATTAACTGATCTGATCACCTGCAAGATATCAATATTTACATTCAAAGTGTCAGTCAAAATGGAATGTACCCTTTCTGCATCATCAAGTTTTCTGTCCTCTAAAGTGCCTTCACTGCTCTCTGGCAATGCATGCATGATTATGTTCAATTTTCTCTGTTCCTCCCATTTTCCTCTTCTTTTTCTTCTCTTATTACCTCCCTTATTACTTCTTTTTCAGACTTTGGCAATTCTGTTCTAGGTGTCGTAAGCATTTTCTCAATGTCTGCAACTTTCTTCTCCAAATTATTAATTTGAGGCTTTAATGCATTCACCCGGGGGGGGGGGGGGGAGGGGGGGGGGAGGGGGGGGGAGGGGGGGGGCTGCTATTCTACAGTGAATACATGTCCACAGAATACTTTCCTCTGTCCTGATTTCATTGAAACATGACTGTTTGAGCTTTGGACACTTGAAACAAAATAATGATTTGAACAAATCACATTTCAGGGACTTAACTTTACCACTATTCAGCTCAGTTTTACAGTCTATGCACTGAATTTTACTCCCGCTCATATTGTGGATACCTCTTGGCGTTTCTTTACTGGCCATATTAGATTATGATTTCAGGTCAAATATTACTCAAATATGATGGACTACACGATGAACTATAAATCTTATAAAAAATATCTGATTCCAAGTGTGTGGAAAGATCAAATCAACCGGATTTTAATTATTGCGGTCGGCCATGGCCAGACGCTTATATAAACTTCATTCTAAACATACATCAAATTCAGATCTTCACCAAACCTTTATGCCGTGCTGAGGCTGTATTTTATTTGCTGCTGAACAACGAGTGGGGTACCAAATATCGTGGGTTGACCTACAGCGCGAAGTAAACTGTCCGTGAAATCTGTAGGGCTACCTATAGCGCGAGGCAAGCTGGTTTGCGAATTTAATTTTCACAAAGAAGGCGTCAATTTGCCCTGCCGCGTATATAACGCAATAAGTATTAGCTTTTCAAAAAAGCTGGCGAAAGTAAAACGTCCCAAGAGTAAAAAAGTCCTTGACTGGCTAAGAGTGCGAGCGAAATTCACACCAGTAAACGTACTTATGTGATTGTCATCCACATCTGATCACATAGAATAATTGTGAATTCAGGCACTGTCTGATGACGGTCATGACAAACAGATTTTATGCCCCCAAAGGGAGGCATATAGTAATCACACTGTCTGTCCTTAGTGTCCCAAGTGTTTGAGTGTTCATATCATATCCGGAGTATATCTCCTATATTATTTTAGGTAGGAATGCCAAAATTCGTGTCTTAATGCATTTAGGGCCATGGAGCATCACACACCTTTACCACTGCCATCAGATCTAGAACACCCGTTCCACGAGCATAAATCCTAGGAATCCCAAATTTGGTTTGTGAACACATCTTGGGGTCACAGAGTCTGTACATATACAGTTAAGCGACCACTGTGACCTTGATTTTCTGGCATCAGTTTTAAGAAAAATTTGCAGTCTAGTGTTGTCAAATGATTTTTCATAAATGTGTCCCATGCTAGATACATTACCATAACATACCATGCATAAAAATGCACCAAAATCAGGTAGGCCAAAATTTGCATCTCGTAAGGAAATCGTTTTAAAAAATGGGAAATCATTGAAGGAGATGTCAGATTTACATCTTGTGATATTGCACGAGAAGTAGGCATATCACTATCAACGGTTCAACTTATTTTGAAGAAGCATTTGAAAGTCAGAAAGATTTTTGCTAGATGGGTGCCACATCTGTTGACTGATGAGCAAAACAGACAACGGGTTAAAGTGGCCAAAAAGCTGCTTCAAGTGTTTCGAACTCATGACACAAAGCAGTTTGCCAATGTCGTTACAGGTGATGAAACTTGGGTCCATTAGTTTGAGCCCGTCAGATAGGTTGGCAATAAAATTTGGGCCACTAAACGAGTGCAACGAAGGTTTTGTATGCAATTTTCTTCTCTGGTGGACAGTCAGGGGCATAACCTGTATAAGTTACAATATATATCACTTGAAGAAGTTAAAATTTTGTCTTTTCAACAATGATTTCAAAGTGAGGCCATCGAAAGTAACTTATTTAGGTTATATCTGAAATTATTTACGCCAAGGTCAAATTTTAGGACGTCAAAAATATAACTTATTTAAGTTAAAAAGTAGCTTATTTTCTGATCTTCAATGACCTTGCGTACAAATTTCTAGACGATGCGTACACATATTTATTGCATAATCGTAAAGTTATGTAATAGGTATTTCAGATAAAATTACCCACGTGGCCGTGAAAATAGCAGTAACTCCGAAATATGAAGATAAAAAAGACAGATTCACTCAAACAGGTTACTTTTGTATTTGTTGCTAAAAAGTTAACTGCTTTAAGTGATATATTTTTTAACTTTTGGAAGTTATGCACCTGACTGGTGAAGTAGTTGCAAAAAAGTGCTGGTGGGAAAGGACAAAAGCATCACCGGAAAGTACTACAAAGACGCAGTACTGAAGAAACTGAAAAAGTATGATCGGAAACGACGCCCAGTCGCTGGTTATAAACATACCCATCTTCTACATGACAATGCCCCCGCTCATACCTACGCAATAGTTACGGCGTTTTGAAGAAAGAAAAAGTAACTGTTTTGCCTCACCTTCCGTATTCCCTAGACCTTGCCCCATGTGATACCTTTATGTTTCCGAAATTGAAATAATCCCTTGCTGGGCGGAAATACCAGAACTGACAGGCACTTGGATCTGCTATTCATCAGTACCTTATTACTGTGCCCAAATCAGCGTACCGTGACGCCTTCAGGAAGTGGATACATCGGCTAAAGCTTTGCATTCCTAGCCACGGGGAGTACTTCGATGGCATGAAATGAGCACTTTTTGGCTAACTTGAAATTTGAAGTCTCCAGCTAGAAATAAGCAATTCTTTTCGAACATCCCTCGTAAGTACTACATTACAAAACTTGACCAAACACAGAAGTTGCGTCGGCGAGATGTTTGATGAGTTTGAGTGCCTATCTCTAGAGGCCCATAGGGATCGGTCCTCCCTGCGTCTCTTTCAAAATCCATATTGGTGCTGTGTCTATCTCACAGTTTGAAAACCTGCGCGGATCCAGAAAGTTTTGTCAGAGGGGGTCCAGCTTTGACAAAGTTTTGTTTTCTTTTTGTTTCCTTTTTAGTTTATGAGGGGAGGGAGGATCCAAATACCACTATAAGCAGGCCATCATCGGCCCGCCAGCGAAACGCCAATTAAAATGGCTTTTCGCTGGCGTGCCGAAGATGGCCCAACATTGAATGGGGCGGGGGTCCGGACCCCAGTTCTCCCCTCTGGATCCGCGCATGGAAAAAAACTACCAGGTAATCACATAGTGCACAATATTGTAACTACCAGACATACCGAGTGAGTAATGCCCTGAAACTTTACCCCCGCCCCGAACTATTCCACGATGGAATCTTTCTCCTTCGGCGGCCAATACCCAGACCGCAGAAGAGTTTAAGCCACTCCTCACTCAGTAAAATCTTATCTTACGTTGTTGTTTTTTTTCAGTCAAATTTTCTCAAAATAAGCACTCCATGGGGCAATGATCGTAATTTGGTCGAGCCAGTAACAAAAGTTCCTATAGGTTCAATTGGTGTTGGAGTTCCTTGGCCCTTTGTTAGGAGAGTATGAGCTGAAAATCAAGCAAGTCGTCTTTCTCTGAACCACCTCAGCCTTATGAATGTCTCAGTTTTGGTGTTCGGATTCCAAACAGATGGTATATTCAACAATTGGTCTTAATGCTTAAAAGACTATATTCTGTTAAACTGCATTGGTCCGAGAAAAACAACGACAATAACGGGTACAAATGTTTATTACATGTATCAATGGATAAATAAGCCGCGAGATGTGATCTCAAACAATATGGCATTTTGACAACTGTAGACTCAGACGAGCCTGTGCAGCCTCCTCCGAAGCTTAGAAACTCAACATTCTGTTCAGCCAGTAGCTTTACAGTCATAGAATATTCAAGCGACTAGCAAAGGCTTTGACCAGACTGTGCGTATGCGCAGGCTGGTCTGAGTCTTTGCTGGTCACACTTACCACATTGTTGGAAATCTCATGTCACGGCTCAAATGCAGGGCTCAATCTATTTAGGCTGTTAAGTAGGCTGTTAAGTAGGAATGCAAGTTTCAGTATTAGAAGAACTCAAAGTTACTCAGTTGTAAAGTGCTTGAATCGAGGTCTAGGGGGTTCGCGGCTGGTTCGAACCTTACCGGTGGTTCTGCGTTGTGTTTTGAGCAAGATACATTTTGTTTTGTTTGTTTGATTTGATTCTTTAGGTGCCATCAACAATCTTACAGTTATGTAGGGACTGGACTGAACCAGTACTGAGCTAGGATTAAGGCGTCTTGCTCAAGAACACAATGCAGTGACGCCGTTTTGTAAGATACATCATCCTCTGCTTACTACTGGTCAACACAGGGAGAACTGTCCTGATATGACTGGAAATTTGTTGACTGGTACGTAAAAAATCAAAATAAAAAAAACCAAAGGGGGTTGCAGCTGAACTGTAATATCTTTTTATAGCTTGTATTTTTTACCGTGTGAGCTTCTAATCCATCGGGCCACTCTGTGACTTGGGCACGGGTATTACGTGTATGGCTTTAATGACACATACTAAGGACTTTGAAAACGCATCACCCTGATTAAATCCTTTATTTGACAAACACTGAGAATGTCAGCGAGATAGTTATTATTGCCTATCATAGTTTGACTATCTTGTAGTGTGTCCTAGAAATTTCATGGTTGTAATGTTACTTTAAGGTGATGAAAAAGTATCCGTTCTAAGACAGGGGTGGTGGGTTTTGAAGGACACAAATTCAGCTGCAATTTAACACGCGTTAGTTTCGATTCCTAGTTCAACAAAATTATGTCCTTGGCTTCTTTCACGATTGCGCATTCATCATTGAAGGATTAGAAATGAATTGACAGTTTGGGTTGCTCAAAAATACACCCCTTTAAAATTACCGACATACCCCACCCACCCAGATTACTATAGTCTAGTAATAAAATTCAACGTCTTGGTCCTTTCAAAGTTTTGATTTCATACGTCCGGTTTTATTGGGAGAGGCTAAGGGCATACACAAATGACAGATTATTCATTTATTACGCTTGTATCACGTGTCCTTTGTATTGTGCAAGTGACGTTAACGTAAATTTTTAAGACGTCCTCGATTACATGACAGCATAGCTCCTGCAACGATTTACATCAAAACGTCTTCCCCACATGCTTGTCAGTGTATGTAATCAATATCAGTAATGAAAGCATGCATAAAGGTAACTAATGGAGATATTTCTAAAAAGGAGCTATAAATTGATGGTTTAAATTTGACGTTGATTTTCGAAATTTTGAAGTTATCAATTACTTTTAATTAAAAAATGTCTATAAACTCTTTTGGTAACATGACATCATATACGCCACAGTTTAAACATAAAACTAATCAAAAAGCTTCATTTATATGTGCAGAAAGGTGCTGGATGCTGTATGTACCCATGTGACGTCATCAGCAGCGTCACGTGATAATGCAGTCAAATTAAGGACTGATTCATACCAATTCTGGGTTGCACATTAAAAGCTGCGAGTAACTGTTCAATCTCATATACGGTTTGCAAGAAAAGTGCAAAAATATGGTGATGCGTTTTCAAAGTCCTCTAGTATAATTTTTGTGATCTCTAGTCACAAATAGGTCGGGTATATCGTGAAAATTGCGAGAGTTTAAAAGTTGTAACTAAGTAGGACTTAAACGTGTAAAGTTGCGCATCATGTACTTTAATAATAGCAAATCGTTAAACAGATTAACAGAAAAATAACCCTTTCACGTTTTCGAAGTTTGATAGTTCCAAACAGTCCGCAAGTATTGTTAGAAATAGCAAATAGAAAATTTTACACATGTCACTTATTAAGGCCAGCAAAGTTCTGATCAGGCTGCGCTTGCGCATGCATGTGCAATATGACCAGAGCCTGTGATATTAAGATAGTTGCATTTAACAACTGGATTGGTCTACTGAGGCGTGGAAATCAACAACTTTTTATAAAGTAAAACATAAACGTGTTCAATTTCACAGTAGGTGGTTTCAGTTACTGAAGAAAATAGGACAAAGTCGGGTAAATTCGGACCTCAGTATATTCGGACAAACGTTTGCAACAGTGGAAATCCAGATGAGACGGCTCCTTATGAGCCGTCTCATCAAAATTTTCACTGTTTGCTTAGTTAATTTATTTTCTATTCCAATAATTGAACTATGAAACAAACAAAGTGGCTGTCCGAATTTAGCTGTGTGTCCGAATATATCCGACTTTACCTAATAGCCAGACACCGGTGAACGACGGAGCTCTGCATTTCTGGATTCAACAAAAATATCTTCAAAATGATTATTGTCTGCACAGTTTTTGCTCTATTAATTGGAGTGCCTAGCGGTAAGTCGTTTCTCTTCTACTTTTTTTCTGATTTTGCTCATCGCTGTATGAACGCATTTCTTTAAATGAGCTATCTGGGCCGCGACATGTGATTTCTAACAATGTGGAATTTTGACAAGTGTAGGCTCAGACGAACCTGTGCAGCCTGCTTTTAAGCTTAGAAACACCAAATGCTGTTCAGTTAGTAGCTTAACACTCATAGAATATTCAAGCGACTAGCAAAGGCTCTGATCAGACTGCGCATATGCGCAGGCTGGTCTGAGCTTTTGCTGGTCGCACATACCACATTGTTGGAAATATCATGTCGAGGCTCATCTTTTAGCTTCTAAGACTCACCCTAGGAAGCCAAAACGTACATGTATAGCGTCCGCACACCCCAAATAGACCAAGTAATGACGCAATTAAATGCCCAGTTCATTTGCATGATTTGAGGGCCTCTTACTAAATAGCTGCGCACATATGTTTTACCTATTTTCACGTTCTACAATCCTCCCCATTTTCATTAACTCACCATTAACTCACCATTACCGAGGTCGTATCAAGCTGCTAGGCAACTTCTAAAGACCCATTTGGACATCTTCTCACAAAATTTGAAAACACTGTTTCACCCGGGATGTAGCATGATGCATTGAATTTGAGCTCATGTCCATGCCAATGTTTATTAAGACTTGATTTGAACGAATTCAGTGAAGGTGCCGTCACTACTGAGTTTGGTAGAGAGTTGCACACATCAACAAATCGGTTTGAAAAGACACTGGATCTCACTTTGAGCCGTGACCGAGGTTTGAAGATCTTCAGGCTGTTTCCCCTTGTCGACAGTTCTGACATGTTGAAAAAAAACTTATCTATATCGACTCGATCGATTTGGTTGAGGATTTTATAGACTTGTATCACATCAGCTCTTAAACGTCTATATTCAAGAGTAGGAAGTCCCAATATTTTTAATCTGTCCTCGTAGGTGCGACCTGAGAGTGAGTTGACCAAGCGTGTAGCTCTTCTCTGTATGTTTTCCAGCGTGATACTATCTTTTTTATACATTGGTGACCAAACCGAGGTGGCATACTCCAAGTGTGGACGTACCAGGGATTTATACAGATTAAGAAACATGGCCTTATCAATGTAGGTAAAGCTTCTAAATATCAGGCCAAGATTCCTGTTTGCTAGCGCAGCCTTTTTGGATATGTAATCTCTGAAAATCAATTTTTCATCAAATATGACGCCTAGATCCTTTTCAGTAGTTACCTGTGTTACTTCTGTTGGGTTTTGGTCCACTGACATGATATATTGTGTGTCTGGAAGATTTTTCCCAATGTGAAGATATTTGCTTTTTTTTGATATGGAAGAACATTTTCCATATTTTGGCCCATTCTTCAGCATTTTTTAGACCAACTTGCATCCTGATCCTGTCATTTTCTTCTTTGATTGGTGAATAAAGCTTTGCATCATCTGCGAATAGTTTGATACAGCAGTTTAAGACCTCTGGCATATTATTTATAAATATGAGGAAAAGTATTGGCATCAGGGCACTTCCTTGGGGGATCCCTGATGTGACTTTCCTCCATTCAGACTTGGTCCCGTTAATAACTACACGCTGTTTGCGGTTTGACAGGAATTCTTTTATCCAGTTATAGACGATGCCCTTGATTCCATATCCTGACAGTTTCCTTAAAAGCCTTTTATGGGGGACCTTATCAAAGGCTTTTGCAAAATCCAGATAGATTACATCCACATCTTCTCCCCTGTCTAGTGCCTGGGTAGCTTCTTCCATGAACTGGGTTGTGCATGATCTGCCAGAAACAAACCCATGTTGAGATTTAGTGAATAAGTTGTTTCGCTCCTGTTTACCTACTGCATTCCAGCTATAGGCAATTTTTTACAAGCAAAGTAGGAAACAGTGTAGATCCTGATCAATGTTGTTTAAAAGGGATAAATCCGGGATCAGCAGGACAACCGTTTAAAGATGGCCGTACGCATATGCGATACATGTAAGTACCCAGGCGAAAATTTTATGAATTGACCACACTTTAGTGTAGATATTATGATAATTGGACCGAATAGGGAGAAAACCTGTCAGTGGAGTTTCGAACAAGTAATATCCAGAACCGCCTGCTCAGCTACAGAGACAAGCTATAGAATCTTGGAATTTTGAGCATGTTTAGCAATCAGAGAGCGAATACCAAAGGCGCCGATCAGACTGCGCAAGTAGTAATGTTTTGTTTATCTAAACCTGTGAGTATACACAAAATAAGGAGCCTGGGAGCGCAGTGGCTCAGTGGTAGAGTGCTTGACTCGAGACCAAAGGGCAGCGAGTTCGAGCCTCACCGGCGTCACTGCGCTGTGGTCCTTGGGCAAGACACATTTTACCTAACTTAGTACTGGTTTAACACAAGAAGACCCGTCCCTGTTTAACTGAAATATTATTGACGAGACGTAATGAATCAAATTAAACAAAAAAACAAAAAATAAGGAGCCTGCTCAAACCGAGTAAAGCTCCTCAGCTGAAAACGCCCGCTGTCCGTCATAAGTCCTGATACATCGGAAAAAGAGCCACAGATTTTAGCCACGCACTCCAAATGTTATTTTGAAGTAAACACGAAGTTCAGCTTTATCGAGGCGTGGACACGAATGTAATGCTTGGTTCAGCTTAATGGGGGTACAACCTCCATATAACACATTTGTGTCACCAGTCATGCTTATAGGGGTGTTTAGACGGCATGATTTAGTCGTCCTGTGCTAAAACTCATTCCCGCAAGTCACGACTTTTGTCATCTGCTATCTCATCTGCTTATGTTCTTAGGTAGTCTTTATGGCGAACAATATGGACTAGTTTAAAAAAAAACATACATGATAAAATCATGTATGATTTTGTCATGTATGTTTTTTTCTGTTTAGACGGCATGACACTGGCATGTGTGATTTCTTTCAACAGTGTAGAAAACTGGCTCGTCACCTTGAGCTTTCTCATCATACTCTACGTTGTTTCATTGCTATAGCTTGGAAAATGTGTTGAAACTCATTCCCGCAAGTTACGACTTTTGTCAGCTGCTATCTCACCTGCTTATGTTCTTAGGTAGTCTTTTTGGCGAATAATAAGGACTCAGATCAGACTGGTCCCTAGTCTGGTCAGGGTTTATAGTGTTTGCTTCCATGATACGATCTTATGTTAAGTGCACTTGAATATATGAAGCAGGTTAATAAGTAGAAATCACTTTCAGGACAAAATACTGGCTTGTTGAGTTATCTATTGTATCTTGCTTGAAAAGCAATTAACCCCAGTGACCTCAAAGCTGTAATGCAAATTCGCCATGATTTTGTAATGGCGAATAGAATATGCCATATTCCCCATGACTTGTCAGCCAGACTTTTAAAATCACACATGACTCTGTAAAAGCAGTATTTACGAGGGCTGTTCAAATATGAATGCAAGTAGCTTCATAACTTTCTTCACATATATGCTACGACAAAATGTCATACATTTCTGGAAAAAACTATTTGTCGCCTTTAAAATGGCACGAAACATAAAGAAACACTCACTATATGTCTCGAGTTACAGACGCTTATATAAAAGCCATTCCTGTATACTGAAGTTTTTCTGAAGCAAATTTCCATACACGTTTTGGTACATGTGTGGATATAGTGTCATATTTTTGTAAGTTTGATACAAAATGGCACCAAATTTTAGATGCAAGTTTAAGGTATATTGACAATGTTGCTTGCAGGAAAAAGTTTATATAATCCTGTTTCAATCTCGAGGAAACAGGCACGTTTGTGACGTAATTAATTTTATGATAAACGCCAATTTGAGTTATCTACTGGTGATGCAATAATGAACATCGCTGTGTCTTTTTCTTTGCTTCTTGATTAAAACATGCTTAATATGTCATAAGGAAGTTTTCAAAATGCTCCGTTAGGGTGTTTCATTGTTTGGACTTTTTCTCTGATCACCTATATAATTAAACCAACTGTTCTCTAGTATAAAACAATACACCTAGACCAAATTTCAGCTCAATCCATCAATGTTTGAACCTCCCCCTACCTGTTCGAAGTTTTGACCCGAGGCCATCTGTAGGCAATTTTCACTTCAATAAGGGTATCATTTGGAATATATTCCACCAACATTCTTTTGTTGTAACTGTGCAATACCAATAATTTGAAGTTGTTTTAACTCATCTATGCCCATATTTTATAATAGAAATACTGAATTAATATAATGATTCAGTTAGATAACATTGTCAAAATGTTGTGTTTTTCCTGAAAATTGAAAAAAATAATTTAGGATTGTTTTTTCCATGTGCAAGCATTCAAGGCAAAAACCTGAGGGCTATTATCAATCATCTGGTCTAGATCTTTACTGTTATGTTTTAATACTTATTGATGTACATGTACTAATTTGATTGCAATTATAACAATACCATATATTTCAGAGTGTTTAGTCTTAATGATGAAAGTAAGAAAGAGGGCAAATACTGACTGTATTGTTCTAATAGATAAAAAGTGATTTGTTAATTGAGACATCCTTGTTATTTTGGATACGCCAAATAATAAGTGAGTATGAGCAGGAAATGCCACAATCACACACTACAGATCAACCCATAGTACCGTGAGGAAGCAGCAAAGAACAATGAAAGGAAAATGACATTCAGAAAACAATAAAAGTAAAGCAACCAGCTCTCTCTTCTGCAGCGCCAAGATTACAAAACTAGAAAAGCCACAAATGTTTGCAAAACAAAAGAAGGACCTTACACAAAACACCCACAAGCAATGGGACTCAGCATCAACAAATAGTCATCAAATAGGAATACAACCAAAGACTCAGAGAATCATCCCAACAGGCTTATATATGGGAGAATACTATTGGTCCATCTTTAAGTGTAATTCCAGGCCATTCAACTTCCTCAGGTCAATGTTCTCCACTAGGACCGAAAAATAAAGAGTGCAAACGACCAAGACACTGATGAGCAGCTCGTGTTAACTGAAACAACACATACAATGTCTGGCAGCTGAGTAAGAAAAGTACTTTAATGACCAATCTCAGTGTATGGCACATGCAAACCAGTGAACATCATTATTCATATGTTAGGACACAAAAGCTTTAAACACTGGACAGAATCATGGCTCCCCAACACTTTTCGAATAAGAGCTTGGTAAAGGCATCAGGTGGCTAGCATGTAGAAATGTCATATTCAACATTCTTGAAGCTCCTGGTCCTGTGACAGGTATGGGAACTTAACTAGGTGCTTTGTTAAGTTCATTGTTTACAACTCTTATCCATCAGCTATGTGTACCTAACAAATACCATTATTCATGAAATTTAGACAGACCCTAGGCGGTTTGAAATAGGTTCTCTCACACACAAGTTGACCCGTTACAGCTTAGACAGATATTGGCAAGAAGTTTCTTGCCCTCACACCTTTCTGATAGCAAGATAATTTTATGTGCATCACTGCTTACAGCAGCACCTATATGAAGATGACTTCGGAAGAGACGTCTACAGAGAACTGTGAACTTGTCATCAAGAGTCTGGGTGGACAGGTTATTCGCCCGAGACTTTCAATGAGACCTTTGGTGCATTACACCATGCCAAATTTTTTGGCTCCTGCTTGTAAATCATGAAGCTTGTTATGTTGTTGTTCAATGTAACACACCAGGCCTTCTCACACCAAACTTGCTTGCCTAAACATATGACCACGAGTATAGGACCAGGAATCCTTCAACCCAAGAGTTGGTTGCTGAGGCACCATGATTGGACATGGAGTTACATTGTATTGGAGCGGATGTGCACATACCATGACATTGGTGCTACAATTGTACGGGTAGTTATACAGTCTCTTCTATAACACCTATGGTACCTTACTGAACACCTTGTAATCCCTGCCTTTTTTATGAGTGCGTTTCCTGGTGTGAAGAAAGTTATAGTTACACAGTACACAAGTTCATTTGTATCCTTCAATACCTCTTCAATACTTCAATGCTCTCAAGATCTCATGAGAGATCCATGGGGATGCTTCCCCTGAGCATGCTGAGTATTTGGTTTTCATTTGGATGACTTGTAATATCACAATTACTGTTTGATTTCTTTGAATGTCACTATCACTCATCCAATCACTTTATACCTTTTAGAACAATATAGTATACCACATAAGCCGCTGCTAGGGGGCGTGGTAATTGTAGCACTTTCCATTAGTTCTCATAAACAGACTCAATAAAACCGAGTCTGCTGTTTCTTATATTTTAGGTTCTCTGTATTTCTGAGGGATCCGTTTTTTTTTTCAGATTATTTATATGAGCCATCATTAGTACATCACTTGTAGACAAAAATATCTTAGAAATATATGGTACAGTATTGTTATAATGATATCTGTAAAATCAAATTGGTACATCATTAGGTTTTCAAAAATATTACAGTTTAGACTAGGACCAGATGACTCTGATAAGAGCCTTCTTGAGACTGCAAATGGAAAAAATCCAAAATTGTCTTTTTTTTCAATTTTTGGGAAAAACACACCTTTTTGGCAATGTTAATTAACTGAATCATTATATTGATTCAGTATTTCTATTATCAAAATATGGGCATAAATGAGTTGAAACTACTTCAAATTATTGGTATTGCACAATTACAACAAAAGATTGCTGGTGGAATATGTTCAAAATGGTACCCTTATTGTAGGGAAATCTGCCCACAGACATCCGTATGGTCACAAATTCAATCAGGTAGGGGGAGGTTCAAACATTGATGGATTGAGCTGAAATTTGGTATGGATATATTGTTTATACCAGAGAACAGTTGGTTTAATTATATAGGTGATCAGAGAAAAAGTCCAAAAAATGAAACACCCTATGCTCCGTCCTCTATTTACGGAGTTATCACATTTTATATCATTTTTAAAAGCATTTTTCTGCTTCCTAATGGCATGTTTACATTAATTAAAATATGTTCAATCTGTCTAGTCCTCAAGACCAGGTGAGCAGGTGAGTAATTTTATTGTAAATAATGCCTATTTGGGTAAAACTTAAAGTTAACGTTCAAATTTAGATTAAAACTACAATGTTATGGCAACAAAAATTAAGTATAAGTTCTATAACCCCTTCACTTAAGGCAGTTTTAACTTAATAAAAAATATTTTCAGCGATAAAAAATTACCCACTATCCTTCAATGATTTCTAGCAACAACTCAGTATGAGCGATCAAAATATTGTCTTTTGAGTTAAAACTAGTTTAAATGTTGCTTTGTGCATTTTGTTAGAGAAAAGTTTGACTGAAAACTGAAGGGTGGTGATTTGTTTACCATTTATTTGCAAACATAAGGCGATTTTAGAGTAAAAGATTCGATGTAATTTAACAAAAACGCGTCGGATTTTCGCAACTTTCACAGAATCATTATATAAGTATATGGGGATACTTCCTTAAAACTTTCAAGAAATTTCACGAATTTATCGAAGAATTATACGCTTGTCTATATCACTAGTATGTTCGAAGCATTGAGTTTCTGAGTATACTAAAATGACCCTCATTCAAAGGGCTATAACTCGATAAGTATACCGTATTTTCTTTAGGTCTGGTGCCAGCTTAAAGGCGACATAAAATTCTTTATAAAAACGTATAACTTTTTTTCGTAGCACATATGTGACGAAAGTTATGAAGCTACTTGCATTCATATTTGAACAGCCCTCGTACACGAGCTGATTTGTAATGTATGACTGATTCAGGCTGACAAAATCATGCCGCCTAAACGCACTTTATTATGTGCTTTATGTCCCAGAAAACATCTCATGTCAGACCTGTTCGGTTACTGGATACAGATAAACTATTTTCGAACCAAACCAAACTGAGTTTAACCCATTTATGCCGAATGTATTTTCCCATCATTATCAATTGGATGAGTTCATTCTCAATTTTAGGGTTATTGGGTGGTATTTTTCATTTTTATTCATAATTTAAAAGAACTTCTGTAAGCAAACAGTGGAGAACCTGATCAGACGCCGCGTTTTGCGGCGTCTGATATGATTTTGCACTGTTTGCCGATGTCCAACAAAAAGGACGCTAGGCTTATATATACTCGAACAAAAGAAGAAACGTCCGGTTTTCATGGTACTGTATCTCTTTGATCCAATTAGATGGCTCAGCAAAAAATATACCAAAATGTTTATCAAACGTCTCACACGCAAAAAATGGTAACTATTTGATTTTATCTTCTTATCTGGAAGAGTTATTGAACCTAAAGTGAAAACAGCTCATTCCACTATCAACAGCAAGTTGATCATCAAAACGTGGCACATTTTACGTAAAATGGCAACCAGGAACGTCCGACGATGACAAAACATCTAAAAATCACAAATGTATTTATAAAACGAGCGACATTGCATTTCAAAACCGTTAATATACGAAGTCAACGGAAATTACCTCCCTTTGAATTAAACAAATAACAATATAAGATCCTCAGATTCTCCTTAAACTAGCATCATTTTGACACCGTTTTTGTTTTAATTTGTTGTGCTTGTGTATGACAACGATTACACAAAACATAAAAATAAAAAACATGGCTGATGTCGGCCATCACATATTCACTAAATGTGTGTTTTATACCCCACCCCTTACTGAAAAAACAAACAAGTGAATTTCCAGTATCAAATGTTTTTATGCTGATAAGTCTGAATTAATAATAAAATGCTTGTGATGACGAAGAGGAAATTAAAATTTGACCGACTCTGTTGAATATCAAAATGCTGGACCAACAACGAATTTTCTGAGTGTCTTCACGCACGCTCTTGACCGATTTTTTGTGACGTCAGGGTAAGTTACAGATTAATGGTTGCGGTCGCAAAAGCAAAGTTTACATCTAACGTGCATAACATCTTACTAGAGAGTTTGCTCAGTGATGTTTTAATGTGCTTGAACGGTTCGGAATTATGATGAACACAAGCTATTGATGTTGTGACTTTTGAATTAAAGGGTACTCGTGTTCTCTGAGTTGTCAGCGGCTCTACTGGTTATCAAATGAATTTCGTTTAGGTGCATAACGTTTCTAAATAATAACAGCATGTAATGTGAAAATTTGAATGAAATGCGTTCATACATTAAGAACTGGCAGGCATAGACGTCAAGCGGACATAACTTTATTGTTTGAGTATAGGTTAAAAATTCAACTGCTCATGAAAAAACATGTCTAAATAAAAATACAGATTATTCTACCTTTCTAACTCTGAGACGATTCTTTTGAGCAGAAAAAATGTTTAACTGATGGAAAGGAAAATCATTCCCAATTTTACACATCAAAATTTTGCCAATTCGATCATCATTGCTTTAACATTTTAAAGCTGGCCCGAGATTATAACGGTTTCCATGCTCAACTCAAGTGAAAATGAAATGTCAGCTGCTTATAAAACCTTTAAAATTCTCAGCTGCTGTAGTTATCCTGTTTATGAGTATTAAATACCAACTTAAATTTACAAGCAGGGTAGATTTCATGCTTAAAAAATAAAAATAACCAAGAGTATGGTGGCTGGTTTGTGCCATTTCGTTATTTCATCTATTCGCCTGGCGTTATGGCGCGGCGCCAAGACGAATTAACGCCAAGCGAAAAGACGAAATAACGAAAAAAAACGCCAAGCGAAATAACGAATAGACGAAATAACGCCAGGCGAAAAGACGAAAATTAAAACGAAATAACGAAATGGCACAAACCAGCCACCATACAAGAGGCATGGTCTATATCTTCCAGGAGCTGACGCCTGCGTCACCGATGATAATAAGGGTATAGTCGACACAGGGGTGAACAGCATTATCGGGGCGCTGGTTGGTGCTGGTCATTTTGATCTTGCGACACAACAAATAGCGACGAGTGTCCCAGAGATGTTGACGTATCTTTGTGACAGGTAAGCTAAGAGGGGATCAATCGCATTGCATGACCCTTGGGTCTGCACTATAATCACTATGTATGTCCGTCCGCCAGTTACCAGTTAGTGAAAATGTTCATAGCTCTTGAACCACATGGCATATTTTATTTCATTCTGCAAGCATATGCATGTCAACATTTATACCACCATTACCAACTTTAGCACGAAATATCTCGTGATGTGCAAGGTCTACACTGTTGTAGGTGGTATGAAATAGTTATACCATGTTTGTCCACCTTTACGTAAGATAATCCACTCGCTAAAGTTCGTGGATTATCTCCAAGTACAGGCGGACAACCCATGGTAAAGCTATTACATGGCCACTGGCATGCGAACCCACATCATTTTCGATAAATATGGGTTTGCTGAGCTATTGGCCGGCCTCTCCTCCCTCCCCATGTTGAAGATTAATCCTCCTATAGGCTGCGTAATGCACGAAACTATGTAGGTATTCATGCAAACACACGCACATATACAGTCTCCTTTCACCCTTCAACTATACAAGCGTGGAATAACCTTTCTGATTCAGTCAGATCAGCTGATACATTTAAACATTTTCTTACTCTGAACACGCCCAACGTACCCAAATATTATTTTTGTGGTGACCGAATGAACCAAGTCTTACATGTACACACATACTTACGAACAGAATATAGCTCATTGAACCAGCATCTTCACAAACGCAACTTGGTATGCAACCCTTATTGTATATGTGGTGAAGTTGAAAACAACACTCACTATCTCTTGACCTGCCCCCGCTACAGTCACATGCGTGATGAAATTGGTCACGGCAATTAGCCAAATAACAAACATAACAATAACAACTGATGTACTGTTGTTTTGGCACTGATGAGGTTTCAGATGAAATTAATACTTCAATATTTAAGGCAGTACAGAAATATATAAAGACTTTAAAACAATTTGCAAATTGATACATGTTATACGGCGTTTACACTTTAGTTTCCTGGACATTGGCCCCCAAACAAAACCAATCACTGTATTTCCACTCTGCTATTGTGCATGAATTCAGCGTAAACGACTCGATATCTCTTCTTCTTTTTATGTCAGAAACCTCCAGTAGTGACTCTTTGAATTTGAGTATGTATGATCCAGCGGTTTGAGCATCATTATTGATATAATGCTTGTCCAGCTGTTTGAACACTAAATCAACTGGCAAAATAATAGCAACGGAGGTAAACTGAGGTTGCTCTCTCTCTCTCTCTCTCTCTCTCTCTCTCTCTCTCTCTTATACGGAGTTCTTCTTTACAAATGTAATTATGATACTAAAAATGATAGGTATACAATTTATTGAGCAAACATGCAACATAATACAATTTCTGAGCTGGCATACATGTACTTAGTTGTATATTCGTCTTGGTTTTGGTAGCGTCTGGGCATTCCGGATTGTAACTGGGACTCTCAGGCGTTTCCAAAATGATACTATAGGCGTCTTGTACGCTGTTATGAAAAACACTAGTCAGCGCCATTCACATTGCTCATTGTATGCAGGAGATGATTGCTATAAGCAGTGGTGCTTGTTTTCAGATCCTGTCATGTGCTTGTATTTTTTAATAATACAAATTTATTAGCATATCAACAAAAAACAATGCCTTTGGCTATATACAATACAAAGCAATATGACACATCTAGCTAGTCTGTTATACAAAAACACAAGCACAGTCGGCTGCAGAGACAAACGTCACCACTCCATCCGTTACTAATACACATACGCATGTTCTTACGCATATGTATTAGGGACTGGGATGGGTCAAATTAAGATGTTTACGTCGTCTTTGCAACCATCCGTGTCATGTAAAAGAAAGTTAATAACTACATTATTTTTCAAGAGATAGCTAAGTCTTAAAGAGTTTGAGATCTCAAGGTGTTTACAGACTAAAGAATTTTGACAATTTGAGAAGAAACATTTTGGAAATTGTAGCCATAATATAAATGAGTTTTGCAACAGATGGCCAAGCAGTACTGGGCAAAAGATCTCTTCTTATACCACTATATCAAGGGGATACTAGGAGAAAATGAAATTCTGACTCCACCAGGGACGGCAGATCCTGTTCTCTCGGGGAAGAATATAATGTATATTAACGTATTATTTACTCATGCTTTGTATTTTTGAAATAATATATGGTTTAAACTAATTTTCCGACCTATTGTGGTAAGTTAGTGAAAATCCTCATAACTCTTGAACCTTATAGGATATTTGGATCAAATTTTGCATACTTATTATCCCACGCTTTTTTTAAAAAAAGCGAAGGGGATATTGTTATCGCCTCCACCCGTCCGTCTGTCCGTGCGTCCTTTATGCTATCTCTTCCTAAACCGTTGGACGAAATCCAACCAAATTTGATTTGTGCGTTACTCACATGCATGGGGCGTGCAATAGCTTTTTAATTGGGCCCCGCCGCCCTGGAGAGGGCTAAAACGGTCAAATATCATTATTTTATTAACAAAGTCAATTTTATTTTTATATACAAACTTTGTGTGTTTTCACAAATAAAAGATACAAAACATATCGAACGGAATTTTCATTCTGTCGCCTGGGTCATGCCCCAGGGGCGGGACTTGAGTTTTTTTTTTTTTTGGGGGGGGGGGGGGGTAACAAAAACTTTAGCGTCGGGATTTCCGATGGCGACTCATCGACTACGCGTGGTTGTTAGGTTTAAAGTGTTTTCACATTTTCAGCCAAGATTTGCGGCAGGCGATGGAAGACATTCAAGCAGCCATTGTGACATGTCCGGACCTACTCAATGAGGCGGCAAGTTTGCAGACGCTGCAGGTAGACGGCATCTCTTTTGGCGAGCTGTTCACGAGCTTCAGTGATGCTGATAGTTTTTGTCGTAAGTAGTGTAAAGACAGGTTACTTCGGATAGCGGGTAAATTCGGACATACATTAGCAAACAGTGAAAATCCAGATGAGACGGCTCATTAAGAGCCGTCTCATCTGGATTTTCACTGTTTGCTAAAGCTTATCTATTTTTATTCCAATAATTCAAAAATAAAAGAAACAAGGTCGCTGTCCGAATTTAGCCGATTGTCCGAATTTACTCGACTTTTCCATACAGTTTGTTAGTCTAGCCAGTGTACCGAGCTGCCAGCATACCGCAAGAGCAGATAAGGTTCTTAGCCATATTCATGAGCCGTGACATGTGATTTCCAACATTGTGACATTTTGACAAGTGTAGACACATAAGAACCTATGCAGCCTCCTTTCAATCTTAGACACTCAAAATGATATTCAGTCAGTAGCTTAACACTCATAGACTATTCAAGCGACTAGCAAAGGCTCTGATCAGACTGCGCGTATGCGCAGGCTGGTCTGAGGGTTTGCTGGTCGCACGCACCACATTGTTGGGCATCTCATGTTGCGGCTTAATAATAATGTGTGGTTTAAAATATTGAAATATGGTTTATGTTATAACAAAATACCTTTGGGTAGAAACTGCCAATCGTTTAATTAAGAGTCAAAAACAGAGAACTATTTTTTCTCTAAACATGCTAATAGTAATGGGTAAGAAAATATTTACAATTTTACCCTGACCATTTTTGTTTGACTAAACCTGTGAATTTATTCACCCTATGCGCTGTTTGCCAATGTCCCACTGAACGGACGCTGGCTTGAGGTTTATATGGGTTAAATCTGTGTTGTATTTGAGGTAACACGATGCGATATTTATAACGCATGTACAGTAAAACCTATCGTAAGAGGCCACTCAAAAATATACAAAAACAAAGATCTTAATTGAAAATGATAGCTTAATGAAGGTCGAAAGTATTACAGAATGCTCTCCTTGACTTTTGACCCGCATTAAGCGATAATCGGTCTTGAAAACCGATTTATGGTGTTCTTTTTGAGTGGCCGCTTAAGTTCTTTGATGCATTCCTTGCTTCCAAAGGATACCCTTTTAAGAACATATTTGGCTTCACTACAGCTGGTGACTGGGGACTATGAGGCGGCGGTAGAACGTCTCCCTACCCTTCACTATAGTGTAGATATTATTTTCTTGTCCTTTGGGATCATGGGTTTCATTGTGGAACTTTGAAACTATTAGAGGGTCACTGATGAGGCCTAAATGGCCGAAACTAGCTACATGTAGGCTTGCCCAGAAAATATGCACACTCTGGTTTTAGTTCTTTGATACATTCCTTGCTTCCAAAAAGTACCCTTTTAAGAACACCCTCTTGGTAAAAGCTATAAATCACAGGCTTGTCTGAGTGCTCACTGCTCACCTATCCCATAAGAACCACATCGTCCGCATGATTGAAATGACTCATTACGAATGTTGGTGAAACCCATATAGTATTCGGATTATCCGTTTGTGGAGAGAAAACAACTAAGTAATTTCTGGCCTAATTCTGACCAAATATCCCTCATGCATATTTTTATCGATATCTCGGACAAAGTTCGAAAATGGATCTTTCCTGTATACGATTATTCTAAGATGGCTGCCAAAATGATTGCTTTAAACGATATTTTCCCTTGTTCTGACAGGATACTGTAGATATATAAACGGTAAAAAAACTGTAAGTTAACAGGAGGTTGCTAATCTGACACCTCTTTTTTGCACAAATTTTCTCTTGAAACAACTTGAGGCAAACATGCCTTCATCGCTAAATGTCAAAACATTAAAACAGCAACAATAATAATAAAAACAACATCACCAACAACAGCAATTACTGTTATTGTTTAGGGTCCTGTGACGCAGTGAAAGCCTGCGAGCTCGACTTCAGATCGAGGAGTCGCTGGTCCGAGCTTCACCGGTGGCACAGTGATGGGTACATGAGCAAAACACTTTATCATCATCTGCTTAATACTGTTTCAGCTTAGGAAACGTCTAGACATTACCGAAAAAGGGTTGACTGAGAAATTAAGCATTTACCCTCCCAACAAACAACTGTTATTGCTATTTTTATTCAAACATATAATTTTAGTCGAATATACGCAGAGCGGCTTTATTAAAGTTTACACCAATTAACAGTATGAGCTGCCACTGGATTTTGCGTAATTAAAAGCCCTGTCACACTATAACGTTTAAGCCAACGTATGCCGACGTATGAAATATATATTGAGTACGCTGGCATACGCTGAAATCTAATAAAAAAATCAGAGGAAGCCTCTCTCTGAACTTATGCATAGCGTACGCGAAACGAACATAGAACGTATGTCTAACTTATGAGTAGCTTATTCATAACTTATTCCCGACGTAACATACCTTATACTTGTATCAGCGTATAAAAGCGTATTTCCAACATATCACTAGCGTTCTTGAAACGTATGCACAACGAACGTCTAACGTATGCTGAATTGTACATATTACGTACGTTAACGTATGTATAACTTACATGTAGCGTACTTCTAACTTATGTCAAACGTATAGAACAGTACAAAATTTTGGGCCCGGTTTTTCATATGACAACGTATACCAACGTACTGTAGCGTGTTCGTAACGTATTTAGAACGTATCTCTAACTTATTCAGCGTACACCAACGTACTTGGTGAATTTTCATATGTTGGTGCTAACGTAACTTAACGTATGCATAACTTACCCGTTGTGTACATCTAACTTATGCCTAACGTATAAGCAATACTTCTTCTTCTCCCGTTAAGTGCAGGGCCCTCTCTGGAGCATTATCGCACTGAATATTTACAAGGTGTATCTGAGGCGTGGTTAAAAACTGGTAAAAGCGATTTAAAAACGGATAAAACATTCCTCAGTTGTATTTAGTAGTGACCGGGCAGCCCTCCCTTGAAGGTCTCAGAGGTTGGCGCTGTGACGACACACTCTGGTAGCTGGTTCCAAAGGCGTATCCCTGATGGAAAGAAGGAGCACCAATAGGCGTCGGTTCTACAGAATGGTTGTAGGTAGCGCATGGAGTTCCCTCGTGTACTGAGAGTGGCTGGATGAAGAAGAGATGTAGCTGAGATGTCAATAAGGCCGTATGTAATCCTGTACATCATCACCATTTTTGCCTCTGTGCGTCTTTCTTGTAGGGTTTCCCATCAGTGGTCGGAAATAATTTCCGATACACTGCTTGTGGTGCGGTAGTCCCCTGTGACGAATCTTGCAGCGCGGCGTTGGACACCTTCCAACTTGTTGATGTTGGACTGTGTGTAGGGATCCGAGGCTGATGAAGCATATTCCAGGATGGGCCTGACCAGGGTTTGGTAGCTCTGCGCTTTGGTGTGGCTTGGGCAGTTGTACAGGTTTCTTCTCAGGAAAGCTATGCTGTTATTGGCCTTCTTATTAGCTTGGTCTACATGGGCATTCCATGAGAGGTTGTCTGTAAGGGTGACGCCAAGGTACTTCCTGGATTTGACAGTGGCGAGTTGGTGACCATGGATGGTATAAGAGCCAGTTGTCTGATTCCTCTTTTTGCTGATCCTGATGACCTCACACTTCAGCGGGTTGAAGAACATCTGCCAGTCCCTTTCCCTGGTCTCTAGATGACTGCGGTCTTCCTGTAGTATGTGGTGATTTTCTGTAGTCCTAATTCTTCTGTATAGTAGGCTGTCATCCGCAAAAAGCCTGGTAGTTGAGGTGACATTCTTCAGGAGGTCATTGATGTAGATGAGTAATAGGATCGGGGCAGAGAACAGTGCCCTGAGGAACACCAGATACGACAGGAACATATGATTATGTTTTCCCTTCCACAAGGACCTTCTGGCTCCTGCCTGTTAGAACGCTTTCAATCCAGGAAAGAAGTTGGCCTCTGATCCCGTAGTGCTGGAGCTTCAGCAAGAGGCGTCGATGGGGAACCTTGTCAAAAGCTTTACTGAAGTCCAGCAGTATTGCATCAATTTGTTCACCATCTTCTATTCCTGAGGCTAGGTCTTGGATGGTTAAGATGAGTTGACTCTCACATGATCGTTTCTTGCGGAAACCATGTTGGTTGTCCGAGAGTATGTTGTGGAAGTCGAGGTGCTTCATTACTTGGTTGTGAAGTATATGCTCCATCACCTTGCAACAGACAGCTGTTAACGAGATTGGTCTTTAATTGGTGGGTGTGCTGCGGTCACCTTTCTTGAAGATAGGAGTGACATCTGCCGTCTTCCAGTCATCAGGCACATAACCTTGATTTAGAGAAGCTGTAAGAATCAAACATAGAGCAGGAGCTAATTCGTTTGTAGCCTCTTTGAGGAACCTGGTTGGTATCTTGTCTGGTCCTGAAGCTTTGTGAGGTTTTAGACCCCGTAGCAGTTTCTTCACTCCTGCTGTGCCGATCTCAAAGGCTGGGACATCAGGAAATGGGCTGGGTCCTAATGACGATAGGGAGGATGTATCTTCCTCTGTGAAAGCACCGGCAAACTAGTTGTTGAGGGTGTTAGCTTTGACATGAGGGTCGCTATGAGCAACACCGTCTCTTCTCAATGGGGAGATGCCGCTACTATCACATTTCTTTGCTTTAATGAAGGACCATAGCTTCTTTGGGTTGCTGTCATCTCCAGAGGCAAGGTCTTCAACATAGTTGTTGTAGGCTTTCCTACAATAGAACTGGGTCTCTTTCTGGAGATTCTTGTATTTCTTGTATTTTTGGATGTCCTCATGGAAATTCGTTTGTTGAGCTCTGCGAGAGGCGTTTTTCTTGCGTCTGGAGAGTCTTATCGCATTCCTGTTGATCCATGGTTGGCTGAATCTGGTCGAAGTCATTTTGGTGGGGACATTGTCTGTGATGGCTTGATGACACATATCCTTAAAGTCACCTTATAATTGGTTTATATCCGTCGACGTCTTATTCTTTGCCATGAATGAAGCTGATTCGAGACTGACACTCTCCTTTATGCCGACATAATTAACATGCTTCCACAAGAAGATCTTACGCTGTGGTGGTTTACTGCGGGTAGCTGAAATGTTGCTCTCAACAAAGACAATGTCCTGGTCGCTTACCCCTGGGACTGGTTTGCATTTCTGGATAAGTGAGGGCCTATTTGTTATGAAGAAATCCAGTGTGTTCTTTTCTCTTGTTGGGAACTTCACCATTTGCTCAGATCCATTGTCATATACAGTGTCTAGAAACAGTTGATTTAGGCTGCTTGGATTGCTGTGACCATTAACTGTATTCTTGTCCCAGTCAATGTCTGGAAGATTGGCATCCCCAGCTATCCAGATGGTAGATCTTGGGTGTGACTGGTAGAGGCCTCTCATATTGGAGCATATTTCTTCGGCATATGCCTGCTGGGCCTCACCATTTGGGGGTCTGTAAAGCGCACCAATGATAAGTGTGTGTTTTCTAGGACATTCAAACGATGCTGCTGTGAACTCTGTATCAGTATCCATATCAATTTCTGTGCCATTAATTGTGTCTTTGGTAGCAATCAACACACCCCCATCCGGGCTCCCCTTTCTGTCTTTGCGTGCTTCTATGTGGAAGCCACGTGGGAGGATCTCACGCTCATAGATACCAGGAGACAGACATGTTTCACTTCCTATTATTATATCAAGGTTGCACTCCGTTAAGAGAAGCCAGAATGGGGTTGGCATACGCTGAAGATTTTTTATGCAAGTACAAAATTTGGGGATCTATTCGCCGTATGACAACGTATACCAACGTATAGTAGCGTGTTCTTAACGTGTTAAAAAACTTATCTCTAACGTATTCAGCGTAAACTAACGTACTTGCTTAATTTCTCATACGTCCGCATACGTTGGTGCTGACGTACCTTAACGTATGCATAACTTACCTGCTGCGTGCATCTAGCGTATGCCTAACGTATAAAAGCAGAACGTTCGCATACGCTGTAATTTTTTATGGACGCACAAAATGTTGGACCTCTTGGCCCTATGTCAACGCATACCACCGTACTAAAGCGTATTCGTAACGCGTTTAAAACTTACGCTCGTATTTCTAACGTACTCAGCGTATACCAACGTACTTGCTTATTTTTTCATACGTCGGTATACGTTGGTGCTATACGTCGTAGTGTGACAGGGCCTTTAACGTTTCTTAGTTGTTCATACAGTAATACCTGTGTAAAACGGTCACTCTAAATAAGACTGAAAATTTGTTTTCAAGGCCATATATCGCTTATTCTAACACCCTTCGCCTGTAGAGCCAACGGTTACAAACAGTGATATATCGGACAATAATTCACAGCTTAAGTGTGTGATAGCTGACGTCACTAGAAAACGACGTCATTCATAGCGTTAGACGGTGTAATGCCGTTTTTACGCTTGGACGACGTTACAATTACATGTAAACGTATGCGACATAGTCTGAGTAATGGCGGGAGTTCTTCAGTGCAATGGCGGAACGTTGGAAGAAGCTTAAGACTTCGAATGTGTTTTCGTCGTGGTTGATTGTGTGTTAGAATCGAAATACGAGGGCTGTTCAAATATGAATGCAAGTAGCTTCATAACTTTCTTTACATATATGCTACGATGAAATGGTACACGTTTCTATAAAGGACTATATGTCACCTTTAAACTGGCACCAGACTTAAAAGAAAAATACAGTAAGCTTATCAAGTTATCGCCCTTTGAATGAAAGTCACGTTTGTATACTAACAGACTCAATGCTTCGAACATATACCAGTGATATAGACGAGCGTATAATTCTTCGATAAACAGGTGAAATTTCTTGAAATTTTTAAGGAAGTATCCCCATATTCTTATATAATGATTCTGTGAAAGTTGCGAAAATCTGACATGCTTTTGTTAAATTACAACGAATCGTTTTCACTAAAGTCTCCTTATGTTTGCAAATAAAAGGTAAACAAAACACCACCTTTCAGTTTTCAGTTAAACTTAATTCTAACAAAATGCACGAAGCAACATTTAAACTTGTTTTAACTCAAAGACAATATGTTGATCGCTCATTTTGAGTTGTTGCTATAAATTATTGATAGATAGTGGGTAATTTTTTAACGCTGAAAAGCATTTTTATTAAGTAAAAATGCCTTAAGTGAAGGGGTTATAGAATTTATACTGAATTTGTTTTGTCATAACATTGTGGCTTTACTCTAAATTTGAACGTAAACTTAAAGTTTGGCCACTATAGGCATTATTTACAATAAAATTACTCACCTGGTCTTAGGGATTAGACAGATTGAACATATATTAATTCATGTAAACAAGTCATTAAGAAGCAGAAAAATGCTTAAAAATTAAATAAAATGTGATTACTCTGTAAATAGAGGACAGCACATTTTGAAAACTCCCTTATGACATATTTAGCATGTTTTCAGCAAAACGCAAAGAAAACGACACAGCGGTGTTCATTATTACATCACCAGTAGATAACTCAAAATGACGTTATCATAAAATTAATGACGTCACAAACTTACCTGTTTACTCGAGATTGAAACAGAATTATATATTTTTCCTGCAAGCAACTTTAAGATAGCTACTTAAACTTGCAGCTAACATTTTGTGCCATTTTGTCTAAAACTTACAAAGATATGACACTATATCCGCACATGTACCAAAACGTGTATGGCAATTTGCTTCAGAAAAACTTCAGTAAACAGGAATGTCCTTTATATAAGAGTCTGTAACTTGAGAAATATAGTGAGCGTTTCTTTATGTTTGGTACCATTTTAAAGGCAACAAATAGTTCTTTCCAGAAGGGTATGACATTTTGTCCTAGCATATATGTGCAGAAAGTTATGAAGCTACTTGCATTCATATTCGAACAGCCCTCGCAGATCAGCTCCAGTGCGTGAATTGTTGAATAATAATTCACTGTTTGTCGGTCAGTTGTACGAAGATAAATCACTCGCGCTGCGCGCTCGTGATTTGATCTTCTTTACTACTGACCTCCAAACAGTGAATAATTACTCAACAATTCACTGCTGGAGCTGATCTATTTCTTAAATGCAGATCATAAGTATTGCAGGAGCAATACTTTCGACCTTCGTTAGGCGACCATTTGCCATTAAGATCTTTGTTTTTGTCTCTTTTTAGTGACCGTTTTACACAGGCTATATAGGTTTCTAACACAGCTCGCCTATAGAGCTAATGCTAAAAACATGATATATCAAACAATAATTCACAGTTTTGAAAGCGCGAGTAAAGCGCGCACTAGCTGATGCAATTTATTACTGCAAAATGACATAGACGATGTAACGTCGTTTTTACGCTAGAAAGACGTTACGAATACATGTAAACGTATGCGTCACAGTCCAACTATTTGCCGGAATACTTCAGTACAATGGCGGAAAGCTGGAAGAAGCTGAAGACTTCAAATGTGTTTTCGTCGTTCATTGTGTGTTAGAATCGAAATGGATCAGCTCTAGAGCGTGAATTGTTGAGTAATAATTCACTGTTTGTCGGTCAGTTGTGCGAAGATAAATCACTCGAGCTGCGCGCTCGTGATTTGATCTTCTTTACAACCGACCTCCAAACAGTGAAATATTACTTAACAGTTCACTGCTGGAGCTGAACTTTTTCTGAAATATACAATGTACATGTAAACTGGTCTAGCATTTAGGCATTAAAATAAAAAAATGTCTACAAAAGGAATAAAATCTAGAAAAATTGAGATGTACAAGCACACCATGACGCTAGTCTACTTTCTGTCTCAATTTTAATAAATTTAAGCCACTCTGTGTAAAACTAAACAATACAATGTACTCACTGTAGACTTACTTTCAAAAAGGGTCAAGCAGTTTCTAACGATACAGTAAAACAGACTATAAATTATCATACTTATAGCTAGTCTAGTCTAGTGAATATGCAATCATCTGAACTGACTTTACGATCTTTATTTTAGGTTGCCAGCCATCCCTTCCTGTCGCTTGGCTGATCCGAGCCTCTATGACACAGCTGACTCTGACAGACTCCAGCGCTGCTTTCAGCGAAATAGCTAACGTCGGGAAAATATGCGAGTAAGGTGTACACTGAAGGACTTTAAAAATGCAAATATTGAACATTTCTTATTTATTGATTTTATTGAGATTTAGCAACAATTAGTAGCTGGTGGTGGCAAGTATCTGTAAAAACGCTGTTATTCGTTATAGATAGAAGCAGAGTGTCGTTACCAGCCGATTTTACTTGTTAAAAAGACTAAAAATGTTCTGGGTTAAAAAAATGAGTTATATTTTTTTTTTCGTTTTTAACATGTTTAAAGTCCCTCAGTGTACAGTATAATCTCTTCTTCGTTTATCTTTTCATGCTGAGAATTTTGATGATGAGAAAAACTATGCTGATTTTGTCATCTGCTGATTTTTCTTCAGAATTATCGTTATCGAAAGCATCTCTGACTGTGTCAAACATTTTGGACCCAGATCAGGACCGACGTTTTGTCGGTCCTGATCTGGGTCTAAACTGTTTACAACGACATAAGCAGGTAAAGAATGAAAGCCCATAGTCTGTAACTTTTGATCTTCTAATTTT
The DNA here is from genome assembly GCA_964019695.1 of Loripinus fragilis. Taxonomy (NCBI): domain Eukaryota; kingdom Metazoa; phylum Mollusca; class Bivalvia; order Lucinida; family Lucinidae; genus Loripinus; species Loripinus fragilis. The sequence goes on from OZ026524.1 coordinate 95,099,876, forward strand.
AGAAATGAATTTTCTATTTTTCAAGAATACAGTAAAAATACTCAAATTCAGGTAAATATTTTACCATTTTCGTAAATTTTAACAAATTATCACCATCAAAACAACAGCTTTTATGTTAAAAATCAACTGTCTAGAATTATTGGAGAGACGTAAATACATGTAATTACAAACAAGAGGAAAGCACCTGTTTTTATTAGATAATTCACTTTTCCATGCAGTTTTCAGCCGTACTGAACATGTTAATTGTGAAAACATAGCTTAATTTTATTTTTACAAATGATTTAAAAAGAAAAGATTTTTTTTCGAAAAATGTTCATAGTTACAGACCTAGTCTCTTTAAGTTATAATTTAAAAATTGTGTTCGCTGAAATTAAATTAATGTTGAACTAATCATCTTCTAATTTTAGTTAATGGTTTACGCTCTAGTCAACATTTATTCAGTCATGACCGGTAATTTCCCTGGCTAAAAGTATTACTGAGCAGTAAGAATAAAATGGGCCTTAATGCGCGAACGTTTGCGAACAACACAGGCGCAGACCAGCCTGCGCATCCGCGCAGACTGATCAGCGCCTTTGTTATTTGCTTTTCGGAAAGTATTATATATAAACTTGCTACAAGCAAAATGTCAATCTTCTAACTAGTCTCTGTAGCTGAGGAGACTTGTTTGAATCTCACTTTGTCGGAAACCCCGAAGACAGGATTTCTCGCGACGAGGCCCAAATGACTTTGCTCAAGGAAACAACACCGCATCTACAGTTGATTCTAGCCCGCGATGTCTTGATTACGAGTCTAGACCCCGAGGTTATAAAACATTTTTTCATGCTCAACTCAGCTGAGTTCGAAATGTATCCTGCTCATAAATGTTAAAATGCCAACAATTGTTGGCATTTTAACATAACATTTATAAGCATGATAAATACAACAGACTGAGAAGAAAATTGTTTATTTGTCGGGTATTTTAGTTTTTATGAGCAGTTGAAATTTCGTGCTCAGTTGAGTTGAACATGAAAAAAGTTTTATAACCTCGGGCCCAGCTCTCTACCAACTGAGTCAAGGTTGTCCTCAATGCCGAATAAAAATATCCAAATGATATAGTTTAACAAAATTTTTGAGCGTAAAATAAATTGTAAATATTTTCTAATCCATCAGTTCGAACATATGTTTCATTGAGACGGTTTTTTTGAGTACCCACAACGTATGTTTTGGTTGAGAAATAAGAAAATTAAATTTTTGGTACGCACTCTTAACTAAAGGCCTGTTATGTGTATGCTTTGATGCACGGCTTTCTACTCAAGAACACACTTCAAATCAAGGCCCGTGATGACGAACCTACGTCACAGAAGGCGACCAATGTTGACTAAAAAGTGTCTTTCCCCACTTTTCCTATCAAAATATGTTTTGGATACATTTAGGAACGGTCTTTTATCAGAGTTGTTTTGTCTGTGCTGTGTGGCGTTCCCAAAAGGTATCCACGCACATTCATTTCATCCTCTTATTATTCCATCCCGTTTTGTATACCAGTGGCTGGACAATTTTGAAATAAATAAGTATGCAATTTGATCAACATACAGTCAAACAGTCAATAGGACAGAAACGGATTTCAGGGTGTAACGGATAATTCTTTTTCGACCTATGTTTAAATCAAAAACAGAAATATATTGCGATATATCTTATTATTCCATGCCATCTTACTTTGATTATCTTACTTTGATTATCTTACTTTGATTATCTTACTTTGATTATCTTACTTTGATTATCTGTGTTGTGTGACGGCCCTAAAAAGTCTCCCCGCACATATTATTTTAATCAGGGATTGCCTTCTTTCCTACTTTTAAATATCAAAACGTATATATTGATAGGATTGATTTTATCTCTCAATCAAACATTTGTTGTGGGTTCTCAAAATAATTGTCTCCATGAAGAGGTAATTTTGAGCACCCAAAACACATGTTTAAGCTGTTGGATAAGAATATACATCTTCGGAAGCCAATGGTACTAAGTCCACTTCGTTCCTTACGCACGCGTAAGGAACGAAGTGGACTTAGTATCCTTTGCTTGCGAAGATGAAGAATATATTGATAATTTTGATTAATATCTAGATCTATGGATACATGTTTTTAAATTTTACAGACAGCAGCTACAAACGGCTCTCACTGCAGTTGGCCAGGCCACCACGGAGTGTCGAGGTCCTCTAGAACTTCAGGCCGGGATTGTATCGGCCGTGCAGAAGGCCAAACTCGAAAAGATACTCCAGTTGAAAAATACAGTTTGTCCCAATTATGATTCAGGTAAGAATATTCAGGGACCAAAATAATTTCAGAACGTCAGCATTTCATTGATTTCAAAGTATTTTCACGTTTGATAGAAAATTTCGATGCTACAATATTAAGTATGCTTTTGGTTTCATTTGGATAAATAAGTAATAACCGGCCATCGATGCGTTGATGAGCGACAGATGTTAAATGAAACAAGAATTATCTTTAAAAAAGATAATCGACGAAGAATAAACGGATGGGTGTTTGGTAACCTGCAAACCACGATGAATACTAATTTAGAAGCTTTATATTTTCTGCAAGTAGAAGTTATGGCTAATTTAGACCACTATAACAGCATAGAATTAGAAACTTAATTTCCCAGTAACAAATTAGGGTAACAAAAATGCAATCACAGTATATTGTAGCTATGCATTTGACCTTTCATTAGACTTTATCGTCTCAGCACCAAATACAGATAAGTAGATCAGGCAAAAACAAACGATGTGCACAAATATCAAGTTTTAACCCTGGTTAAAATACGATATTGGCGGAAACTTGGATTGTCTCTTCTAGATGTACGGTTATTATGAGCTGCGCACGACCTGATCTCGTGGCTAAGTGGTTAGCGTGTCGGCCTATGAACCCAGAGGCCCCGGGTCGATTCTCAGGGTGGACACGTATTCTTTTTTTCTTCCCTTTTAGCATTTAAATACTGAATTATTTTTTACAGAAATGGGGCAATATCAAACGACCGAAATGGTCAACCTTTAACTTTTTATATATAATTATGCATGAAATCAATGGGGGATGGGTTAGATTTGACCTGCTAGAAGGATAACTAGTTCAGTGACCCCGGATTTTTATTTTTTTCTGAAAGGCATTTTAACAGACCATGAAATAAAAATAAATTCTTCAGATTTCTTTATATATCATTTATTCTAAAAACAAGTTCCAATTTCGACGAATTCCCAAAATATATCATGCAGTGTCTTGTCACAGCTTTGGTTAACAAATGAACTTGCATATTTTCTAGAAGGTGTGAGGTCATGAGCAATAATTTGAGTTAAAAGAAAGAAGTTGTTTGAAGATGACAACTATTTTAGCTTGATATTTAGGACTAGTGTTATTCTTTCATCTGTTTAGAAATGCTTAAAACTTCCATATGAGATTATAAAAAACTAAGCACGGTGACTTATCCTTTTATTTCATAAATGGATAGTCCATGCATAAAACAAACTATATGCAAAGTATTAAACAAATTTCAACATGGGAAGTATTTAGTAGCATATGTCCTTAAAAAGCAATAAACTTCTTTATTTGTCGGTACTTTAGTCTTTATGAGCAGTTGAAATTTTGTGTTTAGTTGAGTTGAGCATGAAAATTTTTTTATAACCTCGTTGCCAGATTGAAAACATCATTAGTAATCATAGAATTACATGCGACTCCTATAGAGCTTATTTACTTTTTGAGGTAAGTACCAAAATATATTTCATCGAGTAGATGAAATTGAGACTCTACTGTTAACGTACTGAATGCTTAAAAGATCATTAAATACGACGACACACACGAATGATCACTTAGACACACTTTTAATATATGTCTGGGAAATTATATGGTTGGACGGGGAATGGCTCACTATTATGACTGATCAAGTGTTTGCACAGACTGCTGACTGCATGCACGACTGATCAAATGATCCTATGATCACTGACTACGACGACAGACAATGAATGACCACGGACACTACAGACATATGCTTCCTATGTATGTAGGTGGACTTCAGTGGATTCACGGACTGCTAGTGCATTGGTAAAGAATGATGACTTAAGAATATTAAATTGATGAATTATAATTGAAAAATTGTTTCTAAAAAAATGTTACAACATCAGATAATCAATGGCTGTCTTATAACACAATGTAACTCATTGAACACAATTAACTTGCAGGGGTGCCTGGCTCAGCCTGTACTTTATCTCCAATGCAGTATTCAGTTCCTTAAAATTGGGATAATATCATAAAAATGGGGTAAATTATGGGGGAAAATGGGGGTGGGTTTCCTAGTAAAAATGGCAGACAGCTGAATAAAATTCCTCTTAAATAATTCCTAAGTTTTCAAAAGTATCTGATGCTAAAAAAATAAATTCAATAAATTTCCCTTTCTTTTAAATACTTTTTGTAGTTTTTAAATGTCTTTGGAAAAGGGAAACTGCTAAAATACCAAAAATAGAAAATCACCTAAAAAGCAAGTGTTCCCTATGAAGTAAAAATGTGAAGTCCCAAAAAAACAAGTGTTCCCTATGAAGAAAAATTATGAAGTCCTCCAAACAATCTGTGGGAGAGCTTATATACTCCCACAGAATCCCGCATCCCGCAATCCCGCAGTTCCCACATTCTCCCCCCACAAATCGTCCCGCAACAGCTTCCCGCAACAAGAAACTGTGGGAAAAGAGCCATTTTTACTGGAAATGTCCGCCCCCTTCTGCTTTAATCTTAAAATACCATAGATAATCAAATTAAACTTTACAAAGTAAATATGCAGAAATGTACTATGATGATTAAACTTTATGACCTGCTAAAAAGATTTAGACCGGTAGCACTAATTTTAGGAGAAATCGTCCGTAGAAAATGTCTGTTTACAAACACAATTGACTTTACGCTACGATGACCTTGCCAAGCTATTTTTGGAAGCACATATTTACTACACCGCTGTTCTATCAAATCAAATCAAATCAAATGGTTTATTCCAATTAAGGGCCCAAGAAGGGCAAACAATCAAGGAGGAAATCCTCCACACAATGATTAATGATAATTAGACATACATACATGAACAATAAAAAAAAGGAAAAAAAAGCATAATATAAATTCTATGCAGGTGGGTCATGAGATGTTCATGTGCATATACTATCATTAGCTGATAGGTAAATATAGATTGCTTTTTATTAACTTTTGTAAAGAGGATCAAACCTCTTATATGAATAGAGACCTTTTTATTTTTAAAAGGCAATGACAGGTCAATATATTCAGACTTAAGTATATAATGCACATAAACATCATATGACAGGTCTCATAAATATCACATAAATACAAGTACTTATTTACCATGGATTTCAAAACAGTCATATATAAAATTGGCCAGCTGTATAATAACTAAATTATCGCTATTTGCTAATAACCAGTTAAACTGTAATTTACTACTAAGTAATGAAAAGTTTTTGCACTGTTTTTGAACGTTTGAAAAAAATTTACTCCTAATATGAGAATACCTTGGGCATTGCATTAAAAAATGAAATTCATCTTCAATAGTCATTAAACAATGATCACATACTCTTTGTTCTAAAGGAGTTAAGGGTCTAGTAAATCTGCCCGTTTCAATTTTAAGCTTATGTGAACTTATTCTAAATTTAGTTAAACAACGCCTTTTATCAAAATTTTTAATAACAGAAAGATATTGTTCAGTTTCAAAATGATCTTTAAAGGAAAAATATGTTCTCAGTTTACCATCAATATTATTGAGTCTAAACTGAGCCCAAAATTCCTTATATTTAGTTAAAACAGTTTTTTTTATAGTCTTTTTAAAATTATTTAAATTCAGGCAATTTAACTCATTATTAGCATAAGGAATATCAAGCAAACTAAAAATACTGCGTAATGAAGAAAACCAAGAATGAAAACCATTTTCATGTAATGTTTTGGAGCATGCAAATGCATCTGACAAAAGCTCAGTATTTGTGTTTTTAAGTCGATGCCAATATGATAAAGTTGAAAGTAATATACTGATCTGAAGAGGATATCGACCAAGCTCAGAAAATACAGCAAAGTTAGAACTTCTTTTATGCACTCCTAAAATATACTTACAAAAGTGAATATGTAACTTTTCAGAATAAAAACTTCTGGCAATTTTGTTAAAGTCAAATAAATCATCTATAGATGTTTTCTTAGGCAAGGAACAGGCCCAAATTTCACTTCCATACAATAAAATCGGTTTAATAGTATGATCAAATATGTGTATACTTGTATTAATATTAGGATTCAAAGAGATAATATTACGCTTCAATGAATACAAAGCTTTAACTGATTTATCGTAAAGTTGCTTTTTGGCTGGAGTAAATGTACCAGAAGCAGAAAATAATATACCAAGATACTTATAAGTTGTTGTACAAGATATAGTCTTATTAAAAATTGAATATGATTGTGAATTAATGAGCCTTCCAGCTTTATTAAAAATAACTACTTTGGTTTTATCAATATTAATAGAAAGACACCAATCTTCACAAAAAGCTTGTAATAAGTCCAGCTTTGATTGTAAGCCTGCAGAACTAGAAGACAACAAAATAACATCATCAGCATACATTAAACAGTCTAACCTCTTATCATTTAAATAAACAGGATCAAGTGATGAAGAAAAATAAGTAGTCAAATCATTTATGAAAATTTTGAATAAATTTGGGCTTAAAACATCGCCTTGTCTAACCCCGACTAAAGATTTAAAAGTGTTAGTAATTTTATCATTTACCTTAACACAAAGAGTAGATTGGAGATACATACTTTTGATAGTGTTATAAAATAAGCCATGAATATCTAATTTTAGGAGTTTAATTAAAATTGCAGTGTGAAGAACAGAGTCAAATGCTTTTTGAAAGTCAACAAAACAAGTGTAAACCTTAGAGCCCTTAGAAAAATAATAATCAATTATACACTTAACCACAAACATATGATCAGATGTTCGTGAATTTTTACAAAATCCTATTTGACAGTTATTGATTAATTTATTATCTAATAAGTACTTATCAAGTCTGCTATTCAATATGGTGTTAAAAAGTTTACCTAAACAACCAGCAACCGTGATTCCGCGATAGTTATTTGGATCATCTTTATTGCCAGATTTAAATATAGGAGAAATATAACCGTGAGCCCAATTTTTAGGGTAAATACCACAAATTAAGATTTTGTTGAACAACAGCTTAAGACTGGGCAATATATAATTTTTAGCAGATTTTATCATATTATTACTTATTATTTATATCCTATCAATCGAGAATACACACTAGCATATAAACATGGCTACTGAGAAAAACAAGCACTTCAAATTCCGATTTTTAGCGAAAATAAGCTCCAAATGGATATGTCAGACACCAGCGCTGGTTGAAATCAATTCAATGTAGACTGCTTCCAAGAACAGGGTGAGCAAGAGTTTCTTTACTTCAATGATAAGAGAAATATTCTGGGTCAAAACCGAAGCACATGTGAATAAATGAACAATACACAAGTCAAAGCTCCAGAGCAGTAGATTGCTGAGAAATGGAAATAGAGCTCTGCGGTCAGTAGTTCCCTCAAAGTGTGGCCATCACCTAAGAGAGCCCCTGACAAGCAATGTCTCTAACAGGCTATCATTCAGAATAAGATGCCAATGCTCACAAAAGCATATGCTCAGATTTTCTCAGCAATGTATTTCTCTGTCATAAGACTTCAAGTAAAGTAGCTGCAGCCAGCACACCCCCTGTACACCACAGTAAGTACCAAAATATATTTCATCGAGTGTGTTGAAAACATCAAAATGTTCACGAGTGCGCAGCACGAGTGATTATTCTGATGCTTTCAACTCACGAGATGCATAAAGCAATGTCTTACTGAAAAAGAGTAGCTGAAAATGCAAAAAAAAAACCCGAAAAATTTCAGCAAGCCAAATAATTTTGGTACCCAAATATTCGTCACGTCCTAACTAAGAAAATGCATACCCACACTTGAAGTTTTCGTTCATAAATAAGAAAGTTATGAGCGTTTGAAGTTCTGAAGTGAAATGCATCACCAAGGTGAACCGCATGTCTAGATTTCGGAGGGTGTTGGCTATTGGAGGTAAACACTGAAATCATGGATGGATAGGGTCTGTATTTATCCGTTTTTATTTCATATTGAAAGTTTCTTGGGGACGAGAGCAGCAAACATGTTGCTTCTATATTGAGTGATAAGGACTCGGAATCTGTTAAATACTTTTGATCCATGTCTGTAGGATTCAGGGCGACTTTTCAAACGGCGAATGTGAATTTTTCAATGAAAAAAGTCTAGTGGTTTGATCATTGCTGGACTTATATCAACCTTTGACACTAATTGCTTGTGCCGCTGCCATTCTGTATCATTCTCCTGCATGGCTTGTAAGTGTCATGTCCAAAACTGCTATTAAAACTTCAAATTTTGAAAATCGCTTACGTTGTTATCGTTTTGATGGTTAGCAAAATGTTCAGAGGACTTACCTCCGAATGGAACGCTATCCATAAACATGACACCATCGTCATAAAATTGCAAAAAATAAGTGTTGTACACGTCTGTTTGAATTATATTGGACTGATACATTCCAAAGAGAGGTTAAACATTGCAGCGGTAGTTATGAATCAAGAAAAATATATTATATATATAAATATTAACTGATGAACTCGAAATATTCGTTCAAATCACCGCATTTCCGAATTAAAATGCGATTTAAATTCAAACAGATTCAGTTCAAAAACATGCATTGCTTTCAGAATTCTTGTCATTCTATATACTTACGGCTTATATGTTGATTTTATTCCTTAATGTGGTTCATTATGATATAAAACCATCTCAAAGCAGACCATGTGCAGCCCAAAACTCCTTTGTTTACCTCCGGTAGCCAACACCCTCCGAGATTTGGACATGCGGTTTACCTGGGTGTGCATTAAGTGAATGGAAAAGTCAGAGTTAATCTAAAATGCTACAGTGAAAATATAGGCTGATATCAATCGCTGGTGATTGATATCATATCATTTTACTAGTGATTAATATCACTTTTATTTGTTTTTGGTATGCATTGATTTCACTGCTAAGTATGATATAATCATTATTGTTATATCCTGTTTCCTGATTGGTTCAATTTGTCTTTTTAAATCTCTTTGTCTTCCTGAAAACCGGTCTAAATCGGCCTACAAGTTAATATTGCATGAAAACCAGCTCAAACTAGTTTCCAAAAGTTACTATTTTTGCCACTTTCCTAATATTACCCTCTGGAGAGCTAAGATAGCATGATGAGTGTGCTGCATGAAATTGACATGATTTGCCGTTTTACATCCCAACAGGTAAACTAAAGACTTTCATGAATTTTAACAACTGGTTTGTTTTGTTTTATTTGTTCATTTATCTTTGTTTGAATAAACAAAATGTAAAAAAAGTTTATGTTTAAATCTTACATTTCACATTTGGAGAATTATTATACACTTTAAAATGCAAAATACTACATTAAAACATTTTAATAACAGTTGATAAAACTTGTGAGAAAGTCCTTAGGTTGAAGTTTGAACATGGCTTCAACAACAAAAGTGAAAGTAGAAAATGTTCATTCTTGGTTAAACAGTCATATAACAAAACTGTTATTGACTTCATTTTCGGTAGACATGAGGTCAATGAAGTCAATAATTGTATATTATCTGTTTTTTTTCAGTTGCATGGGAATGTATCCAAAATAAATCCGTATCTGCTGATCTGAAGCACTGTGTAGGAGTTGGTTTCGCTTCAACTGGGAACACAGCAAACTGCGGGTGAGTAATCAGATGACGTCATTTTGGCAACCAGTCCACTGCGGGTGAGTAATTAGATGACGTCATTTTGGCAAGGACAAGTTATTAACCCATATATGTGTATAAGCCTAGCTTACTTTTTGTGGGACATAGGCAAACCGTGCAGACCCAGACCAGACACCGCAGAATGCGGCGTCTGATGAGGGTCTCCACTGTTTGCTTACAGAAAGGTATATCAAAATTTGGATAAAAATAAAAAATAGCACCCAGCAACACTTAAAACAGAAATGGACTGGTCCAATTGATAAGGGTTGAGGAGTTAATTCATTTGCCACATGAAATGGTATTACCATTCAATGAATACAACATCTGAGGAATTAAAGCAAGAAACATTTTCATTTATCCGTATTTTAGTTTTATGAGCAGATGAAATTTCGTGCTCAATTGAGCTGAGCATGAATAATGTTTTATAACCTTGGGGCCAGATCCAATATTGTCTATTTCAGAAAACGGGTCTGCATTATGTTATTTGTGGGCGATGCTAGTATGTGTGGTTCTGACGCAGCTAACCTTTATATGAAGGCAATAAATATGGAGACGCCTGACACAGTCCAAGAAGCAGCTGCACAATGTACAGGTAGGCTGAGAGATTGCATGCGGATCCATAGGGGGGAACTGGGGATTCGGACCCCCATAAAAAATCATAAAATTATAAGAGTGGTATATAAGTGTGCAAACGAATTACAGAAACTAATTAGCATATTTTCCCTGGTTTTCAATTACAGGTGCGAATTCCAGAAACTCATTAGCACATATACACACTGATAAATGTATAAGTCGATTTGCTGGTATTTACGCGTATTGCCGGTACATCATAGACCGGAAGTGGTAGATATTGGTGTCAATACTATATAGAAAAACATGCCATATGCCTAAAGGACTATTAAATAAGATCATTTTAAGTATTTGGCATGTACATAGCGATTTATATAAGCATTTAGGAATAGATTCGAGTACCGATCTGGATGATCGGTACTCGAATCTATTCCTTAATGCTTACATAAATCGCTTTGCACATACTGAATACTTAAAAAAAGATCTAATTTTATAGTCCTTTAGGCATATGACATGTTTTCCATATAGCATTAACACCAATATCTACCACTCCGGTCTATGAAGTACCGGCAATACGCGTAAATACCACCAAATCGACGTATACATTTACCAGTGTGATATACAACTGGTTGAACGAATGTGGATCAACTCATTAGCATATCTTTATTGTCCCATTCCACACATTCTTTTGATCTTATCTTATTCTTATTATTTGCTTTCTTTACTTTTAAATAACAAATCAGTTTTAAAGTGAGGCAACAGAAGTAGATTCTTTTGTTTACTTTTGTTTTATCCCATATCTCGCTGGGGCAAGAGCGGATTAAAGTGTCTCTACACCTTATGCATAAAAACATCTTTCAATATTTATTACAAAAAAAGTGATAGCAGAAAAGGTCATTGAAGCAAAACCTTAAACAGCAGGGCAACTTTTCATCAAGTTGATCTAATCACAAAATAACTCATTGCAGAAAATGTCATTAGGGCAAAACTTTTAACAACAGGACAACTTTTTGTTAAGTTCAGCTTAGTCTTCTAATTCCTGCGCTCCATACCAGTGGCAGTAAGAGGTAAATTATGTGGCTTATGTGGTAAATTATGTGTGTGCACCTGTTGCTATTTTTCTACCACAGAAATATATCTCATTGCATGGCTAGATTTACACTCGTTTGGCAGAACATTGCAGGGGGTCAGGCAACTGCAATCTGTTTTAGGTCACAACAATGCAATCATCTGTTTCTCTGATTTAATTGTATTTTACCTATTGCAATATGTCACTACTTAAGCTTCATATCATTCTTTGAAATTGAATTTGGATTTTTTTGTAAATTTTTGAGAAAAAAACATTAATTTTCATAATTATTTCTTCAGAAAGCGTACATCATAATTTATCCAAATGGTTTATGTGGTATTAATATAATGCCTGTGGTGTTCTGGGGTCAATATCGATGACCTATCATGGAAATAAATAAAACTATAGATTCAGGGCATAGAACTTTAGAGACAGGTATCGCCTTAAAGTCAGAGTAAGTCAGGGTTGCTTCCTTAGCCTTGTTATAATCATTAATTATTTAATTCAGTAAATATATATTCATAGCTTGTATATGTTGAGTTTTCAATATGCAAAGTTTAAAGATAATCCATGCGTGGGCACGGATGTAAGTACCTCTTTCCACAAAGCACTAGGTGTACCAAACAAAATTAAAAATTAATCTCAACGCGAATCTCAAGCCTCAATTTGAGCAACAGCTGAATAGCCGCTTAAGAACGGATACCAGCACTGGCAATGCCATTGGGACGGAGTGGGGGGGGGGGGGGGGCTTAAATGGGCAAATGCACAGACTCAAAAGAGTCTTTGCTGCTCGCATTTATAAAATATTAAAGTCTCAGACAAAAATTTAGACATTGAGTCCTTGCCCCCAGATAAGGGTGCGTAACGAACAAATATTTTTCTTAATTCTCAACCAAAACATATGTTGTGGGTACTCAAAAGAACCGTCTCACTGAGACGGTTCTTTTGAGCACCCAAAATACATGTTAATATTGATGGATAAGAAAATAATCGCAATTTTATGTCAAAAAATTTTGCTTAACTGGCCCTTTGTTAAAGTCAGCTGGCTAGGTCAGCATGGGCATGAATAGGCTTTTGCGTAAATGACATAAATAGAAGATCTTATATGAGTGCTCATGTTTAATTGAATTTATTAAACGAGTTGGTGAAAGGAGATAAAAAGCGAGGCTGCCGAGTATTTTATCTCTTTTTCGCAACGAGTTTAATAGATTCAATAATACAGGAGCATAAATGTTATATTCTATTTATCATATGACTTTTAAATTATTTTAAATTCATATTTTTAGCTTAAAACTTTTGGGTTTAAGCATATGCGTGACGTTAAAAGCGTCATTTCGGGGCCTTTTCGGAAAATCTATAAACCACTAGTGGTTCATCGATTTTATTGCATGATGTCATTTCACTCCCAGATGAGACGTCGTATAATAAGTACTAATCTCTCATATCTCACATGCTCGGCCAAATATAATTTACATGTACTTGCCTAATTTTCACCCTATGTTCTGGTGTTGATAAAATATATAAGTTGTTTCGCTTACATGGAGGCCTTTTAACTTACCTAAGTGTCAATAAATAGGAAAAATCAAGTTATATGCCGGCAATTACTTATCGCAATGTACAGTATCAATTCTTAACAATCTGCAACATGAGGAGCACAATTAATAACGGATTATAAAATTTCCTATTTTTTTATATTTTCAGATGCAGCTTTAAGTTGTGTTACCTTTGCAAAATGGAGTGCCATGAACACAGCGGTACAGACTATCTTTATAAACCTGAACGTAGATCTATCTGCAGGAATCCCAGACAACCTGATTCCAACCATTTTTACCACGCTGTGTACAACAGAAGCGTATGTATACAAAATATATATTTAGCTATTCCATGAAAACATGGTATATATTGCATAATAAAGTCATTGTTAACACTTTTTCATTATGATGGATATTCCCATTCAGTATGGTACAATAAGTATGGAATTGTTCAATTTGTATTTTAAGGAGTTTTCGGTCAAAATTTCTTTCAAATGATATGTTTATACAACTTTAGAATAATATATCTATGCAATGATGAAACGCTGCTTTATGTTATATGTGTTACCAATCTGGTTCTAGCAAGTAGGTACTTAGAAAGGTCTAATTTTGATTCATCGATGTTTCTACTTTAGTAAGAAAAAACCCAAATTTATAGATAACTGTTTATTTACCACACTGGACAGGAGGCAATAAAAAACACTCTCACCAAGCGACGAACCCGTATCAAAAATCGCTAGAAACAGTGTTTTTGATTGCCATTTGTCGTCAGTCGGGCGACAAATGACAATCAAAAACTCTGTTTCTAACTATTTTTGATCTACGTTTGACGATAGTATTAACGTTTTTGCCATGATTGTCGCCTATCCGGAGTGTTTACTGAATATGATGTAGCATGGGGCTACCATGGTTTGGTAACAAGTTTCAGAATTCCCCCACATGAAGATATCCTCGGTAAACAAACACTAAATAAAACTTGTACAAATTTCCCTGTTGCCAAACATTTATATGAGTAGGGCCAATCCAAAGCCTTAGGGTTAACTGTATTCCTAACCCTAATCTTATAATTGATCTTGTGCTATGACAAACCAACAGTTTCAATGTGTATCCAGCAAAGACTCAGATCAGCCTGGGCGCAGTCTGAAAAGAGTCTTTGCTAAGCGCCCAATTCAGACCATGGGCTGCTAATAGACCACCTCCCCCCCAGGGGGAATTTTGTACACTATGATTTTCTAAAACTACCTTATATAAGAAACAAAATTACACATGTTGGCCATCTGGCAGTGGGGGCGTTACCGTATAACAGCCATATTAACTACGTTACCCTAAACATCTCCAAATCCTATTGTTCAAATACAAAGCTATACATATTTTTTATTTATCCACATGTTGATTGTCTTAAAAGCACTTAACTAAATGCAGGAAATAGCCAGAATGCATTAAAACAACATATGCATACTATATTGCAGTTATATACGTTACTTTATTTCAAATAAACTACTATTTAGTCCTATGCAATCACTAGACCATGTGCTGCCAAAATATCTCCCAGGAGGAGTTTTGTACACTATAATTTTCTAAAACCACATTATATAAGCCATAGAATAATGCATGTTAGCTCTTTATGGGTTGGGATGTTACCCTGCAATTGCAGAGTTTACTATGTTACCCTAAAATAATAGAAACTCCTTTAGTGTAATAATAGGAACTCCTTTAGTGTAAATATCAAAATTATTTCTTATTCTTACAAATCAATATTATCTAGTAATTGAATGAAATAACTAGCAGTATAATTTTAACTCATTTAGGTATATTATATTACTGTTACATATGTTACTTTCTTTTGAAAACATTATTTTAAAGCAAAAATAGCATTATATGAGTTTAAACTTCTAATGGGCGTTAATTACTGCCATTTTAGGGTTCAGTAATGAGAGAAATAATGAAACGTGTCTTTTTAACATTAAATATAAGTTAAATTTAACTCTGACAAAAGCACATGTGATGAAAAGGAAGAAACTTTAACTCAAACACATTAAATGTTATTTCAATTAAGATTGTTTTATATCGAAAATGTAAACATCACTACTTTTAAGAAACTTCTTATTTTCATATTCAAATTGTGTTTCTTAAATACTTGGATTATATCATTTATCTCTGACACTTGTATGTGTTAATTTAATGCATGAAATGATATATGCAAGACATTTTCCCTACTGTCTACAGTTAGTTCAGTTTAGACGAAACAGGATTTTAAACATGTAGTAGCTTAGTAAGATCTATTTACAAATGCATAAACCAACCAAATACATATGCAGCATATCGCTATTGATTACAACAACTATAATAAAAACAACTAAGTACCAAAGCTAGCTCACAATTTGTAAAATTTTAAGTCATTTCAGGCATGGTTAACATTGAGAAATGAAGAATTTATATAGGTGTTGTCCCTGGTCCTTTCAATAAAAACTGAAGTTCTTTTTAATCATAACAATTTCGATCCCAAATATGGTACCCAACATACCTGTCCCCATGGTTATAATTTTTTTAGCATGTCTAGTTTGCGTAGAAAGAAAATAAATAATCTTGGTAACATGCATAACAAGAATATTTCAGGTGGTTATTACACTTATCATCTGTTTTGCCTGTTTCTACAATTTTGTGAAGCATTTAAACAGCTAACTAGGGCAGCATTTGTTCAAAATGTTCTATTGAGTCATATATTTAAAAGAGATGAGTTAATGCTTAGAAAAGATCCCTTGCATTGTTAGTATTGTATTATAGAAATGACTTTATGAAAGGACTTCAACAGTTCATTGGGATTTTTTTTATTTGAATATTTTCTGTCAATAGTACTTAACAGTGTAATTTTGTTTTATATTAAATTTGGTACTAAGCATGCCACATGGGAACATGATCATTTTATGGAGTTGCATCCTATCAATCCTTTGGATATTTCATATTATGCTAAATAATTTATAACTAGTAACAAAGAATAAATCAAATGAGCCAGCACATTTTGTTACTCACATTGCAGTGTCAAGAAATGAGGGCTCAGGCAAGCCTTGTAAATGTGCAGACTCAACAGAGCATTTGCTGTCTGCATCCACAAAGTATGGATACATACATGCAGACTCAGACCAGAATTAATATGGCAAGCTCAACTGCATCAGCGTGAGCAATCAATGGATCTGAGATATTTGCTAATATGTGATAAGTACCAAAATCTCACATGCTGGTCAAATCTTGATTGAGCGCTTTATAAATGACAATAAATGAGATCAACAATTACTTTTTCATCTATAGGCAATACTGTCAAAAACAAATCTGATATAGTTTCAATATTTGGTATACTATATCATACAAACATGTAACATAAATGCAAATAGAGTTTTTAAAGTCACACTGCTGTCAATATCTGAACTTTATGGTATCCTTTTAAATGTGAAAGAAATATGATTTGTTTTGGAGATGATTAAATTAATAGACCCATTGTAATTTGAAATACATAGGTACTTATCACCGAAAGCATGTACATGTATACTTGATTTACTCTGCATGTAAGTCTATCATCGATAACAATGTTTATAGAGAGTAGAGTATTCTCCCAATACTTTTTTGTCAGAACAGTTGACCTTTTGCTTATGTCTTGAATTTATACCCCGGTGTGTTTGCAAGTCATTCGTATTGTTAATATCCTATTACACTTTCTATAATTTGGTCATGTCACATTCTGTATAGTGGAAATGAGCATCAGCTATTTTAGCACTAATTGCTAAAATTATCAATACATATAAGTAAGATTTCATGACTGCATTTTTTACTTTAAATATTTTACTTTTCCATCCAGCATTCTAAAAGAACATTGGGAAGTCTTTTTACATCAACTTGAACGTCCAATTCGGTCTGGCCTTATTCAGACAAATAGAGTCCTATAAATTTAAATTTGTATCGTAAGTAACAATTGACTTGTTACCTGGATATGATCATGTCACTAGTGATGGTTGTCATGTAAACTCCACCATTATCACTTATTTTACTTATTTCGCAGACCTATTTGTTCTTAATTAACCATTTACAAATTTATAAAATTTACATTGCTTAAGCATATGATTAGAAGACCTATGTTGATTTAATTATCAGTTCCATCCATTCAACAATGAAAGTTATGCTGAAGATAAACTAAAGCCTATTTAAAAAAAAACATAAGTAAAGTAATGCATCAACATACCTGTATGTATACGCAAATACAATACTGTCAGTATAAAATTCGATTTGAGACAGTCTCTTCAAACAGTATATGATTACATACACTTATAATGCATAATATCTATGTAACATATATCAATGTTTGCCCTTCCAACTTACTAAATACTTGATTCTATCTGGGTTGTATTAGCACAAATGTTTTGTATGCTAAAACCTACCATACAGCATATAGTAAAAAAAGTTGTTTTTATTGCAGATGAACCAAAATATACAAGGAATACCAGTGTGTATTGTGTTACTGACTATGTTTGTATAATTTGAGCAGCAGTTAACTGGGTACACTAAACATATCTTGGTTGCTGTTAAATAAGTGACTAGATCAAACTTAGTGTTCTTTAGATAAGTAAATACAAAAATCTAAATCCACCATACATATCAAACATTTCAGACTCAATTTAATAGGTCTTTCACAGCATTTTAGGCATACATAGTACCTTATGATATATTTTATAAGGTAACATATGTTACTTTAACAGTTTTGACAGAACATGGGAACTTATCCTTATTCAGCTGGTACTTGAGAGCACAATTGTCTTGGTTAATGAGGTTTAAGCCTTATAACTTTGGCCAAATCAACTTTTTTTTTTTCATTTTAAAAAGTTCCAAAATAAATATTTTTCAAAAGTAAATATGCTTTGACAATTTGACATAGACTATTAATAAGAACCGATGAGTTCTATTGTGGACAAAGTAGTAACTAGTCTATTTAACACAAAAAATAGTTCTGAAAAATGATATAAAATACCCTTTGATGTATCATTTAGGAATTAAGCAATATATAGAAAGCCTTAAAGTTTGTAACATACGTTACATATTGGCAAACAAACAAAAAACTTATACGTTACACCAGAAACAATGTTTAATATCCCCTTTCACTCTTGTTTATCAATATAATGCTCATATATAGGGTTTAAAAGCTTACAGATCGGATTCCATGCTCTGTTTTTTTAATGAAAATGTTCTTACAATACATAACATTTTCTTAGGGGTTGTCATATTCAACAGCTTATAACGCCTTAAGTTATGCGATAGAAACAAGCTGTTTGCAGTTTTGAAATGGTCAGTTAATTGTCTTTTAGAGAAATGTTAATTTAATCTAAGATATGTATTGAGAAGTTTATAAAAAGAAACTATATAACAAAATATTGATGATTTTATAGGGTGCAGTTGAAAATGTAACGTAAATGACACAATAATTGGCCTAAATTTCTCTAACAAACATCAATATTTGTAGTAAATTAACTGTTCTTACATATTACATGACTAATTAGCCAATTTGAATAGTTCAAGTACCACTTTAATAGCCTTTATTTTATATTTTTGTTTTTAAAAATAATGAGGGGTAACGTATTTAACATGGTGTTGCACCCAAAAGCCCCCAACCCCAGATGATTAACATGTTGCAAAAAGCTTGTCAGATGTTATACTTTAAGAAAAACATAGTCTACAAAGTTCCCTCTGGGGGGGCAAAACCCTTAGTAGCTCTTGGCCTAATTGGCATATGTAACTAAGTAAGAAAGGCGGCAAAGATCAGGAATCGATGCAATCAAGTACCACACCTAACCCAGGATACCACAAAGTGACAAAATCGCAATTAAACATCACAAACAAGAGCTAAGAGGTCAGCCCTCTCCCAGCAGGTGACCACAAGGCAGCAATGAACAGACGCTAAAGCATGACAAAGACAAGACATAAATAAAACAAATGATCATAAATAACACAAAGGACCTACATTTTCTCTCTGCACTACTGTGAATTCTTATCAGAATATGTTGATGCAGGGCTTTAGTTAAGAGTGTGTAACGAACATTTTTTTTCTTTTCTCAACAAAAATATTTGTTGTGGGTACTCAAAAGAACCGTCTCAATGAGATGATTCTTTTGAACACCCTAAACATATGTTACACCTGATGGATAAGAAAATATTAACAATTTTAAGCTCAAAAATTTGGTTTTCTAAACCTGTATTGATGTCCAGACTACCATCTGTAATCGCTGGGCACGTTAGTCACATTGTAAGTTTTGTCAAGGATATGCTCCTATGAGCCAACACATGAGATTTTCTTGCACACCGAATAAGGATATCTGAGATTTTACCCTGTGATGGAAAGTCTTATCTTACCCATGCTATCTTGTAGCGTTATCATGTGAACTTGCATCTTAGCGTATTCAGGGTCTTCTGGGAGCTTACTTTAAAATAAAGAAATAAATGTATGAATAATAAATTTTCCTTTTTAAAGGAGGGCTTGCCTAGTTGGAAAACGGCATGTGCATGTGCATCTTGTATGTTTGGAACACCTCCAAATTTGGTTATTGTTTACACTGCACTAAAACCACATCAGCATTAACAATAGTTATTGAGTCGGCGGGTAAGATACTCTTCAACACAAACAGCTATCTAAAGCGACACCTATCCTCATACACTGAAGGACTTTAAAAAAAATAAAATTATTAAAATTTACTTATTTTTAAATTTTGGCATCAGTGAACAGCAACATGTCAGCAAAACATGTTTTTAATTTCATGCCAAAATAATGAATAATATTAGGACAACAGTCTATCGAATAGCAATACCCTTAGATTCTAAAGTTGCAAATTGTAATTTGTCTAGGAATCAGGCGTGATTTAAGTAATTGTATCAAAATATTTTTTATTTAAAACCTGGATACAAATTACCCTCGAAGCCGTATTATTTGTCTGGAACTGATGATAGCCAGCCAGAACAGATATCGTCGATGAAAATATCATTGATACACTCAGGTCGTCTTTTTGGTTAACCAGACCTGCGTCGACATTTAACTATCTCTGTAGCCTGATAACGATCTCTGAGGCACTGTATAGTTGATCGCCTTTTCCAAAGGCCGAGGTTTTTTTCAAATAGTCATTTCATTTTTCCATATAAACATATTCCTAATTTGTTGCTATGCTAGTCTATATGCTGGTGTGCTAAGTTCTGATAATCATACATCTCCACTGAAGACAATTACATTTATAGACTAGCAATGAACATAACCATTTCGAAAAGAAAGAACTATTATTGCAATATTTTACGTGTATTAATGACCACTTTTATTATCAGACTGGTAGCTATTCTATATAGTTGATTGATGGCAATTATAATGGCCCACTTCGAATCGAGGTATTTAATTCCTACTATAGTTCAATTCGAACATCTATTGTCGCTACTATAGTGACGTCACGGACCTACTAAAGATCAACGGTGGGTCAGAGCACCGTTACTCTATAAGCTTGTCATGTTCCCTCCTCTAGACCTATCTAGCAAGATGGATTCAAGATCTATCAATAGCCTCAAAATGTTTTATTTTACAAAATAAATCCTTGATGTGTTCTATTTGCGGTCCCTCTTATTCGTTATTGTTAATTAGAGTAGGCTGTGCAGTTAGTGCACACCCTTTTTGTCTACGATGAAGAATTGAGGTAGGACATACAGGGCTATTCACTTTGTTTACTTGACAACAAATAAAAAGGTCGCAACTGTAGCCATTCAGGTATAAACGTACACATTAATCTATTGTGTAAGAACTTTAGTAGGAACTAAGTTCGATCTGAAGTGGGCCAATATCATTCCAATTGCGCCAGATCGTTCATGTTTGGACAATCGGGGCATGATTAATAAAGTTATAAAACTAAAGCTGCAGTGTTTTTATACATACTTATGTACAGGCTACATGTCAAAGAGACCCAGAAGTGTATGCGATACAGCATGATCCCAAAATATATCCTCACACCAAATTTAGGATTCCTGCCTTAAATTATATACAGATATGCTCTGAGCTCGACCTTGCTAGAACTGCAACCAGAGGTCAAGGTCACAGTGACATGGAAACAGTTGGTGACCCGCCAGGGCCCAAGATGTATCTACATACCAAATATGAAATGCTACCATAAACAAAATAGGCGATCTGCTGTGTGTGCATTTTTATAAGAACTGACTCCTGAGATCAAGGTCACAGTGGATGAAATCAGTGAGCGCATTCCATGACCCCAACATATTTCCACAAATTGAATTTGGGGGTTAATATGGCATATAATATGAGACATGCTCTTACAGGGTTCGAACAGACCTGGAAAAGTCCTTGAATTTGACCTTGTCTTGGAAAACTCCTGGAATTTGAAAAAAAAGTGCCTTTTATCCTGGAATTGTCCTAGAATTTTGTAAAATCATCCTTGAAAATATGCATAGGTCTTTGAAAAATATAAAAATACAACTAGTCCTTTCAGATTTATAGGATGCGCAAAAAAAACTGAGTGAAAATCGCTAGATACACGTCAAAGAGCGAGGTGCAACTCGTATTGAATTCTATTCAATTTGTGAGGTAATCTCGGTTTTTATCACCAGTGTCAGAATCAAAGAAATCGAGTGCGCCTTTTAATTTCGACGCTACTGGCTAAAAAAATGCATTTTCGCATTGTTTTATACAAAATTGTGAAGAAATTGAGTCCTTGAAAAATGAAAAAGTCCTGGAAAAGTTCTGTTTTCCATTTCCATACGAACCCTGTCTTAACACTATGTTTTGCTTGCTGTCGGTGAGTTATCTTGTCGTTGAACTGTTTGTTCCCATACACACGACCGTTATGCTAACAGTATGTTATATAAATAGACAACCAGGTAAAGGGTATCACTATTCTGACACAAATGCTTGCGGCGAGAGCGCCGCAAGCAAAAACAGTGGTGAGCAAGAAAAATGAGCCATTATTCGTATGAGGGTAGGATAGAAACTCCTTTCCTCGGGTTCACCATTTGTCATCACTTGACAAGCCTCGTGATGCCAAACGGCAAGCCTCGTGATGCCAAACGGCAATCCTCAGGACAGATTCTTCTATCCTACCCTCACGATATACTCTTTTATTATTGCACACCGGATAGAGATATCTGAGAATTTACGGAAGGATAGAATATAAGAATCTAACATGAGTCAGAGGGTGAGATAGAAAAAAACATCCCGAGGATCACCGTTTGGCATCACGAGGCTTGCTGTTGATTACAAACGGTGATCCCGAGGGACGGATTTTTTTTTATCCCACCCTCACATGAATAATGGAATCTTTTTTTTTTGCTCACCATAAATACCAAATTTTATGTTTAAAAAAAGGCTCCCAGAAGTTTCTGAATACGCTGAGATGCCTCATGATATAATGACGTCACTGTATTACAATGACTTCACTTGACGACAATGCCGCGTGAGTTCCAATACAACCAATGTACAGCCTTCATGTGACAGCGTAGGTAAAATTACACTGGTAAGATAAGATTTTCTATCCTAGGATAAAATCAGATATCCTTATCTGGGCCCGGAGTTACAATGCCTCCTTAAAGTTAAGGAAGACTTAAGTTAAGTATTGATTTTTCAGGATGTGAAAAATAAGGTTTAAAACTAATTAAAATCAAAATAGCTTCATTTTTTCTGAAGATCGCAATGTTATCTTTGACCACATGTACCACATCGAGCAAGGCATTTTTTTTAGCTTTTAATATAGCATGTTGAAATATCAATACTTAACTTAAGTCTTGCTTAACTTTAAGGAGGCATTGTAATTCCGGGCCTTGGTGTGCGAGAATATCTTACCTTACCCATGCTTTCGTACCCAGGCCGTAACTCGAACATTCTGTACATTGGTTGTATTGGAACTCACGCATATGGTCGTCAAGTGACGTAATTGATATGTTAAAGTGACGTCATCATAACATGTCGCATCTCATCGTACTCAGGAACTTCTAGGAGCCTTTTATAGAGATAAAATGCTGTATTTAATAGTGAGCAAGAAAAAAATCCATTATTCGCGTGAGGATATTATAGAAAACACCGTCCCTCGTGATCACCGTGTATTATCACTCGGCAAGCCTCGTGATGCCAAACGGTGATCCTCGGGACAGATTGTTCTATCCCACCCTCACACTCATGATATATTCTTATAGTATTACCAGGGATGAGAATGTTCAGGATTGATCAGGAATTCCTGATTGAGCACTTGCAGGTGAATCATTTATTGTCTTTTGAATTTTGCTTAAATTTAGTTTGAACATAGTTAAATTCAGTATTTGATAAATAATAAAATATAAACTGACTGATTTCTATTGTGATTTTACGCCTTTAATACGTGGACTAAAAATCTCTTTCGCTCCATTTGGGCTACAAACGACAGCTTTTCCTGATTGAGAATTGCTGACTGTTCACATCCCTGAAATATTATTGCACCAACGAGTAGCGAAGGCTCAGGTGAGCCTGTACCTGCATGCAGTCTCATCAAAGCATTTGCGTCTTGTATAAATAAAGCATAGAGGTACATGTAGATGGACTCCTGGACTGAAAATTAGATCTTTAGCAAGCCTCGCGATACCAAACAGGTATCCTTAGGACAGATTTTTCTATCCCACACTCAGACGAATAATGGCTTTTATTTTCTTGCTCACCATTATATACCACATCCTATGTTTTGAAAGAAAGGTTTCAAGGAGTTCCTAAATACGTTGAGATGCAGCATGACATGAAGACGTCTTTAGTAAATCATTGATATCATTTGACGAACATGCGCATTAGTGCCAATACACTCGGGTGAATACAATGAATTAATACCGCACACGTGACAGCCTGGGAACATTGGTAAGAAAGTTTCTAACCCAGGATGAAATATCAGACATGCTTATCAGGTGTGAAAGAACTGTGTATATGTATGCTTAAATAGTGTTTTTACACATAATGTAATAAGTACCAAAATCTCATATAGCATACCAATGATGTCACTTGAGGACTATGTGCGTGAGTTCCAATACAATAAATTGATAGCTCACACGTGACAAATTGTAAGAAATAACATTCACGCTAGAGAAACCCTGTACTCGAACAGCGCAGTCATCGCGTGGTGGTCACAGTCGACGAGTGGAAAAATGGCGTGTTTATGTGCACCTTGCTGTTGAAAAAGGTAATAAATTTCTTAATATTTTACTTTTGAGAGTATTTTTTGCTGATTATTGTCAGTAATATATCCAGCTTTGCATCTGCGTAACAATACGTGTGTGGGTTAAGCGATAGTCAATACAGCGCCTTAATTATACAAAGAAGGTGATTTTTCTCCAAAAAAAGGATGAAATATTTTTTTAGTTTATATTCTGAAATTTATGCTTACTTCAGATAAGACGCCAAATACCATGGCTTTAATGTGCAAAAGTTTGAAATCTGCGGGTAGAGAATTTTGAAAGTTATTCAAATATTTGATACTGTACGCACAGTTCTCTATATCGGGTGTTCTGGCCCAATGATCAGGTGCTCCTGTACACAGTCGTCTGGATTAGATAAAAGAGAACTGTACGCATATGTCGCGGGTTGTCCATGCTATATTTGAGCCAGCACATGTGTTTTGGGGTACATGTTGTATTTACGACCAACGAAAACCCAGGCAAGCATGTGGAGACTCGCGTTTAGCCTTTGTTACTAATATACACAAAGTATGGATGAAGATAAAGGCTCGAAACAAAATTTGGACCTCTAGTCCAACTAGATGCGTCGAAAGTCACAACGATACCTTAGTAGGTGGCATGCCCCCATTAAAAATTCAGACGTGTTCAATCTTTCAATCAAATCCATGGCCAGTGGATTTAACTTGTTGCATGCTGGGCTATTTCTATGCTTTTTATCATCTGCTGATTTTACCTGATCTGGGTCCAAACTGTTTACTAAGGTTATCAGCAGGCGGCACTTGTATAAAGAGTGTGGTCAGGCGCTCTTATCAATTAGCTCCCCGGGCAGTCCAAAATAACTTTCATGGTATTGACCAATTCGCGCTGGTTCGACACGGGGGTGACAAGTCAAGGGCTCTTTAAAATTGTAGGTATACTTTCCAGTATCTCAGTTCTGGAAAACGGAACAAACCGTAGATAGTACACGCTCAGGAAGCTTGAACCAAATAATTTTTATATTTTGGTAAATTTGTTGGCATTCCATTGCTAATTTACAGACACAAAGCGATCACGGTCCACTAGGGGGTGGGGGTACTCTGATACTTTTTGATACATGCGTAGGCTCGTGGCATTTTTTTTTTTTGGGGGGGGGGGGATATGAAGATTTTGTGGATATTTTTGGGGGGTCAAGGCAAAATTGGACTAGTTTTAGGTGTCTCTTCTATGTATTTTAGGGTCTTTTCTTAAGGTTCAAATAATTTTTGGGGAGCTTGATATTCCCGATATTTTTGGTGGCAAACGGTAGATGCTCGGCCCAATCCTACGTATGAAGAAAAAGTGAGAGTACCCCCCCCCCCCCACACACACACACACACACTCACCCTGGGTCACAGTCTATGATGAGACGTTGCTAGCTAGGTGATCTGTGACGGCGGATTGAGTTATTTCTGGCGATTTTATAGAGGATGCTTCTTGTTTATCATACATGCATTAAATGATCTATGCTCTACGGGAGTTCGGCTTATTCTACATTTCGGAACTCCTAATGGTCCGTGATCGTAGTAAAATTATGGGTTGAATAATACCACAATAGTTTGCAACCCCGTAAGGCCAAGCCACCCACACCATATTCTAATATTCACACGCAGAATCGGTTTCTTCCCCAAAATGTTACATGGCAATGTATCAGCGGATGGACACCGCCAAATATCTCCCCAAATTTTTGGGAGGATAAAATAAACAAGAATATTTAACAATGAACTTTAAAACGCATTACATATTTTAATAGTATTTAATGCATGCATGTATAGCTCTCTAATGAGAATAGGCCTGTATTTGCATGGGATAAAAATTGCATCTTCATACCTGCTTTGAGTATGCGAGCAGCAATGCTCGGATACACAGGCTCGCATGAGCCTCGGCTGTTCGTCCAAAATCTCCTGTCTTAGTGCCAGAAGAATTTGTAATTAGCCTGCGAATACCCAGTAAGCACGTAAAATCAGGCCATTATCCGACCACAAGCAAAGCGCCATCCGACCGGCGTTTCGCTGGCGGACTGATAGTGGCCCGAGATTAGATACTGGCTGGGCATATCATCTGCCGAGGTCGACCGTAAAATTGTTTTGCTGTCAGTAGAGCGGCAAACAGTATTGACCCAGATCAGACTGAGCCTACACTGTTTGCAAAAATATTTCTAAAACGTTCCAGCAGAAGACAAAACAGACAAGTTTTATTAGCGTTTTTTTTCGGCCTTAAAAGATTTTGTTTATTTCCAAAATGTAATTAATGCTTTTCTCTGAAAAGTGCGCAGACCCTGATAAAAAGTCGTATTATGCTTGCGGCAATTCATCGCAGCATTTACTGTTTGCCAAAGTGCCTCTTTTAGGAGAAAGTACAAGGGTAAACAGAATTAAGACTGCAAAAGTGGTCTTAAGTTACGTCATATACCCAAAACGTATCATCGTGTTCTAAATATAGCAACGGTTTTGTCTTAACTCTTTGCATGCTGAGTAACGTTTTTTTTTTGTCCTAAAGATTTCTTAATTTTTACGGATCGTTCCTCTTCGGGTCCTGCCAGACGTTTTGCTGAGCCTGAACTGGGTCTAAACTGTTTTTAATGATCAATCTCAGACATTTTCAATTTAAAATGCTTCCAGAAACACACTATTAACATTAAGTATGCTGATTTTTTTTTTGCATACTATTTTGTCATCATAACCAGATTACAGCTATATCGAGCCAACATCCCATCACGGGACACTATCGGCCTGCCAGCGAAACGCCAGTTGCCTGATTTCTAATATAATAGGTGCTTACTGGGTACAGGCTCGAACAGTTTGGATCCAAACAGGCTCCAAGTTTTGTCAAAAAAAGTAAGTGAGTAGGCTATGATCAGAAAATACCACAATCACAAACCGAAACAAACCCATGGCACCGCGAGAAAGAACCACACAACCATCATGAGACACCAGGAAGACAAACTAAGCAAAGCAACCAGCTGTCTCTTACTCATCAAGATGATTGTAAAACAGGAATGGAAATAAAGCCTGGTCTAAAAGCACCCGGAGCAATCTGATACCAAAATAGACTCTTCTCCGCTAGTGTCAAATAGTTTGATCCAGATCGGGTTCAAGCTTTTGTCCGACCATCCATTTATTCGCAGATCGGCCATGTATATGGCCTCCTTTTGGAACTCGGGATCTGTTCAAAATCAGCTATTCTAGAGAGTTATATCTGTTTTTGAAATTTCTACACTTTGAAGAAATAGTTCGTGTTAAAATGGCTGTTTGCTTTGAAAAGATAGTGAGTGAAACATAAACCACAGTGCAGTTATTCAAAAATATGTCTTTTGTTGCTGATATTCATTCGAAAGTTGAACTTTTACTGAGTTAATGGTGATTTTGCGAACTGGGAAGCTCACGTGTCACTTTTTAACGGTTATTCGGTCATTTCAGGAACAGTATGTCTTATTTAATTGTTTTCTATGAATTGACACTGCATACCAGCGTGATGCGCGTATGAATATCGCTGTTAATCAGGTCAACCACGCCTCGTAGTGTATTCCAATGAATGGAAATAAGCCGTTTCATGATAAAACCTGCCTTTCAGAATTTTAAAAGACTACTCTGTTTAATACAGGGGCTATAGTTAGTTCTCAGAAATTTGATGTCGCAAGTTGAGCTATCATACCTTACATGTATAACCAACAGCAGTGTGCACGTGCTGGTCATTGCATAAGGATATATCTCAGTCACGCATACATGTCATAAAGTGAATGACCTGGCGCTTTCACATCGTTCCTTGATTAGATTTCTTGTAAATGTTATAGTATTTGGGCCAGCTCATTTAATTTATCACACCCTTTAAACACGAAAGCGCAGCCATCCACTATATTTGGTCTCTGTATTCTTCCTGCGTGTACGCTGTTCATATAAACATAAATGCGGCAGATACCGTAATGCATTTAACATGCGTGAAGTAATCATGCATGCACAGCCAGCAAGTGGGTCTATGCACCTAATTTTCGGCCCATATATTCGTCCAAATGGTGCCTGCTTAAGTCGTCTGCTGCACATAGTTGATAACTTTATTTGCTTATGTTAGTACAGAGGCAAACTCTAAGTGTTCAAGTGTTTAATAGAGTCGGATCTGGAATGCTCTCTTTTCAGTACATATTTTTGTCCACAAACATTATTTGTCCGATTGTTGTTAGTTATTTCCCTGTTCTTGCCAGTATGCACGCATGTGCAGTCTGTTCTTGAGCTTTCGGTACTCGGTCTGGGTAGTGTTTAATGCAGACTGATCTTTGGAAATTTATATAAAAAATAAATAAATAAAAGAAAGTCAGCACCTATTTGTG
Source organism: Loripinus fragilis (assembly GCA_964019695.1). NCBI lineage: Eukaryota > Metazoa > Mollusca > Bivalvia > Lucinida > Lucinidae > Loripinus > Loripinus fragilis. Next base: position 95,128,417 of record OZ026524.1, read on the forward strand.
AACGCAATAATTATTTTAGAAAAGAGCCATGTTTTGTTTGGTTATTTTGTACTAGTGAACGCTCTTGCGAGCATGCGCGCATGTACGATTTTGTGGAAAAATCAATGCAGTCGGAACTTTGGCAAGTTTATAAAACAATCAGATCCTATCAGAATATGCCGAAACCACCCACCCTAAAACCAGACCGAAAACGACCCAGCCGAAACTACCCACGGCCGTAAACCTATGTTTAATGAATGTGCTACATCCGCTTTCCAGCGTCAAGGCAGTGACCGATATATAGGTCACTGGTCATTGCTACCACGTCGTGTTACAGAACCCATAGCGACTTCTTTGATCTTAAACATTGCTATCAGCGAGCCTCTGCTGATAACATAAGCAGAAAGTTTGGTCCCAGATCTGGTCCGACAAAGAGTTTAAATTGATCAAACCTGACGGTTTTCCTGACTTTTATCATACATTTGAATCTACATGTATAAACAAAGGCGCCGATGGGACTGCGCAGGCGCTCAGGGTGGTCCCTGCTTTTAACAAAGTCGGGGTTCTCGCGGCTTTAAACATTATATAGGTGTCTGGTAAATAAAGCAAATTTCGATAATCTCAAGGTCTATTCTGTTTTCAAATACAGAGCCAAAAACCATGCTCTTTAAGTTCCTTACATGCGTATATGAGCAGTTAAAGGCCTCTGTCTTATAAGACTCCTTCTTTGAATAAATACCTGGAGATAGTTTCATCACGGAGGGAAGTTTCATTGTTGTTTACGTAAAAATGATTGATTGATTGCATGAGTGAAAAAATGATTGATTGTGTTTGTGTACATCATTCGGTTTGTTGATACATGTACTCACCTGTAGCTTGTGATGTAATGAAAGAACGAACTCTTTATCTGCTAAAGCTGAGTTCATTGATATGGCACTTAATGCCATATCTTTTCTTGTTTATTCTACGTGGTATTAAAGCATATGGCTAAATATGACATCCACATAATGTAGTCCCTCCCAGGGGTTTTGGGAAACAGGGGAAATGACATTTATTCCAGGGGAACAGGAAACAAAGGTCAAATTGTGAGTGGAACAGGGAACAAAGGCAATATGGGGGAACATGGAACATAAGAAAACAATTTTCAATTCTTTGGGAACAGGCAAACAAGCCTATTTATTTCAGTGGAACAAGGGAACGGCTATCCCCTAGGTGGGTCTCATAAGCGTTTCAATTTTCGAAACCATCCACCAGTTTGTTTGTCTGTTCATCCGTCTGTCAACACGTCATATTAAATTGTGTCTCTGAAGCACTGACAGCTGTGAACGTGGAAACATGCATATTATTTGTCCTTTGCATACTCTTCAAACATACACTGTAAATTCTGACCCCATACCATCATCAACACCACATTTGCAGTAAGGTATGCAGCAGAGATATATGAAGTTTCATTGTTGTCCGGGGCATACTCCTAAAGCACGCACTATGCCATAAATCGCATGTTTCATTAATTTTTATGATTCTGTAAAGCGCAATTTTTTTTTTATGAAATCCGTAAAATTTTAACCTTGATCTACGTAACACTCGCCAGTGATCCTGGTTATTCTATGCACTAAAATGCATGTCTTGCCCAGCAGTGAGAAATTAAGTAGCAAACCTTGCAATGGTTATAAGAGAGTGTGGCACAGCTTGTTTTATGTATTGGCATTGCTTTGAAATTGTTGCCGAGACGTTTTGGTATCGCTGGAGACAAGTAAATAGCAGTTCAATCGCTCTGGCTTTGTTAAAACCGCTCGTGCTCCCATCGACTGCGTCCAGATACAGCTTGACGAATGCGTACAAATCAAATATTTAGGAACTCAACATATGGGACAGTCCACCTGACTAATCAAAATTTGCGTACAGAAGAAAAATGGCTTGCCACTTCGCAAATAATAAACAGAAACATTTCAAACTTCCTAGTCCTCCACTTATACTTATTCTTCATAATTTGGTGACATAACGTGATAATTGATGACTTAAATAGCACATTTATTTGTCATTGAACACATTTCAGGCACATGAAATCCAATTGACTAGCCAGAAACTGACTGGTACTCTGCTGGTTTTAAGATTTAAAGGCTCTTATTGGGCCAGAATGGACTACAATACCTAAGCAATAATTCCAAATGAAAAAAACATCGTGAAAATTAAAAGCTGTAAAGTACTGGCTCATAGAATGGATCACAGTAAACCAAAATAGTATATTTTGTGCACCCGTCGACTGCGAACACCACGCGATGACTGCGCTTTTCGAGTACAGAGGTTCTCTAGCGTGACATTGGTAAGAAGACATTCCTGGATGGAATATCAGACATCCTTATCCGGTGTGCAAGAACCGTGCATGTGTGCTTATAGATAGTGGTTTCAGACATGTGATAAGTTCCAAAATATCATGTGCTTGCCAAATTCTTTTATAGGCTAAAAACTGCGATGGCGACGATACAGACAGAAATAGGGAGCTGTATGAATCTGGCACTCCTGGCTCGACAGCTGGGACTGATCAATATTAAAGGGGTCTCTTTTGCAGACTTGTTTATTCTGTTTCCAAGCGCAGACTTATTTTGTGGTGAGTAGGGTAAAGTCGGGTAAATTCGGACATCAGGTATATTCGGACACACATTTGCAAACAGTGGAAATCCAGATGAGACGGCTCCTTATGAGCCGTCTCATCAGGATTTACACTGTTTGCTTAGTTAATTTATTTTTTATTTCAATAATTGAACTATGAAACAAAAAAGGTGGCTGTCCGAATTTAGATGTCTGTCCGAATATACCCGACTTTACCCTTTCTGTTGAATGAGGTTCTCCAAGGCGGTACTTTTTTTGTGGATCTTTTGTGGGTTTTTTTTTGTCTTGTGTTTTCTATGCCTTTGTGCACGTCTGTTTATATGCGCCTTGTGGTCACCTGCTGGGAAAGGGCTGACCTCTTGGCTCTCGTTTGTGGTGTGTAACTGTGAGTTTGTCACTTTCCCATAGGTTTCCTTGGTCAGGTGTGGTACTTGATTGTATCGATTCCTGATCTTTGCACCCTTATTTACTCTGTATAGAGTGTACCAAAACGAACAGAAAAGTAGTATAATTCAGAAATATAATGGCGTAATCGTTAGATTTTAGCCCCCAAACATTATTATTCAGTGAATATTAAGGTTTTTAGTAGCTAACTGCTAATTTATTGTTATAATCACCGATCAGCAAGCCCTATTCAGACCCTCTTTAATTGTCATGCTTTAATAGAGGGGGTTAACATGTCAAGATCCTGTTTTGTGATTACATTTTAACATTAAAATAATTCGTAAGTTGAAGCGCTATATTGATTTGAGGAGCGCAAGGGACAATATACGTGGACAGTGGACTAGAGACACAAATCATTTTTCAAACATAACTTTCAGGTGGCACAAATGTCTAGCATAACAAGCAGATGTGGTACTTAATTGCATCGATTCCTTCTCTTTGGTCTCTTCCCTCCTTACTTCGAAATACTGATTACTCGATATCAAACTCCTTGTTCTTATGATTTTGAACTCGTGAGATAATACTGCAACTAACTTTTCAATTCTAATGCACTTGCTTTTGTAACGCGACTACTGGTTGGATAACGTCAAAAATTTGAGACAGTATATCCTGTGAAAATAATTTACATATCAAATATCCTTGGATGGCATGCGGATTTATGCAGATTGCAATTCTTCAATTTAAGAGGAAACTGGAGAAGTGCATTAGAATGGGGATAACCATATTAAAATTTTCATTTGAGGAGGTATACCGTTGGATAAACAGTCGGAAATCACATTTTATGGCTCCTCTTGTTCATCGCCATAAAACTAAATTCCCGACCGTATATCCGACGATATACCTCCCCAAATGCAAATTTTTGAAAACAGTTATACCCTAATTATACTTTAACCTTTAAAGCGCCAAGAAAAAAAATGCATCTGTAAATGTCGTCTGCTGAAGTCGTGTGTTGCAAATACTTGCCTAACATTACTGACGAATTAAGTATAGAATCAAACAGCGTGGACCCAGAACAGACTGCTCCTGTAGGAGCAGTCTGATCTGAGTCCACACTGTTTGCCATAGAGGCTTCTTAAACATTTCAGCAGACGAGAAAAAAAGCAGACGACTTTTGTTGCGATTGGTCCCTTAAGGGTTAATGCGATTTTCCTTACAGAGTGCAGTGGAGGTCTTGTCAAAGCATGGGCGCTAAATGCTGATACAACACTTCTTGTATATGAAGATTCCCAAGCGGCCGTCCTCAAAATAGCTCACGTCAGTAATATCTGTGGGTATGTATTTTAACACTTTTAACCAATGGAATATTCCATACAGCTACATACAATTAAGTCAGGATGGTCCATTTTTCATACATTTAGGGGCAACAGATTTAAAATCACGAAAATCTGTCGTATTTCTTTATCTGAAGATTGATTTACTGCTGTTTTCCTCTTTCTTTTTGCAACGTTTATTATATACCCGACATAAAAAGAAACGCACCACAGTACGATTTCCCCATTAACATCTCCTTTTAATACGAATATGTTTATTGTCATGAAATATTAATTTCTGATCAAATCTTACTAAAACTTGAGTGTGACTTAGATGAGTATCTGTACTTTCCCTGTATAGGCACAAAACACATCAAGGTGAATGGTTAACGAAATTTGGAAGCGTTATTTCAACGCTACTGTCTGCATGGAATTTCAAGTATGTTTTACGTTTGCAAAGTATGAAAACGATATGTTGTTGTTATGTGAGACAACCAATGTGCTTATTGATGCTTTTTTGTAATTCCAAAATCCATTTTTATCAGTTAGGACCGTTTAAATTGATTAAAACAATGTTGAAATCTTTAAATGTTTTGTAAGGTTTATCTCCAACGTGGAATCATTATCGAAAGGGTAGTCACAATACATGGAGTACCTAGCGTTCAATAATTGCGTGTGGAGAATTGAATTTGCAAAGAATAAGTGTCTGGGTACAATTTGGTCTACTGAGATGATTCCAATTGCTTGAACTTATCCAGCAAGAAGGCATTATAAAAACGCTTATTTCCTGTGACTTTACAATTTGACCCCAACTTTGTTCATGACCAATTTTTATTTAACACAATTTCGATGCCAGATTGTAAAAGATGTGTGACGCAACATTACATGACATACCTTTGCACTGATATAAACTAAACTGGCTTATCCCTTGTGATCTTCCTGAGAGTTGAACAGTTCTAAGTGGTGTGTTTCTTTTTTTTGTCGGGTATATAATTATTGCATGCCTGTTTGTAGTAGAGTCAAAACTATTACCCCGAGGTGCCATAGACGACCTGATGCAATAGTGCATCAGGTCATCCACGGTACTGAGGGGTCATAGTTTGACTATACTTCAAACAGGCATGCAATAACTGTTTTATTAACCAACCCATTTGATGAAATACTTAGCAGCATTCCTTGAATAGAGTTGCTGCTGACGATGCTATTTTGTTGCAAAACAGAACATTTCACAAAATCTGCTCAATTTTTGTCTCAAAATGTTCCGCTTGTTCTAACTAAGAAAACGAGTAACCACACTTTATGTTTCTGATCATAAACAACGGAGTTATTGAAGTTTAAAGTTGCCAGAACATGCCTCATTTTCACTATTGTTGCATAACGTCTTCTTTCATAAACGAAACATACGCGTAACAGGGAAGCAGGAAAGCAGGCCCAGCTATAGTGTTGGTCAATAGTCAAAAATATTGCCTGGTCAATAGTTCAGTGACTCATGACATAGCAAAAAATAGACAATTACTCCGTATATAGACGGTTGGGTAATCATTTATTACAACAAACGTAGTTCCAATGAGTTTGGATTTCACAGATAAATAATTATCAGAGTTGATTCTAGGCTGCGGGAGTGTGATAATTACGCTTTTTTTCAATATTGGCCCAAAATTTTAAGTTCCCTGCGTAGCTTTTTCCGCACTGTGCCGAGATTTGGCGCATTTCCGGTAATCTTGTGCGTATTTCTGGTCATTCTGTTTACATTTCGGTCCCTTTAATCTATTCCATTCGTCTAATTCCGTTGATTTCCGCCGATCTCGTCCTCTGGCGAGACTTGATTTCTATTGGTTGATACTGAATTGGGCATTTCTACTTTCGTTTTTAACAAAATGGCTGTCTCATTTTTTGCGAAATGAGATGCAGAAATCTAATAAAGACAGTGTGCAAACGTGCGCACAGGAACCTGAAACTACAGCTGTGCCTCGTTTGACCCACAGCAAAAATGTTTGAGTGTATCATGATCTTCAAAGACGATGGATGGCCTGGCAGGGAAATGACCATTTCTGAGGAAATTGGAATATTAAATTGTCTTCCAACCATTGTCACATAAGGTATGTGCCATTTAGTTAATATATCTGTTTTCCAAAAATCTATCATTCTGGAGAAGAGGGTGCTCTGATTCCATTTGTTTATATTCAAATCAGATACCCCTCCCACTCTTCTCCATACTCTGTCTTTTCCCCAACACTTTTGAAGGCCAGGGTAATTGTGGTTGGGGGGTGAACAGAACAGGCCAGCGCCTAAGGACGGCCCCTGCTCGATTTTTTCTTAGGTGTGGACTTAGTTTTTTAAGGGGTGCAGGGTTTTTTCTTAGGTGTGGACTTAGTTTTTTAAGGGGTGCAGGGCCCCTGCTCGATTTTTTCTTAGGTGTGGAATTAGTTTTTTAAGGGGTGCAGGGTTGGTTGGCAGGTTTTAAGGGTGCAGGGTTGTTTGGCAGTGTGTTTTAAGGGATGAAGGGGTGGTCGGCAGTGTTTTTTTTTAGAAAAACACCATTACCCATTTGATTTGCAGGTTGGCCCCCTTTTGGGAACACAAGGGGGGAGTTGGCCCCTTCTGGAAAAATCCTAGAATCAACTCTGAATAATTTTCAACTTCTTTACATTTTAGTGTCCCTCTAAAAGACTTGGTGACTGGTGTTGGTGGGGCTTCCAGCAATTGTAAACAAATTCTTAAGAATCAGGCCAACAGAACTAACATAGATGACTTGTATGCCATCGCTCAAGAATGTGGAGATGGCACTAATCGTAAGTTATTTTTTTGTATTATTATTAATATTTTTATTTATGTTTTAATTTTTAATGATAAAAATAGCATAAATGTTTTATAGTTATTTAAGTTTTCAAACAAAGATTCCGAAAGAAATAATTTCTGAGTTCAGAAATGTAAAAAAATGCTTATCCATCAATTTCAGCATACACAGATTCAGAGAGTTTTGCCAGCAGGGGGCCATCTCTGAAAACGTTTTTTTTTTTTTTTTTTTTTTTTTGTTGTTGATCATCTCGATCCAAATAGCACTAATAGCAGGCCATTATTGGCCCACCAGCAAAACGCCATTTAATGGCATTTTACTGGCTGGCAGATAACGGCCAAAAACTGACTCGGTAGCTTTGTGATTTTCGAAGGGATACGGATCAGTAGTGCTAAGACACCCTATAGCTTTGTGATTTTCCAGGGGGTCCAGAACCTTGGTCCCCCTCTGGATCCGCGCATGGATAGCATTTTTGAGGGTAGTGCATGTATAATCTAACATTCGTGCTCTTGTATAAGTGAATGTATTAAACAACTTTGCAAAAAAAGAGATAAAATGCTCGACAAGCCTCGCATTTTATCTCTTTTCCCCAACTCGTTTAATAAATTCAATAAAACATGAGCACTTCATGTAAGATCCCCTTTACCTTTAACAAGAGGAGCACTCATGTAAGATCCTCTATATCTTCAACAAGAAGAGCACTCATGTAAGATCCTCTATATATGCAACAAGAGGAGCACTCATGTAAGATCCTCTTTATCTGCAACCGGGGGAGCACTCATGTAAGATCCTCTATATCTGCAACAAGAGGAACACTCGTGTAAGATCCTCTTTGTCTTCAAAGAAGAGCACTCCTGTAAGACCCTCTATATATGCAACAAGAGGAGCACTCATGTAAGATCCTCTTTATCTGCAACAAGGGGAGCACTCACGTAAGATGCTCTATATCTGCAACAAGAGGAACACATATGTAAGATCCTCTATATCTGCAGCAAGGGGGAGCACTCATGTTAGATCCTCTATATCTTCAACAAGAAGAGCACTCATGTAAGATCCTCTATATATGCAACAAGAAGAGCACTCATGTAAGATCCTCTATATATGCAACAAGAGGAGCACTCATGTACGATCCTCTATATCTGCAACAAGGGGTGCACTCATGTAAGCTCCTCTATATCTGCAACAAGGGGTGCACTGATTTAAGCTCCTCTATATCTACAACAAGGGGAGCACTCATGTAAGATCCTCTATATCTGCAACAAGGGGAGCTTTCATGTAAGATCCTCTATTTGTTGTAGTGAGATAATTATATTAGCTAGATGAGTGAAATATTTTCACTTGTGACGATATCAGTTTTTGGATACCCCACTAGTGATGATATGAATATGCAGGAGCTGCTTTTATCATTTCACACATGTGTTAAAAATGAACAGCAAAAAAAATCATCATTTTAGGTGCGAGTGACATGAAGGCTGGGCTAAGTCACATGATTGTCATCATTTGCATGTCAATGTATTACTACACATTATTTATCATCGTAATTCATTAAAAAGATGATTTTTTTCTTCCGTTTTCAACAAGAAGAGCACTCATGTAAGATCCTCTATATATGCAACAAGAGGAGCACTCATGTAAGATCCTCTTTATCTGAAACTGGGGGAGCACTCACGTAAGATCCTCTATATCTGCAACAAGAGAAACACTCGTGTAAGATCCTCTTTGTCTTCAACAAGAAGAGCACTCCTGTAAGACCCTCTATATATGCAACAAGAGGAGCACTCATGTAAGATCCTCTTTATCTGCAACAAGGGGAGCACTCAAGTAAGATGCTCTATATCTGCAACAAGGGGGGGGCACTCATGTTAGATCCTCTATATCTTCAACAAGAAGAGCACTCATGTAAGATCCTCTATATATGCAACAAGAAGAGCACTCAAGTAAGATGCTCTATATCTGCAACAAGGGGGGGGGGGCACTTATGTTAGATCCTCTATATCTTCAACAAGAAGAGCACTCATGTTAGATCCTCTATATCTTCAACAAGAAGAGCACTCAAGTAAGATCCTCTATATCTGCAGCAAGGGGGGGCACTCATGTTAGATCCTCTATATCTTCAACAAGAAGAGCACTCATGTAAGATCCTCTATATATGCAACAAGAGGAGCACTCATGTACGATCCATCACTAGTGGGGTATCCAAAAACTGATATCGTCACAAGTGAAAATATTTCACTCATCTAGCTAATATAATTATCTCACAACAAAAAATAGAGGATCTTACATGAAAGCTCCCCTTGTTGCAGATATAGAGGATCTTACATGAGTGCTCCCCTTGTTGTAGATATAGAGGAGCTTAAATCAGTGCATCCCTTGTTGCAGATATAGAGGAGCTTACATGAGTGCACCCCTTGTTGCAGATATAGCTTCTTTTATCATTTCACACATGTGTTAAAAATGAACAGAAAAAAAAACATTATTTTAGGTGCGAGTGACATGAAGGCTGGGCTAAGTCACATGATTGTCATCATTTGCATGTCAATGTATTACTACACATTATTTATCATCGTAATTCATTAAAAAGATGATTTTTTTCTTCCGTTTTATTGAAAGTATCACTAGAAGGTATATATTATACTGATTATTAAACTCTGTTTCCTTGATATGAAAATTACGTCACTCTGCAATGACAGTTATTTGGTTAACAACTCGTTTTGGGGACTCGTTGTTTACGGAAATACCACAATTCCTTTACCCATGTAGCTTAATTTTCATTTCAAGGAAATACAGTTTGCTATTCTTAATTAAAGACATTGTTCATTAAGTATATTGAGTTTTGAATACAATTATTGACGTTGTCTGCCGCGATTGGCCATGGGCGATTACATATAATTTTGGTACTTACCTTGTACGAGGGTCATCCAATAAATAGGGTGATTTTCTTATAATGTAAGAGTTTGTATCATTTGAATATAACAAATGTAACCTTTAGGTGACATAACTTGTTTCGCGTGCAACATTATATCCAAAAGCTTGATGAAAAGTAATGTCGCTTGTTCCTTAGCAACGAAAACATTATATTAACGCTAACCTGGTTGGATGCCTTAAAATGGTAGCCATAGTTACTGAAGTGTGTAGATAAGTCCAGAAAAGAACATAGTTCGTAAACTACAATATGAAGTAACTACTCTGCAAAATAAAATGACTTCTTTCGAAACAAGGAAGTGGCAGGTATTTTCAGGGTAATAAAGCCAGGAAAATACAAAATTGTGGCAACACAAATGAGGATAGGGGCATGAATTGGTCCTTAGATTATCGTTGGTTGGTATAAAAGTTTGAAATCACCCATAAATTATCAAATATATTCTATATTTTTAATCAACATCTTTAAAAATGCATGTATCAAATGTGCCCCTTGTAACCTAGCAACAGAATATAATAGAATATACAAATAGTCCAATTTTAACAATTGCGCGGTTGCTAGGCAATCAAGACTAACTGGTACATGTTAATGACCATATTTTATATGTTTTATTGAGAACAATTTAATTAGAACATTTAAATTACAAATTATGTACAGACACCGGATAATAACTTAATGGCAGACTACGTTTCTTTAGAATGAGATGTTTGTATGTGGTAAATCCAGCCAACTTAGCTTTAATATCATTTTTCCGTTGCTAAGCAACAAGCAACCTCACTTTCCATTAACTTCTTTGATATGATGTTGCATGCCCAACAAGTAATGCCACCTAATGGTCACGTTTGTGATGTTAAAATGGTACGAACTATTACATTATAAGGAAATCCTCCTATTTATTGGATAACCCTCGTATTCCCAAAATATTGTTAAACGTCGCCCATGTTGACGTTGACTTATTCAGCAGACTAAGAGATCTACAATTTGGCCTCAGTCTTCATTTATATCCTTACTTTGTGCATAAAACAGCGGAATCTCTGGCGACTCTTTGCATTTGCACAGGCTTGTCTTAGTCTTTGTTGTTTGACGATTAGATAAGTACTTACGTTTCATATGCTGTCCAATGCCTAGGGAGGTACTCTCATATTTTTTTTCATACGTAGGCTCGGGCCCTGAATCTACCGTTCATCCCAAATAAATATAAGGAATTTCAAGCACCCCAAAGAATATTTGAAATTTTTACAACCAAAAAAACATCCACCATTCTGTACCTTGACTTTAAGAAAAGACCCTAAAATGCATAGAAATGACCCATAAATATAGACAATTTTTGATGACTCAAAATAAATTTCCACAAAATCTTCATACCCAAAAAAAATATTCATTTTTCCTGAAAACCCCAAAACATATTGAATTTCAAAATTTTGAACTAAAAAAATGACCTGAGCCTACGTATGTATAAAAATATCAGAGTACCCCGCCCTGGGGCCCCTAAGGCCCTTGTAAAATAGAACATCTTTGTCTTTCAGTTGGTACAGACTGGACATGCATGACGACCAGGGCTAAAGATGCTGAATTTAAAAGTTGTATGACCACTGAAGGTCAAAAGGTTGGAGATGGAGCTCTCTGTGGGTAAGATATCAAAACTAAGCCAGTGAAGGAGATTTCCAACAATGTAGCATTTTGACAAGTGTAGACTCAGACGAGCCTGTGCAGCCTCCCTTTAAGCTTAGAACCTCAAAATGATGTTGGGTCAGTAGCTTAACAATCATAGAATACTCAAGCGACAAGCAAAGGCAACGAGGCTTTGCTGGTCGCACATAACACATTGTTGGAAATCTCATGCACTGGCTCAAATTGTTCTTTTAGTGTAATGTGAGACTAATCGTCTTTCTTACTGTCATGCCAGCCAAGAGTGACAGTGACGTCATGTTTTGTTTACAAAGTTATCAAGGACTTATAATCGATAGATCACATGTGTATTAATCCGATCCTACGGATAGGATTAATACACAAGTGCTCTAACGATTCGCGTTTGCTCAAGTGGAGTGTACAAGTTAATGTTTTACTTAACAATTGTAAACAAAATATTACGTCACTGTCGCCATTGGTTGGCACGACAGTAGCTGAGCATATTCATGCATGTTGATTACTTAAATAAAATGTCTATAAATAACAGATCTTACATGCGCGGATTCAGAAAGGTAAATGAGAGGGGGTCCTACACAATCTTGATGTATTGTTACATTTAGTTGATGAGGGGAGAGAGACCAAATTACCATAAAAGAAGCCATCATCGGCCTGCCAGTAAAACGCCATTTAAATGGTGTTTCTCTAGTGAGCAGAGGATGGCACAACATTCACTGGCTTGATAACTTAGTGATTTTCCAGGGGGGGGGGGGGGCGTCTGGATCCCTTGCTCCACCTCCTCTGGATCCTCGCATTAGTTGAGAAAAATTAAAATTAATATAAAGAGTAAGTGAGTATGACCAGGTATAAAAAACAATCTAAAAATGCAGACAAGGCCATAGCATCAATCACGACAATCACGAGACACCAGGAAGACAATTGCAAACTAAGTAAAGCAACCAGCTCTTTTTCTCCATCAAGATGATTGCACACTAGAATGGACATAAAGTAACGCACAACTGAACATAGAAAAATTACAGAATCCTATAATGGGAGTAACAATCAACAACGAATTAACAGCAACAGAAGTATGGCATTAGAATGGACAGCAGGCTAAGCCACTGGGGAGGGGGGAGGGGGCTTAAATGCATTTTACTGGAACCAAATCTTTGCCCTAGATTCTACTGTTTTTGAAGCACACAAATATTAAGCAAGTTATATCCAACCTTTTTATAACGTTTGATAATCTGTTTGAAATGATCACTAAAATTAAGTTTTCCAACAATTTGAATTTATAAACTAAATCACCATAAGATATAGGTCCTGATATACCCTGTTGCAGAAGAGTTTTAACCCAAAGTTGTATTTAACAATTAACTTTGAGTGTCTGCGGTATCATTAAGAAAATGTTATTTTTCGAATTCTATGATAAATATAACCTTTTTTTAATGACTAAGCAATCAAAAATAGTTTTTTGTTGTTGAAGTCTTCAACATTAGAACACTCCCTTGCAAAACGAATAAGCTGCAAAATATATACACCATATGAAGTGGAGCGAGGAACATCTACATAAAGAAATCGGGAATTTATTATTTCCAAATCAAAATTATCCTATTTATCCTTAATCGTAGATGGAACAATGCAATTCGATATGGACAAGTTCTAGTCCAAAAACAGGGCTTCAGTATCTGAAGAAATCACTGCATTTAACAAAAGTTCAGTGGGATATATCTGACCTACCATTTGTTCAAAATAAGGATTATCAATATTAAGTAAGTCGTCTAAATATCTGGAGGTGGAGTGAAAAGCTTCAATTATATCAATTTGATTATTGTCTGACAGAAACAACATGAAGTCTCTCTCATATTAAAAGACAAAAACAAATCTGCAACAAGAGGAGCGCAATTAGTATCCATAGGAATATCTACATTTTGTCTATATAATTTCAAGCCAAATCTTATAAATATATTGTCAAAAAGATAATCGAGAGCATCACACATTTTCTGACATGACCACAACTTATATCGTTTTGGTTGTTCAGAATTAAAAAAAAAATATTCTTCTCATTACAAGCCAAATAAAGTGAGCCCTCTCTGTTAAATGGTTGTTAAATTAATTTCGCTAATTTGTCTTTGATTTAATTATGAGGAAACGTAGGATAGAGAGTAAAGCAAGCATATGTAGACAAACTAGATGCAAGAAAAACTTTTGATTTTAATTTATTAAGAATTTCATTTGAATTTCTAAAAGACCAAAAAAAATGTACTATTCATTTCATAAATAGTTGTCTATTTTATAACATTGTATATAATCGCAGTGAGGCAAGACATCAAAAGTTTAGACATCTGGGTAGTAGTACATGCACTAGAATTAACAATAAAATGTGACTTAAATCCTGAATAGCCTTATATAAATCTGTATACAAGGTTGCATATAGGTATTCAGCTCCACAAAAATGAGAACGAAAGCTGGTATCAATCAGTTTCTCAAATTTTTGACAAAACATATCTTAAATACGTGAACAATTAAATTATATTTTAAGTAAGAAAGAAAGCATATATTAGGAATCAATACAATCAAGCACCACACCTGACCCAGGACACCACATGGGAAAGTAACGAAAACACAATAAAACATCACAAACAAGAGAGCAAAGAGGTCAGCTCTCTCCGAGCAGGTAACCATAAGGCTGCAATGATCAGACAAGAAAACACGAAAAACACAAAACATAAATATCAAAGTTAAGCACCGCCTTGGAACGGTCAGGAACAATTACTTTTATTATAGGCTTTAACTAGTTTCACTGCACTAACATCACCCTTAGTTCAGATGTTGATCAAGACACATTAGGGTGTTTCATTTTTTGGACTTTTTCTCTGATCGCCTATATAATTGAACCAACTGTTCTCTAGTATAAACAATATATCTAGACCAAATTTCAGCTCAATCCATCAATGTTTAAACCTCCCCCTACCTGGTTGAATTTTTGACACTACGGCCATCTGTAGGCAATTTTCACTACAATAAGGGTATCATTTGGGACATATTCCACCAACATTATTTTGTTGTAACTGGGCAATACCATCGCTTTGAAGTTGTATTAACTCATATTATGCCCATATTTTACAATAGAAATACTTAATAAATATAATGATTTAATTAATTAACATTGTCAAAAAGGTGTGTTTTTCCTGAAAATTGAAAAAAAGATAATTTTGGATTTTTTTCCCATTTGCAAACATTCACGGCAAAAAGCAGAGGACTCTTATCAGTCATCTGGTCTAAATCTTTACTAATATGTTTTAATACTTAATGATGTACATGTACTTATTTGATTGTAATTATAACAATACCATATATTTCAGATTGTTTAGTCTTAATGATGAACTCTAGTGCAATACTGACTGTATTGTTCTAATAGATATAAAGTGATTTGTTAAGTAAGACATCACTGTGTTATTTTGGATGTGCCAAAAAGTAAGTGAGCATGAGTTGGAAATGCCACAATCACACAATACAGATCAACCCATAGTACCATGAGGAAGAGACAAGGAACAATGACAGGGAATTGACATTCAGAAAACAATAAAAGTAAAGCAACCAGCTCTCTCTTCTGCAGCGCCATGATTACAAAACTATAAAAGACACAAAGTTCTGCAAAGGAAAAGAAGGACTTTACACAAAACACTCACAAGCAATGGGACTCAGCATCAACAAATAGCCATCAAATAAGAATACAACCAAAGGCTCAGGGAATCATCCCAACAGGCTAATATATGGGAGAATACAATTGGTAATTCCAGGCCATTCAACTTCCTCAGGTCAATGTTCTCCACTAGGATGGAAAGATATCAAAGTATGCAAACGACCAAGAAGCTGATGAGCAGCTCACAATAATTGGAACATCACACACAGTGTCTGGCAGCAGAGTAAGAAAAGTGCTTTGATGACCACCCTAAGTGTAAGGCACATGCAAGCCCATGAACAACATTAGTCATATGTGTTAGGACACAAAAGCTTTAAACACTGGACAGAATCATGGCTACACAACACTTTTCGAATAAGGGCTTGGTAAAGGCATCAGGTCGCTAGCATGTTGTCATTGGGAGTTGCATATTCAACATTCTTGAAGCTCCTGGTGCTGTGACAGGTATGGGAACTTAACTGGGTGCTTTGTTTAGTTCATTGTTTACAACTTTATCCAGCAGCTACGTCTACTTAACAAATACCGTATTCATGAAATTCAGAATACTCTGGGTGGTTTGAAAGAGGTTCCCTCACACACAAGTTGACCCACTACAGCTTAGACAGATATACGCATGAAGTTTCTTGCCCTCACACCTTTCTGATAGCAAGAGCATTCATTTGAAGTGCATAACTGCTTACAGCAGCACCTACCTGAAGATGACTTTGGAAGAGATGATTACAGAGAACAGTGAACTTGTCATCAAGAGTGGGTGGACAGGTTATTCGCTTGAGGCTTTTAATGAGAGACTCTTAGATTATTACGCCATGCAAGATTTCTTGGCTCATGCTTGTATATCATGAAGCTTGCTATGTAGTTGTTCAAATGTAACACACAGGCCTTCTCAGACCAAATATGCTTGCAAAATATATGACCATGAGTATATGACCAGGGTTCTTCAACCCAGAGTTGGTTGCTGAGGCACCATGATTGGATTTCGAGTTACATTGTATGGGAGCAGATGTGTACATACCAGGACATTGATGCTGCCATTGTACGGGTAGTTAGACAGTCTCTTCTACAAAATGTATGGCACCTTACTGAGCACCTTGTGATCCTTGCCTTTTTATGAGTCTGCGGTTCCTGGTTTGAAGGAAGTTATGGCTACACAAGTTCATTTGTATCCTCCAATACCTTAGCATGCTCTCAAGATCTCATGAGAGATCGATGGGGATGCTTCCCCTGAGCATGCAAAGTATTTGGTTTTCATTTAGATGACTTGTAATATAAAAATTTCTCTTTGATGCTTTTGAATGTCACAATCACGTTATATCTTTTAGAACAATACAGTATACCGCTAAAACCGCTGCTAGGGTGTGAGAATTGTAGCACTTGCCATTATTTCTCATGAACAGACTCAATAAAATCAAGTCTGCTGTTTTCTTACATTTGAGGTTCTCTGTAAAAATATCTTAGAAATATATGGTACACTATTGTTATAATGATATCTGTTAAATCAAATTGGTACATCATTAGGTATTTATAGATATTACAGTTTAGACTATTACCAGATGACTCTGATAAGAGCCTTCTTGAGACTGTAAAAAGGAAAAAAAAATCCAAAATTATTTTTTTTCAATTTTCAGGAAAATCACATTTTTTGGCAATGTTAATTAACCGAATGATTATATTATTTCAGTATTTCTATTATAAAATATGGGCATAAATGTGTTAAAACAACTTCAAAGCGTTGTTATTGCACAGTTACAACAAAAGAATGTTGGTGGAATATGTTCCAAATGATACCCTTAATGTAGTGAAAATTGCCTACATATGGTCGTAGGGTCAAAAATTCAACCAGGTAGGGGGAAGTTTAAACATTGATGGATTGAGCTGAAATTTGGTCTAGATTTCTTGTTTATACTAGAGAACAGTTGGTTTAATTATATAGGCGATCAGAGAAAAAGTCCAAAAAATGAAACACCCTAAGACACATAAATGTTTGGTTTGCACGAAAGACCCATAATTTATCCATGAATTATCTCCTAGAACATATAAATAAGATATAAAAAGATCTACAAGGCAAAGAAAAGGGCCCAACAATACATAAAATTGTATACCGGAGCAAAAGAAATCCAACAGGTAAACCCCTGTGGGCCTGACAACAGCCAAACCATCAGATCGCGACCATCTCATCAATAGATAAGTCTTTAAGTCGGAACCATTAAAGAGTCTGAAGTCCAACCCATCGGCGTACATTAAAATAGGAACTAAAAGCTGCCAACCGAGATTCGGTTTACCACAAAGCATGCAGTCTGTTGAAATACATTAGTAATATAGCCAATCTCTTTATAATGAGACATTAATTTAATAAACTGCGCTGAAAAATTATTAGAGCCAACAATCTTCTTCTGCTTATGCACTAAATAACCATAGAACTCAGGTTCCGAAAGTCCTTGGCGCAAGAGAGATTTAAGCCCAACATGGAATTTAGATACCAAATCATAGTATTGCCAATAGAATTAAGAAAATGTTTTGTAGAGTTTATGATACTGATAGCCTTGTTTTACGATATTTTTGAGTTAACAATTTATTGCGAGTGTTGAAGTCAGCAACATGGCTAGATGTTTTAGCTTTATACCCCACCCTTGGCGGTTGTGAATGCTGTCTATTCTATGGCAACAATTCTGATTATTGTATGGGTCTCTACATGAGAAATTTTTGAGCAAGTGAGCAACAGAGGCACAAAATATACTGCACGGATGCGCAAGCTTTTCTAAGTTCTCGCTGATTGTATATCAAAATCTCATGGACACATGTATATGTATATTTCAGAAAACGAGGCTGTGTGGTTACAGACATGCACCAATGCAGCAACAAAGCTAGAAACTTATACATAAAAGCTGTCAACTTGGAGAATCCTAACACGGGGATCAAGGAAATTACGGACACCTGTGGCGCCTCTGGTATTCGACTTTCATTGCTGATGGTTGTGGCATACCTAGCACTTCTATTCATTTAAATGCAGCAAACAAAAAACAAAAAAGGGACCAATGGGATAACGGACAGATGTGGGGCCTCTGGGTACTTATATTTATACAACTGCAGAGATCAATATTTAATTTTGAGTAATGCAATAAAATTACACTTTTGAACAAGGTTACCATCACTTACATAGTCATTGCCTTTGTAAAAAAATGAGTTTGCATGTAATCATCTAAATATCATTAAAAAAACAAACTTCGAGCTAGAAGTTTTTGTACACGGGCATTCAACGAAGTACAAAATGTAGGGACATCGGAATGGGTCTAAATTTCCAAATTGCGATGTATTCGGTCCCTGAAGATTTTCAAAAGCAGCTTAAACTCTGCTAAAATGCGGCACGTTAAAACATTTAATCGGAGTGTTAACTGATTGCAAAACTACACTTCACTAGTTCCATTATCCAAAGGGTCCAAAGGCAGACGGATCTCATTTTCATTTAATATTTACTCATTAAAACGGACTTACTTTCATACATTTGTCTGGTCCTGTCTTGTACATGGCATTTTGTGTCAATGCATTTGTGCTCATGCCTGATCAAACACATTGCATCTAAACAATAATGTATAATTGTAATAGAGGACATTGATCTAACCATCGTCAAACACTTGTATCGGTACATCAATATTACGGCATTTTTAATTGGCTGAATTCAGTCTGACGTAGATGAAAGTGCTTGCGTGTGGCTCAGTTTCTGAGAGTAAATTATTAAGATTGACAGCTGCGTAAAATTTAGTGTCCCCAATTATGATTTAAGCTCTGGTTATGGGCCGCTAAAAGCTAGCAATCTATCTAAGGTAATGTCAGTTTCAGCGATGACTAAAGGCAGCCTCGACATGCACCAAGTATGATTTGAGCATCCACTGTAAAAATTAAGAAAGCTTGCGTCTTTAATGAACCATTAAGCACTTAGTAAAATCTCTGACTCAACTGTGTAAAGGCCTTTGCAGGTCTTAGTATACACTGTGCGCAAAGAAATGCCGTAGGGTTCGTCATGTAGAGGGTTCTTATTCCATTTGTCTTGTCAAATGAGCAATGACATGTGATTACCAACAATGTGGCATTTTGACAAGTATAGACTCAGACAAGCCTTTGCAGCCTACTTTTAAGCTTAGAAACTCGAAATGGTGTTCAGTCAGTAGCTGAACACTCATGGAATATTCAAGCGACACGCAAAGGCTCTGATCAGACAGCGCGTATGCGCAGGTTGATCTGAGGCTTAGCTGGTCGCACATACCATATGTTGGAAATCTCATGTCGCGGCTCATTTGTCTTGTCAATTGTGAATATATGTGGTGATATGTTTTCCATGAAATAATCAATCACACGTCTACATTGTATATTTAATCAGATATTTATTAGCATGTATTAAGCCTATTTCTTAATAGATATATATTAATAGCCCACACTGCTATAAAACCTTTGCATGAGATTTGCAATGAGATACGGCTAAATGCAGACTGACTGTTTAGCTACAAAGACCAGCTGCAATACAAAGAAATGTAAATGTGTCACAATCTGTGAACACTAGCCTTAATGACGAAGTAGTCAAATATTAGTTAATAACACACACTTAATCTACGAAGTGTTACGAAGTTTTCCGGCAAATTTTATGAAGTTATCTCCATTATTCATGAAAATATGGTCTTTTGAAACTATACACTGTCTAAACTTTAACACACAACGTTAGAAACGTCATGATGTTACTATTATGACGTCCTGATTTGCAGGTTTGTCGAGTATATGAAATACATGCTATTTCTTGCGAACATACTTTTTTTTTTTTATCCTTAGCATGTGTGCAATGGAATTCGCAGAAAACCTTTGATTCATTATTGCCTAGAGTTTGTATGATCTGAAAACGACTGACCATACGATAAGAGTTATGACATTTGCAAAGGTAAAGTTATTGCCATGGAAACATATGGCTTGAAATTGAAGAAGTTTAATCAGAAATAATTCTCAGTTTTATTCTAGTATCCACCTGAATAGGGTTTAAGGCAATATAATATAACATATTTTTGGTGTTCTTCAAATGATTTAAGAAATAGATTCGCGCTCGCAGTGATTTGTTGATTAATATATCACTGGTTGGAAGTTAGTCGTTAAAGTGAATAAGTCATGAGCGCAAGGCGCGAATGATTTATTCATTTACGACTGACCGACAGACAGTGATATAATAAGCAACAAATCAATGTCAGATTCTTACACCCAACAAAGATTACAAACATGAACGAATCCTTCATAGTCCATAACGATTCCGCCATCTTGAACAGACTGTCAGAATTTCCCGCAACTTTTGTTTAGACTGAAACTCGTATTTTACGTACATTTTGAACGTCAAGTAGTTGTAAAAACGAAGTTACGCAGTCTATTGTCAACGTAACAATGCCGTTTGTGATAGATGACGTCATGAAGTTCAAACTGGCGACCAAGTGCCGTCCGTGCACAGTCCGTGCAGTGATTTATCATCCAATAAATCACTGAGTGTAACCGTTGACTATATAGGCGAGGTGTGTTAGAATTTTACATAAAAAGTTCTAAATGTCATTAAGGCCGGTTTTCACAGATCGCGGCTCAAATGCAGCAGCTACAATAAGTATACCACCATCAGAGTCGTGGTGAATATCAATGGCTCTGGTCAGACTGCAAGATATGAGATTTCCAACAATTTGACATTTTGACAAGTGTAGACTCGGACGAGCCTCTGCAGCCTCCTTTTAAGCTTAGAAACTCCAAATGATGTTTAGTCAGTAGCTTAACAATCATAGAATACTCAAGCGACTAGCAAAGGCTCTGATCAGACTGCGCGTATGCGCAGGCTGGTCTGAGGCTTTGCTGGTCGCACATACCACATTGTTGGAAATCTCATGCACTGGCTCATGATATGTACTAGAAATATAATATTTATCATTTGTTACTTGTAAAATGTGTACATGAAATTATGGTACAAATATATATTTGAATGTTTAATGTATTTTACGTTCTGATCTTAAAATCACGGAGCATTTTTACTCAAAGAAGTTTAGACTATTTATATGTATAGAGTACAGATCACGTGGAATTAAGTGGGAACGAGCGTAGCGAATGAACTACTAAATATATGTTATGGATAATATATACTCGACAAACATTTTGCATTTTCATCGCTTGTTTCACGCTGAAAATACCTAACACTTCTACATTTTTTTCAAAATAAGTCAATTAGTTTTACAGACTTGTTACTTCAAATTGGAGTTTACAAAATTGATTCTATTTAAACTTATTTACACACTCCAGTACCCATGGCAACCATTTTAAGGCATCCGGCCAAGTTAGCGTTAATACAATGTTTTCGTTGCTAAGAAACAAGCGACGCTACTTTCCATCAAGCTTTTGGATATATCGTTGCACGCGCAACAAGTTATGTCACCTAAAGGTTACATTTGTTATGTTAAAATAGTAGAAACTCTTCCATTATAAGGAAAATCCCCCTATTTATTGGATGACCCTCGTACAAGGCAAGTACCAAAAATATATGTAATCGCCCATTAACCAATCGTGGCAGACAACGTCAATATATGATATAATTTAATGAACAATGTCTTAAATTACGAATTTCAAACTATATTTCCTTGAAATTCTGTGCCTGGGCAGAACCCTATTTAAGTTCCATATAGGGTGGAATTCCCCTTTTGTTGCTAAACACCATATGCAATTATTATGCCAAACCTTCAAAAGTCGCGTTTTTGTCATCTTACTTGGAGCCTAGCAAACGTTAACGCATGGTCCTTATAATTAGATAAAAAAATAATTGAAACAAAACACCAGCGAGACCGTCCATGCAGTTTATCCCGTTAATTATCACTAGAGTGTTTGCCAAAAAATGCAGTTTCTAGAGTCGGTGAACGATCGACCAATCAGGGGACATAGCACCTAGTAGTGTCCTGCCAGCCAAGAGTGACATTGACGTAATGTTTTGTTTACAATTGTTAAGTTAACTCTAACTTGTACACTCCACTTGCGCTAAAGGGAATCGATAGATCATGTGTGTATTAATCCTATCCAGAGGATAGGATTAACACACAAGTGAGCTATCGATTATTAGTCCCCGAAACTTAGTAAATAAAACATGATGTCACAAAAATTAAGCACAGTGCCCTTTTTGTAGGACTAAGGTAAACAGTGTAGACCCAGATCAGAACGTGGCGTCTGTTCAGGTTAGAATTTGTTTTTCAATATTCATAAAATGGAAAATATCACAAAACAACCCATTAAAAGGAATAGGACTTGTCCAATTGAACAGAGTGAGAAATTCCAATTTTATCAGGAATACTCAGTCATTTAACTTTGCAAATGAACGCACAAATTATCATAAGACAACCAAAGTCAACCATTCCAAGTTCAAATGCACGTCATTCTGATTTACATGTGCCTAGAGTGACCTATGTATAATTGTGTAACAAATATAGTTATCAAATTAACACTGGATCCACTTATTGAATTCTGTTGGAGTTATCTGTTCAAATGGACTAGTACAGGAAAGAACATTTCCAAACTCAAGAGTATAAAAATATATCATGCGTGTGAGGGTGGGATAGAAAAATCCGTCCCGAGGATCACCGATTGGCATCACGAGGCTTGCCAAGGGACGGATTTTTTTCTATACCCTCATCATTTGTGCTTGACTCGGGACTGGGGGGCCGCGGGTTCGAGCCTCACCGGCATCACTGCGTTGTGTCTTTGAGCAAGACATAGTACTGGTTCGACCAAGGAAGACTCGTCCCTACATAACTGAAAGTTTGTTGATGGGATTTAAAGAATCAAATCAAGCAAGACGATAAAATCATCACACGCTTCTTGCTTCGTTTTGTTTTGAAATCCTGAATACGTTGAGATGCGACATGGTAACGTCATTTTAACATTACAATGGTGTCACGGGTCGACGTGTGGACAGCGTATTTCTAATTCGAAATGGATTTCGGACACATGGGTTAAATTAGTGCATGACCTGATCATACGTAGTTGTGTAACATATTTAGGTATTGATTGGAAGAAAAACTAAACAATGAGGTTCAAAGATCTTTGCTTTGGGAAACCAGGTACTAATTGGACATCGTCGCGCGAAACCCTGTCTTTGGGGGTTTCTGACCAGGTCATACCTACACCATCCGCTTCAGCTACAGGGACTACCTAGAAAATTTATATTTCCATTGTAACAAGTTGAGATATGACATTTTCCAATAAGCGAATAACAAGGGCACTACTCTGACTGCTCGTCTTCGCAAACCCCTAAAGGTTTTTTGGCGACGAGGCCCAATTTGAGCCAGTCCTTTTCAAAAGGAACCTATTGAATTTGCATTAAACGAAGCGAAGAATTATGCTAAAATTGGCTCGCCGTTAGAAAGTAAGGAAGAAGGTAAATATCAAGAATCGATACAATCAAGTACCACACCTCACTCATGCGCGGATCCAGAAAGTTTTGTCAGAGGGGGTCCAACTTTGACAAAGTTTTTTTAGTTGATGAGGGGAGGGAGGATCCAAGTGCCACTATTAGCGGGCCATCATCGGCCCGCCAGCGAAACGCTATTTAATTGGCGTTTCGCAGACGTGCAGCTGATGGCCTAACATTGAATGCTGGCTTGGCAGCTTTGTGATTTTCAGGGGATCCAGACCAGTATTGCTAAGAAACCCTATATTTTTATGATTTTTCAGGGGGGGGTCGGACCCCCCGTCCCCCTCCCCCTCTTGATCCGCACATTTTGACCCAGCAATTAGCCATTTGTACGGCCCCGGGTTTACAGCCAGGTCTTGTTCAAACTCGGACCCAGTAATACACGGACATGAAACTACAATGTAAACCCCTATTTTATCGATATTATGTTGTAGAGGGTAGCGTCTATTGGGTCCGAGGTTCAAACAAGTCTGAACCCGAGGTTATGAAACTATTTCATGCTTAACTTAACTGAGCATGAAAATTCAACTGCTCATAAAAAACTAAAATGGTGACAAATAAAGACATATATTGCTTTCACACTCTCAGATGCTGTATTTATCATACTAATAAATGATAAAATGCCAACTTTTGTATAATGTTAGTTTACATGTATATTGTACAAGACGTTAGTTTATTGTAACAGACCAGACAGGCATATAGATCACACTGGTAAATGTATACGTCGATTTGGTGGTATTTACGCGTATTGCCGGTACTTCATAGACCGGAAGTGGTAGATATTAGTGTTAATACAATTTAGAAAAACATGCCATATGCCTAAAGGACTATAGACTTTAATCATTTTTAAGTATTCAGTATGCATAGTATGTGCATGATGATTTATGTAAGAATTTAGGAATAGATTCGAGTACTCGAATCT
This sequence comes from Loripinus fragilis, assembly GCA_964019695.1. Taxonomy (NCBI): domain Eukaryota; kingdom Metazoa; phylum Mollusca; class Bivalvia; order Lucinida; family Lucinidae; genus Loripinus; species Loripinus fragilis. The sequence goes on from OZ026524.1 coordinate 95,153,126, forward strand.
ATTCCTATTTGCTTACATAAATCACCATGTGCATGCCGAATACTTAAAAATGATCTAATTCTATAATCCTTTAGGCATATGGCATGTTTTTCTATATAGTTTTAACACCGATATCTACCACTTCCAGTCTATGAAGTACCGGCAATACGCGTAAATACCAGCAAATCGACGTATACATTTACCAGTGTATAGATGACCTTATCACAAAGCCTGGGGTAAGGGACTTTCTTGAGATGTGGTTTGTATAAAAGATTGTCCCAGGTTGCAGGTGCGTTACCGATCCCGTCGCGAGAAAACCAGTCTCCTTAGTTTAACTGTGTTGGCATTTTAACATGTATGAGTATGATTAATTTCATGCTCAGTTAAATAAGCAAGTTGACAGGACGACTAATGGTAAAATTAGCAATATGCCAGTACGGCAAATGGTAAAATTAGCAGCATAGCAGTTAGGCTAATGGTGAAGTTAGCAGCATGGCAGTTAGGCTAATGGTGAAGTTATCAGCAAGGCAGTTAGGCTTATGGTGAAGTTAGTAGCATGGCAAAACAGTTGATGATATAGTTAGCAGCATGGCAGTACGGTTGATGGTAAAATTAGCTGCATGGCAGTACGGCTAATCGCGAGGTTAGCAGCCTGTCAGAAATATTGATGATAGAGTAAGCAACATGGTAGTACGGCTAATAATGAAATTAGCAGCATGGCTAATGATGAAGTAAGCGGCTTGGCGGAATGGTTGATGATAGAGTTTGCAGCATGGCAGAATGGTTGATGATAGAGTTAGCAGCATGACAGTACTGATTAATTTGACCGTATATTTTTCATTGTAAAAAATAATACCTACCACGCGTTTTCGTATGAACTTTAAGTGCTGTAAAATCTACGTCCTCTGACATGACCATTATAAGCCTCGCAGATTAAAGTCAAGTCCTACTTCTGCGATGCGTTCATATAACAGGTTATAATGATTTCTCAAATAAACGATTTTATTTTTTTCTGAGAATACATTGTAACTACAAAAAATTTTAACAGTGAACTGTAGAAATGTTGACCTCAAATTGTTATATTTAAGACGGTAACATAACATACATGTTATAACAGGAAAGTAAGTGTACGTTTATAACAAAACCCCATTTGATGTAAGTTTACACGTATTTTGTACAAGGTGGCTCGTGGTTCATTGTTACAGAACAGCCAGGCTTATACGTACATGCCCTTGCGGCAAAGCATGGGGAAGGGGGCTTTCTCGAGGTGTAGTGTATATAAAAGAATGTCCCAGGTTGCAGGTGCGTTACGGGTCTCATCGCAAGAAAACCCATCTCGGGAGCTTAACTCTTTGTTTACTAGTTTTGTCTGCTGATGACCTTTGCAAACAGTTTGGACTCAAATCAGGCCCGACCTGTTGGATTTCTTTAGCTCCGGTATTCAGTTTTATTTACTGTTGAGTCCTTATCTTTGCTTTATCTCCTTTTTATATCTTGATTTATATGTTCTAGGAGATGATGCATTGATAAGTTAGGGGTCTTTCATGCAAACCAGACATCTATGTGTCTTGATCCACATCTGAACTAAGGGTGAGGTTGGTGCATCGTTTCACTGGTTTAAGCCCTCTAGTAAAATATTTTTACTGACCGTTCCAAGGCGGTGCATCATTTATGTCATTTCTGACTTGTTTTATTATGCTTTCATGCGCGTCTGTTTGTTGGTGCCTTGTGGTCACCTGCTGGGAAAGGGATGACCTATTGGCTCTCAGTTTGTGATGTCTAACTCTGACGTTGTCACTTTCCTATTGGTATGCTGGGTCAGGTGTGGTGCTTGATTGTATCGATCCCTCTTTCTTACTTTGTAGGCAGAGTTAACACGTGTCTATACCTTATAAAATCTGCTATGCTACATAGACTAGCTATGGTCATGCAAATTTGAAGGATGATAGTGTAGCTAACGTTCTTTATAGGAAACAAATAACAATGACGCTGATCAGACTGCACGATTGCACAGGATAATCTGTGGTTTTGTTCTTTGCGCGCAGTCTGATCAGAGTCTTTAATGTGCGCTCTATGTGTTGCCGAACGTTCAAGGTTTCTTCAGGTGGAAGACTTAGACTCTGATCAGTCAGTGTGGATGCCCAGACTGATTTGAATCTTCGCTGTACGTACATGCCAACTTGTTCATTATGCTGTATACATGCTCAATTGTAAGAAGTTAAACAGAGCCGTACGAAGGAGAAAGGTCTCGATCATGCGCGGATCAAGAGGGGACAGCTTGTATGGAACCCACTTGAAAATCGCAAAGCTATAGGGTTCCTTGTCAACCCTGGTCCGGATGCCCTGTTTTTGTGGTATTTGGATTATTCTCTCCCCTCACCGTCAAAGAAAAGCAACAAAAAACGTTGTCAGAGTGTCAGAGTTGAGTTGAACCCCCTCTTGCAACCCTTTCTGGATCATGTGGACCAATAGAGCTTTTGACTTTGTTTTCTATCCATATCTTATATTGTCAAATGTAAAAAAGACCTTGATCAGCAAGATTGTGTCACTGTCTGATTTTAGTTTTATTGCAAACATATACATCTATATTAATCTTTCGAAGGGTCGTTTTGTCAAACATCAGATAGAACAGTTGTAACATGTTTATACATAATAAAGGAATGTGGATTTCAGTAGGCGACCGATCAGAAGCAATTATGTAACATATTTATTTACTTATTTGTTAACAATATTTTCAGAGGATAATCACATTTTGACTATCGACTATGCTACCATGTTGTCCTCCATAAAAGGCATGAAATATATACATATGGCATGAAATATATACATATATGTAGATACAAAATATTAAATAAATAAAACTAGCAAATGCCTAATCTTTCAGTCTTCAACAGACAAGTTCATCCCTGCACGAACAGCTTTTACGGGTTCATTAAGATGATATTACCCTAAGTCAGGTATGATCTGTTGAAGGTGACTGATTGGCGCATCAAACATAGAGAAAACTTTAGTGAAAACTTATTTACATTTGGCAATATAAGATATGGATAGAAAACAAAATCAAGCGCTCTATCGGTCCACATGATCGACATGCGTGGATCCAGAAAGGGTTGTCAGAGGGGGTCCAACTCAAGTCTGACACTCTGAAAACCTTTTTTGTTTTGTTGTTTTGGTTGATGATGAGCGAAGAGCGAAATACCACAAAAAGCGGGCCGACAATGGCCGTGTTATTTGCATGTTAACTAAAACTGTACGTATTTTACACAGTATTACTAACAGAGTGAGCCTAGTTTATACATGACACTGGCGCAAAACATGATGAAAAGCTTTCTCAAAATGTGGTTCGTACAAAAGATTGTCCCAGATTTCAAGTGCTTTTCTGATCTCGTCATGAGAAAACCTATCTCCAGACTTTAAACATTTTCTTCGTGATCTCGGCTATATACTCCTAAGAAAACATCATAAATCTAGATCAGCTGGCTTCTGACGAAGCCATCTGATCAGGATCCACACTGTTTCCATTCTGCTTATAATTGGAATGTTGCATATTAACATGGTTAAACATAGATAGAAGTGTAGTACATAAAATGTTCAACATGCCATGCCAAGTGTTACCACTAGGCCATTCATGTACAAAATGTATACCTTAACACTTTGCATATTAATAACTCTTTATATACGAACTATGAAAATGTATTTATCGAATTAGATAATTAAGAATAAGGCTTAGGAAGCAACCTTGATGTACTTCACCTTTGAGGTGGTACCTGTCTCTAAATTTCTATGTCCCAAATATAAAGTTTTGTTTATTTATATGATTTGTCATCTAAATTGAATCCAAAATACCATATACATTATATTAATACCACGAAACCATTTGGATAAATTATGGTTTACGTTTTCAGAAGAAGTGATTGTGAAATTTCAATATTTTTTTTTCAAATATTTACAAAACATTCAACATTCAATTCAAAAGATTGATATGTTCTAGTCTTTGTCAAGATATCATATTATCACAAAATCATGCCATATATATCTTGCTGATCTGAGCGAAATATCATGAAAATCCAAAACTGGTAACTTTGTCATTTCCTACATCTTATGGGTATAGGTCAGTTTTATTGAAATTAATTATTTAGTTGAAATTAATCAAAAACTCGACATAAGGAGGTTGTTTTTAAATCTACCTCCACTTTTCTTAAAGAAAGACATGTGTAGAAAATTTTAAATGATTCAATGGTCAGAAATACGGAAGTTCATTGCCCCATGTCATGGCACTATGGGACCAAAACAATATGTATCACTTCATCAAGTCCTGCATGATATTGTTTAAGAAACATAATATCCTAACAATAAACGTGTGAAAACAAGAAGACCAAATATTTCCTTTACATCCCAAATGAACTAGAGGAACCACATTTTGGTGCCGTGACCAGGATAAAGTGTAACAGAGTCTTACATGAATAAGTGAGGTCCAGAAACGAGACTTTATGCCTAGAATATACAGCCCGCTAAAGTATAAATGTTGCTATTTGATGGATATCAGCATCAGTTTTACAAAACAGAATGAACGGAGAAGATTTAAGCATTAAATTAGCAATACCTTTGAAGCCAAGGATTCTCTGTGACCAAAATGATTAACTTTGACCAATAGGTTTGACAGGGGATTATTTTTGTGAACCAGGCTTATATACGAGGCTTAAAATTATATAATCATAGATATAAGGTTCTTCTCCTGTATGAACTGACTTGTCATGAGGTTTCTCTCCTGTATGAATTAAAATTCTTAATTATGTTACAATTATAGTGTAACATTGGTTAAATGTAGTTTTAACGTTAGAAACTAGATGTGGTAAGTACAGGTGTCACCATATTGTATCAGTTTGGCTAATATTATTGTGTAAGCACTTCATTAATTAAGAACCGTGGCACTTAATATCAAAGGATATTTTTTTTTCTTTTTCCAACCCATAAAAGGGCAAAACACTGATTATATCACTTTCTACCAATAAACGTACTAGCATGGTGATGTAAACTAAGCAAGTATTCAACTATGTTTTACACTGAAACATAATTATTGTATTGAAATGGCATCTTGACAAAGACAGCAATGTGTAAAAATGTTAATTCCAAATTTGGCTGAAAATATACAGTTGAAAATTGGGGTAACATGCCATAAAAATGAATGCCAACCCAATATCCTAATACATACAAAGCCATTTTTAGTATCAACGAACTTATCAATTATATAGTTATTTAATAAAACATTTCCGCGCCCGTTACATGATATGTCAATTACTTTAGAAATGATTATAACTGGGTACCCAAAAGTATTATAGTGATATTATTCATGACGTCATAAAATTGCAATGGAATTGCATAAAAAATCAAACGCACCATAAATATTGAAGTTATACCCTAGACAATTCAGCTACATAATATTATCAAAATCCAAGCTTGGGCAGACTCCCATGTTAATTTCCCATACCATGCAAGAGCCCCTTAGCAATGGAATTGCATACAAACTCAAATGCACCATAAATATATAAGTCATACCCCAGACAATTAAATAACATAATATTATCAAATTCCACGCGATGGCAGACTCCCATGTTAATTTCCCATACCATGTAAGAGCCCCTTTACTTGGTGCAAATAAACATTATTGTAATAATGAATATTAATGACGCTTTTCAGATTGCGCGCATTATCCGCGCAGGCTGATCTGTGTTTTTTTTTTGGTCGCATGCAACAAAAACGTTTTATGTTGAAAGAAAAAAGTTGGACATAAACGTGCAAACATAGCTCTTCAAATATTAAATGAATATGCAGAACAAATACCTCTATCATGTAAGTCGATATAGATCGTTATATGTCATCAAATTGCATTTAAGTCTTATTGCAAACCTATGTGTTCGAAGGGTCATTTTGAAACATATGTATCATGTTTATACATAAACAAAGGAAACTGGATTTCAATAAGCAACCAATAAGACGTAGTTATGTAACACATTTATGTTTATTTGTTTGTTTGTTTGTTTGTTTGTTAGTTTGTTTGTTTGTCGGTTTGAGTTGATGCAGAGCCTTGTTGTTGTTTTTTGAAAAAATACTAGTTTACCCAATGTTTTTTCCCTCATTTTTAAGTTTTCATTAATATTCATAAATATGCTAGTGAGATAATTTTCATATAGGACCACTGAATGAAAGAACTTATCGATTTGTATCAGAGCTGATATAAAATGACAACAATAATGGGATGTTTTGGGCTTAAACATGTTTATCTATAGTAGTTTCAAAGATAGATGAGAATCGATGTAAACAAACACTGACGAGTTTACCTTGGTTTTGGGCGTGCAGGTAGTCTACCATAGATTACTGCATATGTAGTGAATAGTCATGCTTGACCTACTGTATGTGTTTATAAGAAAACTAGTATTGTCTCATTACTATGCATCTTTGCAACTACTATATATGTTTTTCTACGATTTTTCCTCATTTTGTAAAGTTTATTAATATTTATAAATATGCAAATTAGATTTACTTCACTACAGCTGGTGACTGGGACTGTGTGGCGGCGATAGAACGTCTCCCTGCCCTTCACTATAGTGTAGATTTTATTTTCCCGTCCTTTGGGATCATGGGTTTCATTGTGGAACTTTGAAACTATTAGAGGGTCACCGATGAAGCCTAAATGGCAGAAACTAGCTAGTCTGGCCCAGTAAATATGCACACTCTAGTATCAGTTCTTTAGTGCAGTCTTTGCTTCCAAAGGATACCCTTTTAAGAACATATTTGACTTCACTACAGCTGGTGACTGGGACTGTGTGGCGGCGGTAGAACGTCTCCCTGCCCTTTACTATAGCGTAGATTTTATTTTCTTGTCCTTTGGGATCATGGGTTTCATTGTGGAACTTTGTAACTATTAGAGGGTCACTGATGAAGCCTAAATGGCAGAAACTAGCTAATCTGGCCCAGTAAATATGCACACTCTAGTTTCAATTCTTTAGTGCAGTCTTTGCTTCCAAAGGATACCCCTTTAAGAACATATTTACATATGTGACCACAAGAAGAAAGGCATGTGTCTAAGCTTTAATTTGACATCAATTTTAGTGCACTAGCAAACGTAGAACCCTAGAATGGATTGAATTTTTAGGCCTATCCCCATTTCTCGAGAATCATATAAGGGGTTGCCATGGAAACCATGCATTTGCACACAGCCCATACCGAAAATGTTTTGAGGACAACTTCGTTTCGCATTCAGGTGGTCAAAAAAAACAATTTGACACCCATGAAAATTGTACTGGCGGAGGGGGTGCAAGATAACCCTAATTGGATGCCGGGGAAATAGCTGCTATTGACAAAAATTGAACCACAAAGCTCGCAGCCCTCTAGAATCCTGTCCTATTAATGAAATCTGTGGCATTTGTTCTGATGGTGTCATGATTTACTGACCGTTCCAAGGCGGTATTGTTTGTTATGCATGTTTCATGCTTTCTATTATGTGTCTATAATTACACATAATTTCTATTATGCAGTTCCTTCTCGCGGTGCCAAGGGGTTGTCTGCAGTTTGTGATTGTGGTATTTCCTGATCACACTCACTTACTATTTTTGTGATCACCTGCTGGGAAAGGGCTGACATTTTGGCTCTTTTGTGTATTGTGTTTTTGTCGTTTCCCCCTTATATTAAACTATAATTATGATTGTGATATATGATCTACTTATATTTTTCTCCTTGCTCCTATGAAAATGGACTTTCGGAACCTGATTTCTATGGTGACCAGGTGTATAAATTGAAGAAGATTGTTAGTTCTAAAAAAATTTCAGCGCAGTTCATTAAAATAATATCCCATTATAAAAAGATTGGCTATAGCATTAATGCATTGCAACAGACTGCATGCTTGGTGGTCAACCCAATCACGGTTGGCAACTTTGCTTTCCTCTTTAATTGCACGCCGGTGGGTCGGACTTCAGACTCTATGATGGTTCCGACTTAAAGACTTATCACTTGATAAGATGGTAGGGGTTGATGCTTTGGCTGTTTGTCGGGCCCACCGGGGTTTACCTGTTGGATTTCTTTAGCTCCGTTATTCAGTTTTATTTACTGTTGAGTCCTTTTGTTTTGTTTATCTCCTTGTTATATCTTGATTTATATGTTTTAGGAGATGATGCATTGATAAGTTAGGGGTCTTTCATGCAAACCAAATATCTATGTGTCTTGATCCACATCTGAATTAAGGGTGAGGATGGCGCCGCTAAACCGGTTTAAGCCCTCCAGTAAAATATTTTACTGACCGTTCCAAGGCGGTACTTCTTTTGTGGATCTTTTATGTTTTTGTTCTGTCTTGTGTTTGCTATGTCTTTGTGCGTGTCTGTTTATATGTGCTTTGTGGTCACCTGATGGGAAAGGGCTGACCTCTTGGCTCTCGTTTGTGGTGTCTGCTGTGAGTTTGTCACTTTCCCATTGGTATCCTGGGTCAGGTGTAGTACTTGATTGTATCGATTCCTGATTTTTGCACCCTTACTTACTTTGCTCAATATACATCACACATATTGACATAATGTGTGATTTAGTTGGCCTAAAAAATCTGTGCAAACTGATTGGTTGTGAAGCACAGGAAGGGGTGGAGTAAACTCAAAGTGTCATCAAACATATAACATCAGGATAAAATTCTTGACAAAATTAGGCATATTCCAACACCTTCAAAGATCATATAATGTTACATGTGCCATTTAACAAACAACACGGCCACAAATTCTTGATAGAATGCCAGAAATCGCGTCTTCAATTTGAAATAACATATGTCACAATATTTCTGACTCAAATGAACTAAGAGCATTGTGAAAACAGCACTGACGAAAAACAGCCTCCGAGTATGTGTTGCAGTAAGGTCATTTTACTGCTTCAGAGTAGTCTATGCACTCTCATATGACTGTTCAGGGTTGTGGTTTTTATCACATAAGCTTATGAAACAAAGTATTGAATTTCTAAAATGAGATTTTCCAAATAATGGTAGGGACTAAAACATCTTAGCATTCAAAACATAAAGTGGGGAAGGAACAAACAAACAAACAGTCCCTGATCAGACTGTTCCGAGGAACAGTCTGATCTAGGACTATTTTGTTTGCTCATGCTCTTCCTGTCTAAGTTATTTGTGCTGGCATCTAAAGCGCTAAGTTGTTTTGAACAATGCATCTGCTCGAATATTCCTTTCCTTGCATTATTAACGATTTTCTATAGCACATGTTGCATCAGTAATTCTGTTATGAAATTTCTTAACTTTTCTTTAACCACAATAACAACAGCAATAAGTTAAAGGTGTTGAACCGCGTGAAATGAACAAAATGTGCAATTTGTGCAATATTACACAGGTTTTCAGAACCTATATTTTAGTTAATTTTGGTGATTCAGTTGATAAATTCAACAGAATTGTTGGAAACCTAATTTTAGTGATCGATTCAAAAAGATTATTAAGCGTTATAAAAAGGTTAGATATAACTTAGATGTCATGCAACAGTCTGCATGCCTGGTTTTAAACCCAATCACGGTTTATAGTTATGGTTTCCCCTTTAATTGCATGCTGGTGGCTCAGGCCTCAGACTCAATGACGGCTCTAACGTAAAGCTTAAATCGATGGGTTGGTGCCTGATGCTTGTCTGTAGCTGGGCCCACCGTGTCTCAACTTGAGGTTTTCTTTAGCTCTGACTACCTGTAAGTCGTGAGCCCTTTTCTTTGTTTCATCATAGTGTGTTAATTTGATTGTTTTTTTTTCTCCATGATGATACATTGCAATAGTTAGGAAGCCTCCATACGAGCTTAACATTGTTTGTGCTTCGACAATAGCAGAATCTAGCGACTATTTGGTACTAGTAAAATGCATTTAAGCCCCCAGTGGCTTAGGCTGCTGTTTTTTCTAAGGCGGCGGTTCTTTTGTTGTTGATTCGTTGTTGATTGTTACTCCTATTGTGGGATTCTATAACTGTTCTATGTTTTGTTGTGCGTTACTTTATGTCCATTCTAGTCTTGCAATCGTCTTGATGGGGAAGAGATAGCCGGTTGCTTTGCTTAGCTTGTCTTCCTGGTGTCTGGTGATTATTGTGTGACTCCTCATCACGGTGCCATGGGTTTGTCTGCAGTTTTTTATTGAGGTATAACCTGATCATACTCACTTACTATTTTTTGACATTTGCACATTTCATTCAGTTGTAAAAGCAATGAGTGATAGTTGCGGTTTACTGTCTCTATGGACAAAAACAACATTATCTTTCAAGCTAGTTAAGCTATGCTAACGTGTTCTTCAAAGACACATTTAACATTTAGATTTGACTGAAATTACAAAGCATGCAGGCTGAAACACAATCTCTTACTGTGTAAAAGAGTAAAACTACTTTGCTCAGTGGAAGTAATTGTAAAATTAACCTAGCCCCGAGGTTATAAAACTTGAGTACAGTCTTAAGCTCAAAATAAAGCGCAATGATTGGCTGATTGCGGATACGTGTACGCATGCAGCCAATCATTGCGCTTTATTTTGAGTTTGAGAATGAACTCAAGTTTTATAACCTCGGGGCCAGCAGATCGCTATTTCCAGCCATTGCACAGGAGCTTAATCAACAACAACTCTGCTTGTAATACCATTCGTGTCATTAAATACATGTTTGAGCTACTCCAGGTCTTTGTTTTGTGTTGCAGTACTTTGTGTTCTTTCTAGGTTTGCAATCATCTAGCTGGGAAAGATTGAGCTGGTTGCTATACTTTTGTTGTGTTTTGAATGTCATGTAGCTGTAATCGTTCCTTGATTCTTCCTCCCGGTGCCATGTATTGGTGTGTAGTATGTGAGTGTGGCATTTCGTGGTCATACAAACTTACTTTGTTTATTTGGTGATTTGGATTACGATTTAAATCATGTTTCTGTGTGCTGGCTAATGTATTAAAGTGCACTTTAAATCAGTAGGTGACTAAACCAATACACGTATCTGTGTTCCCAGGAAAAACTCTGATCCCCTGTTTTCGCTGTCAACGTGATTGACTAGTGCATTCAGTGTATAGAGGCTACTCTGAACTGTATGATGTTCAAACTGATTGGAGTCTCGTTTGGATAGTGCACTTTTAATTTTGATTTGTCGAGTCTAAGTACAAAAAGTTCAAGAGAGTTGACTAGTTCATTTGGGCATCTACTTTAAAGTACAAATAAAAGTACAATTTTAGTCAGGGCTTGTAAAATACTATAATGATCTGTTGTCTCAGGATTTTCGCTGTCTGCATGCTGATTTGATAATTTCTGAGTTACTCACTGAGTATAATATGGATGATACTACATGTATGACCGGACTGGGTAAATGCCGCAATTTTATTTTGAGTCTTTCGAATCGTGCATAGTTCAATTTCCTATGTTCGTTTCCCATATGCATTGGCTCATCTGGGCCTCGACGCATCCGAGTTTCCTACCAGGTAAGATTCAATACAGCATGCGCCACTGCAGAAACCAGCTAAATATCTTATTTTTATGTAAACGTTTTTAGATTTTTTACTTTGGAGAAAGTGTTTAACAAATGCGCTGATCAGACAGTGTGAATGCACAGGCTGATCTGCACCTTTATTGCTCTCAAGCAAGAAAGTCAGACAAGTTTCCTCTTGTCCATGCCCATTTCTTAGGTATCTGTGCAAGCTATGTTGAAACAGCTTGTGTTACTAAGAAGTTAGGTAATAGAAACAAATGATGTTTGAGTAACACGGCTTATGCAATACACAAGCGTCCTCGCAGCCTGATCAACGTTCTGGTGGCCGATGCCTAGAATGTATGTATGTAAATGGTATGATTGCTAGATGGAAAACTGACACTGCATGTCCAACCAGCGCCCTTTGTTATTCGCGTTTTGCAACGTATGCTATCTAAACTAGCTTCATATGTCATTTCAACATTGAAGCAATTCTATGCAACTGGGCAGCCGGGGTTGCCAAACAACACCAGCATAAATTCTGGATAGAATGCCAGAAATCGCGTCTCAATTTTCTTATTGAATCTTTTCAATTTGAAATAACATATGTCACAATATTTCTGACTCACACAAATGAACTTACAGCACTGACTAAAACAATCCCTCCGAGTATGTGTTCCAGTAGGGTCATTTTACTGCGTCAGAGCAGTCTGGGCACTCTCATATGACTGATCAGGGTTGTGGTTTTTATCACATTAGGTTATATTTACATTTTCGAAACAAGCCTTTAATGAATCTTTAGATTTTTGCAACCGTTCATAGCTTAGCAGACAAAGTCAGACAAGGTTACTCTTGACGATGCCCATTTCTTGGGGATCTGTGCAAGCTATGTTGAAACAGCCTGTTTTACTAACAAGTTAGGTAATAGAAACAAATGGTGTCTCGAGAAACACGGCTTATGCAATACACAAGCGTCCTCGCAGCCTGATCAGCGTTCTGGTGGCCGATGCCTAGAATGTATGTATGTAAATGGTATGATTGCTATATGGAAAACTGACACTGCATGTCAAACCAGCGCCTTTGTTATTTGCGTTCTGCAAAATATGCCATATAAAATAGCTTAATATGTAATTTCAACATTTTTCTAGATAGTCTTTGCAACTGAGCAGCCTTGTTTGAGCAGCATGACATGGTCCAAAACACAGCTGAGAGCTTTCTCCCGACGTAACCATCTATAGTTACAAAACATTCAAATATTATAGCTAGTTACTGTAGCTAATTGAGCTAATAGATAATCATTCATATTCTGATCTTTTGTAAATGTCTTGTTCAGGAATCTGACAAAATATGCCACAATCACAGTTCGCAGACCAACCCAAGGCACTTTGAGGCAAGACAGCAGCATGTACACAATAAAAGTAAAGACACCAGATCCATATCCGCCCCAGAGAGATCATTGCCAAAGGTGCATTGTATTTGATCTTTGATTTGTTGTGTAACACTACAAATCGAGGATCAAATACAATGCATCATATATAATGAATCAAAATTCAACAATGTATATACAGCAATAGTCTGCATTTCTGTATGTTTCGACACAAAGGAGAACTAAGAAGTTATAAGAACGTGACCTTGTATTTATGAGCCAAATATCATGCATTCTGTTTTGCCAAGATGTAGTGACAGTTTATTACAAATAGCTAATCTGAATAAGGTTTTCAAGATCTTTTTTTTGCAATTTGTTCTCTTTGTAAAAACAGTATTCTGCTATCCGATAATAAGCATATTATTAATATATTTTTGCAGTCTTGGTCAAAACTTATCGCCATATCATGCATATAGCAAACAAATAGTAGTGGGCGCAGAATTCCCCTTGAGGAACACATTAAGTTACAGCAGCTGAATCTAAATTAGTTTTACCAATAACTGGCTTTTGTTTACATGTAACCATCAAAACGTATGTGAGTATTGTCAGGAATGCTGCAATCACATACCAGACTGCAGATCAGCCCACATCGACGTGAGGACAACAAGTTACTTTATTCATTTATAGATAATATATAAAAATATTTTTCCAGATAAAATTCAAAGTATAGGAATAATTTGTTAATCCAATATCTACGAGTTTCAAATCATTGCATAAAGTGTTGAGATTAACCGTATCAAAATTTTCTTTTGTAAATCTAGAGGTATCATACTTTCATAAAAAAATAACCCCTTAGCTGTCTAGTGCAGATTCTCAATTTTTAAGATAATATTTGAATCCATCATGAGTGAGAGGGTGAGAAAGAAAACTCTGTCCCAGGGATCACTGATTGGGATCACAAGGCTTGCTGAGTGATGACAAAAGTGATCCTGAGGGACAGATTGTCAACTCATCTGAGTAGTTGGCTCATGCTGAGCTATTGTAATCATTGGATGTCCGTCGTCCGTCGTGGGTTGTGCGTCGTGCATTGTGGGTCGTTCGTCGTCAACAATTGCTTTAAAGGACATCTACTACTAAACAATTGGCTGGATTTTTACCAAACAATTGCTTTAAAGGACATCTACTACTAAACAATTGGCTGGATTTTTACCAAACTTGGCAGGATTGATCCTTATATGGCCATCTTGGATAAGTGTTGAAATGTTTATGGTCCATTATGTATCTAGGTCACATAGGCTCAAAAAAATCGAGATGAAAACTTTAAAAATCTTCTTGTCTGAAACCACAAGGCCTAGAGCCATGGTATCACCTAGTAGACCTCTACTAAGTTTATATCAATTATGCCCCTGGGGCCCAAAATGAGCCCACCTTGGGTTCACATGTTTTACATAGGCTTGTAGCCCCCGTTAATGTAAACGCTCCCGTTAGTGTTAACGTTGACAATAACGGGAGATATCACTTCTGTTACTGTAAACTCGTTTACAATAACGGTACCGTTAGTGTAAACGTTGACAGTAACGGGAGCGATCTCTCCCGTTATTGTTAACGTTTACACTGACCGGAGCTTGTGCAATATCAACGCTTTGTCTGTTTTTATTTCCTTACAATTAATGATAGATTTTGGGGTCCTTAAAAGATATGGCAAAGTTATTTAACTATGAAATATAAGTCAGAGTGACCTGTTTTAATTTTTGGACAAATTTCAGGTCATTCTTACTTGCAATCAACAGGTTTCATATTCACAGGCCAATTGAATTTAATCACTTTTAACGTATTAAAATGGCCTATTATCAGAAAACCCCCAACGTATATATCTTATGGTTTACTGAAAAGCTCTTATGTTAACAAACCGGACGCCACCCTGGTAATATCTCATCTATGTAAGTACTATTTGCTTATGCTATATTTGCAGAACATTCATTTTGCTAATGTCATATTTGCATTGCACGATTCTGCAGTTGTAGATATACCTAAATACGGACTTTTTAGCTTCCCCGCAGGGATTTCCCCATGTGGAGAATTATTTATATATAGCTGAATAGGGAGCGCAGTGGCACAGTGGTAAATTAGTTGACTTAAAGCTGCATAATCTGTAACTTTTGATATTTTCATTTTGAAAATAATGTTTCTATTTTTCAAGAACACAGTAAAAATACTAAAATTCAGGTATACATTTAACCTTTTTCGTAATAATTAACAAATTATTAGTGCCAAAACAACAACATTTATGTTAAAAGTTAACTGTCTAGAATTATTGGAGGGACGCAAATAATTACAAACAAGAGAAAATACACCTGTTTTTATAAGATAATTCACTTTTTCATGCAGTTTTCAACTGTAGAAATTAGATTTATTGTGACAACATAACTTTATTCTACTTTTGCAAATGATTTAAAAAGAAAATATTTTTTTTCAAAAAATGTTCATAGTTACAGAGTATGCAGCTTTAAGATAGAAGGGTCGCCGGTTTGACACTCATCGGAGGCACTATACTATTGTATCTTGAGCAATACACTTTATTCTCAGTTTAGTACTGACGGGAAACATCTCGAAATTACTGATATACTGTTGACTGGGGCGTAAAACATTATTACTAGCTAACAAACCTGAACTTGTTGCAATCCCCTAAGAAATCATTTGAGCCGCGACATGAGATTTCCAACAATGTGGTATGTGCGACCAGCAAAGCCTCAGAGCCTTTGCTAGTCGCTTGAATATTCTATGACTGTTAAGCTACTGACCAAACATCATTTGGAGTTTCTAAGCTGAAAGGGAGGCTGCACTGGCTCGTCTGAGTCCATTCAAGTCAAAATACCACATTGTTGGAAACACATGTCACGGCTCATATTTTCTTGCAACATGGCTTAGTTTTCAATCAATCGTGTATGTATATGCACGTCACAGCCTGGTCTTGTCATTTTCATAACATCATCGTTTCTGGAAGGACTGTGGGTAAGTAAATAAACAACAGAGGGCGATGTAATAATTTACTACATTCAGATTTAGTTGTTTGGTTTTTGGAATTTTTATATAAAATATATACATGTATTCATTTTTTACTTTGAAATCAAACCTTTACTATGAATGTGATTATGAAAATCCATTTCTCCTACTATATTTACATGATGGCCATTGCGTAGATAGCCAGTGATATACGCATGCGAAAATGACTTCAAAAAGGGATCCCAAAGTCCTCTTCTAAACGTTTAAGTTGTTATGTTCTGAACAAAAAACTTTGGTTTTCATCTTAAATCGGTGTCATCATCTGTCAATTTCTGTTTACTTGTAGTACGACAAATGAGCCGCGACATGTGATTTCCAACAATGTGGCATTTTGACATGTGTAGACTCAGACGAGCATGTGAAGCCTCCTGTTAAGCTTAGAAACTCCAAATTATGTTAAGTCAGTAGCTTAGAACTCATAGGATACTTTAGCGACAAGCAAAGGCTCTGATCAGACTGCGCGTATGCATTGTTGGAAATTTCATGTTTAGGCTCAAATGTTACCAGACTCCAAACAAGAGCACGTATTTAAACTTAGTTTTCTTATTTCTCAATCAAAACATCTGTTTTGGGTACTCAAAAGAACCGTCATAGTGAGACGGTTCTTTTGAGCACCCAAATCACACTGAAACTAATGGGTAAGAAAATATTCATAATTGTACGCTAAAATCTGGACCTATGTGTTAAATGCCAACCGTCTCAAAAAAAAAATATTTTGAACACACAAAACGAAGCATACGTCGTGCGAACCATGATAACAATTTACGTTCAGAAATTTTGAGCACTTAGACCTATGCTATGATTTTTTTTTACAATTCATTCAATAGAAATGATAACGGAAGTATAATTTTAGTATATCACTCCTCGTTAATACTTTAGTATGACTGTTTTGTATTAAGAACTACACCTCTCAAAATATTTAAAGGAACACTGCGTATTTTGTCATTGATGGCATTACAAATGCACGCATAGTCTGACTCATAGATGGCAATACAAATGCACGCATAGTCTGACTTATAGCGAGAGTTGGATTAATAAGGCAAAAACATTTTGCTACCTATCAAGGATGATGCTTGTTGATAAAAATGAAGTTGGCCGTGTCCAGAAATCTCCATGGAACGCTTTATGTAGAAATGGATTTTTGTTAAAAATACGCCTTTTTCAAAGCCAAATTTTAAGACGAATTTTTCAATCAAGCACCACAACAGCATCATTTCTGTACAGTCAATAGTCTTTTAATGTTGCAGAAACCATTAGGTTACACCATTAACAAATTCGGAAGATTCTACACAGTCCCAGAAAAAAATCGTAATTTTCAAGAAAATTTAAAAATACAAAACTTGAGCCACGGACTTAAGCAGCGAATGTTTTTTTTTTCAAAAACATTAAATTTTTTGATCCCAAACTTTGACTATCTTAGCAAAAGTGGCAAAAGAAACTGGGTTTCTGTCGTATTGTCTAGTGAAATACATTACTTGTCTACTGGACAGGGGTTATCATTCTCACCTTTTGAGAATTATCTGGTGTACCCTTAAATATTTTGAGCAGTGTATAAATACCACGATTATTCTAAGTCAATGATTCTGGTACGTCGAAAACTTGACCACAAGCTTAAGGGGTAGGATAGGTTTTCATATGCTCATAAAACTTACAAAATCTTCATGTCAAAACCGCTAGCTTAAACTGAAAATATGTTCGTACAAATATATATCTTGGGTGACTATCTACTAAAATATATTCAAGGATTAATAAATACTGTCAATTTAAATCATAATTTACTTTTATTATTTTCGTAATAAATATATGATCGTTGGGTGAGCTATATGTACCCATTATAATCTTTACATTTTTTTACATTTTTTACATAATGTGGTCGCCAGGGCGCAAACCTCTCCATTGATATCACGTGATTTTCGTGTACTTATATTAGGAAAACTATTTAGCCCGGTGCTTAAATATTTGGTTGATAACATTATCTAGATATCCGCCAAGATTGTTTGTATATTGCCCTAGAATAGCCCTGTTATGTTTGCAGAGAATTCATTTGCATAGACACATGAAAAAATATGTATTTTATATGGAAATAATTCATACAGGTGGAAAAACATGGTATAACTATTTTAAACCTGTCGCTTATAACTTGCGGAACGCAAATAATTTTAGACACACATTGTCCACATTGTCCAGAACCCAGCTGTATTATAGATCATTTTTACCCTCTAGTATAAGAGCTTGGAACGATTTGTCTCTTGAAGTAAGACAGTCAAACTCAATTCAAAGTTTTAAATATCAACTAAACAAAAATTTAAAGAAGCCCCCTACATATTATTACATCGGCAACCGATTATCTCAGATACCATATACCCGACTAAGTACCGATTGCAGTTCTCTCAACCATCATCTTTTTTCAAAAAATATTGTTGACAGTCCTCATTGTGCCTGTGGTGCAGTTGAAACTACAAAACATAACTTTTTCGAATGCCAAAGGTATAACGAGATCAGGACAACAATGCTAAATGAACTGGCAAACTACTGTCAACCAGATTTAAACATTGTGTTATTTGGTATACCTGAATCTGACTTTGATACTATCTATAGAATTATTGTTACAGTTCAAAAATACATATTGGATAGTAAACGGTTTGAGCGTTGAAGATGGATTCTCTCTCTCTCTCTCTCTCTCTCTCTCTCTCTCTCTCTCTCTCACACACACACACACACACACACACACACACACACACACACACACTACATTTAGAGTAGAAAGTCATTTGGTTTGAATACAACTCATGTTTTATTGATTTCCAACGGTTATAACTTCAAACTATGCACCTTTATGTTCAAAGGGAAACAGATTCGTATAAGTCGCATGACTTTTTTCTGAATCCCATCATGTTTTTATTGTAAAATGTATATTTGTATATTACTGTAAATGGAAATATGAATAAATATGTTTAAACCAAACCTGTCGCTCCACCTACATCAGTGGTATTATCATTATTAATAAACTCGGCCAGTTCATGCCCCATTCTACCATCAGTTACACTGCTCTGTTAAAAAGAACAGAATATATGTCGAAATTCCATCTTATAACAGAAAAAAAACATAGCCAAAATATCAGGTTGGTAGTTTTGTCAAAATGTACTGCAGCTACATTTGTATCGAAGAGCTCAAGAGAAAATAACGTGAAAAGGTGCACTTAAAGTCGATTGTTCGCGGTTTCTTATTAAAGCGACAGTATCGTTTTAGAAACAGAACATGTTTAATTATAAAATTGTATGTAAGACATTATCAGGCATTACCGTAGTGAAAAGTTATGGACAGCATAATTATTTGCAAAAAAACAATGAAATCTTTTAGACCTGAATTTTATGCAAAAGAATCACGTCCGTCTCAAATTTTATGCTGCAAACATAATAGGTCCATTTATTTAGTTGAATACCTGACGGAACTTTGGCTTTCTGCAAAAAAAACTTGGTCACAAAAATACCCCGCCCCTAAGGTCCTGGCATTAATATGCACTATTTTCCAAATATTTTAATTTTGTTAGTACACTAAATGTCAGATCTAAAACCGGTGGGTCGGACTTCAGACTCTATGACGGTTCCGACTTAAAAACTTATCTATTGATAAGATGGTAGGGCCCTGATGCTTTGGCTGTTTGTCGGGCCTATCGGGGTTTACCTGTTGGATTTCTTTTGCTCCTGTATTCAGTTTTATTTGTTGTTGAGTCATTATCTTTGCTTTATCTCCTTGTTGTATCTTGATTTATATGTTCTAGGAGATGATGAATTGATAAGTTTGGGGTATTTCATGCATACCAAATTGATCCACATCTGAAAGGGGTGAGGTTGGCTCGCCGTGAAAACGGTTTAAGCCCTCCAGTAAATATTTTACTGACCGTTCCAAGGCAGCACTTCATTGCGTTTGCTTCGCCTTTGTGCACGTCTGTTTATTTGTGCCTTGTGGTCACCTGCTGGGAAAGGGCTGGCCTCTTGGCTCTCGCTTGTGGTGTCTACCTGTGAGTTTGTCACTTTGTCATTGGTATCCTGGATCAGGTGTGGTACTTGATTGTATCGATTCCTGATCCTTGTACCCTTCCTTACTTTTTACGCCTAAAAAATGCAGTTGTAAAGTATCAAATGATCCTAGCCACAAGCTCTCAAATGTGGGGGGATAACTACTGTCCAAGGTAATTTATTTATTCGTTTATTAACCAAGCCAGCATACAGTTTCGTGCCACCATCGGCCCACCAGCAAAACGCCATTCAAATGGCGTTTTGCTGGCGGGCCGATAGTGGCCAACTTCCATATGCTTACTGGTATTTATTTATTTAAGAGACTAGATCTGTAACTATGAACATTTTTCGAAAAAAAAAATTCTTTTTGAATCATTTTTAAAAAAAGAATTAAGTTATGTTTTCGCAATAAATATGTTCAGTACAGCTGAAAGCTGCATGGAACATTGAATTATCTAATAAAACAGGTGATATTTCTCTTGTTAGGAATTATTTACGTCCCTCCAATAATTCTAGACAGTTGATTTTTAACATAAATGCTGTTGTTTTGATACATATATTTTGTTAAACTTTATGAAAGTGGTAAAATGTTTACCTGAATTTGAGTGTTTTTACTGTATTCTTGAAAAATAGAAAATTTAATTCCAAAATTAGAATATCAAAAGTTACAGACTATACAGCTTTAATTTATCTATTTATTGATCGATTTCAGCTACTGCAGATACCTAGAAAAATGTGGATAACCGGATTACTTGGCTTGTCCTGCCTATGGGCTCTTTTTCAACCTGCCATTGCAGGGGGAGGAGGTGTACCCGCTAAACTGAATACTTTAGACAACAGACTTTCAAAGCTGGAAAACAAACTCGACTGGCTTTGTAATCTACTTGATGGTAAGGTTTTACACTTTTTCTCCCTCTCTTCGATCGTTGTTCTGAACGCTGTAAAGGTTAAATCTTGCATTGCAAAGCAGATTCTAGTGGCGGATCCAGAGGGGGTTCAGGATGTTCGATTGAACCCCTCCCCGCCCCCATTTGTTTTAAATATTCTATACAAATGAAATAATTTGGGCTCAGTGATACCAAGTTCTGGGACCATAACCTTGTGTGTAAGTTTCATAATGGTCAAACAAGGTTATGGTTTTGTGTACAATAAAGCAAAATTGGTGATTTGTTTATACTACAGTTTGTTTACTTTGCAAGTTGTAAGCATTTATTTTATTTTCATCAGTTCAACATATTCTATAAGCTAGGGCCACATTCTGTACATATAAATAAAATTAAGTGCATCAGCGAAATGAACTATAAAGATATACAAACCAGAATAATCAACAATGTTTTCAAAAATGTTAAGGTCCATCCATTTTGTCTCTCAAAGTATGGCTCCCTGCCCAGTATGTATGGTTTAAAAGCTATAATTTGGAACATGGAACCAGTGCCAACTCAACAGACTTTTACATGTGACATGTGACAGGTAAAACAGCCAATGGTCACTGCATGCTTTTTTCATGTAGGACCTCACCCATTCATAAGACTGTGATGTCATTGTGTTGAGCATATGTGTTTTGGAGACATTTTTTAAACAAATCATTATTTGCATCTACAAAAGTGGATTTTCAGTTGTTGTTTTTTTTTACCTATTTTTGTGTGAGCATCAACTAGAGGACAGGGACTTACCATTACAATAATTTTACACCAGACAAATTGGTCTTTCTATTAGAGTTTGAGTCAAAATGTTAGAGTGTACCTATTTGAACAAAATGTGACCCAAGATATTAGGCCTCAGAATGGGACATAACAGAAATCCCCATTCTTAGGCCTAATCTTAGACCTAAGTGAGACCAAACTATTTCATATTCATGTGCTATTTAAGAAAAATGAGATAAAATAAAAAAAACACCCCAAATAGTTATACATATGAACCTCCTTTCCAAACATCCTGCGCCCGCCCCTAGATTCATTACTCAAAAAGTATTCTTCAGAGAAAAAGAAACAATCACATGTTTTGAAATGTCGCTTCTGCTTCAGATATTTCGAAATTGCTTTTATTTAGTTAAATGATTTGTACAAAATCAAACAAAATCCATATAAGAGCTGTCTCGTCTTTCCAACCAATGAAACACCCAGAGCACTGCCATCACACGAATGTCAATTACTAGCCTGAAAAACGAAGTAAATCTTAGAAAACTGTAATGACGTATCCCACACTACATAGAATAATTATTATCCTAACATATTATTAAACTTTACTTATAGCTAAGCTACCAGTTACAATGTACCTTGTTACTTGGAGAAAAATATATATTATGTGAATCAGAACCTGTTTAACAACCAGTCAACCATCTCACAGAATCTAAGAATATCCAAGCTTTATGTTAAAACTTAAACTTTAGAAACTGAGTCTTGGTATAACTATTACTTAGCCCATGACCCGCCCACTTCTTTTTGTTTTCGGCCAATCAGATGCAAGAAAAGGACCATATTCAGCGTGGTATATTTTGCATAACCCACACTTTTTTGAGACTCATTCCCATAACTTGATGAAAGGAAATTGCAGTCCAAAATGTTTATATCACCAATTTTTTTTAGAACCCTTGATAAAACTGTAATCAGAATATCGACACAAAATGATGTAAATTTTAAATTTTAGCATTTCACTGAAATGTGGCGAAAAAAGAAAACACTGACCAGGCTTTATATGTACATTGCAGCCTGGTCAGAAATTACACTGCTTGTCCCAAAATGCAATTTGATAAAGACAGCATGATCAAACGGTACATGGATACTGTATATACGCTTATCTGAGTCAGTGTGTCTCCATTGTTT
The DNA here is from genome assembly GCA_964019695.1 of Loripinus fragilis. Classification (NCBI taxonomy): domain Eukaryota; kingdom Metazoa; phylum Mollusca; class Bivalvia; order Lucinida; family Lucinidae; genus Loripinus; species Loripinus fragilis. Next base: position 95,175,810 of record OZ026524.1, read on the forward strand.
GTCCATCGGGTTAGAATGCACAAACAGTGGGGACTGATCAGCATATGCATCTGTAACGTGTGATCAGCGAAATGCTTCCCAGATAATTTTGAAAAAAAATCTTACAAAAATGCTGCTAATAAAATCCATTTGTCTCATGTGAACGCATCCATGGCTAGCGAGAAATAACAAACTCTTAAACGAAATGCAGCAAAATGCTACATAATGTGTATATTTCACGATGTGAAACCTGCTTGTCAGCAACACAGGAAACAGCTGGGTCAGGGCTAAATAGGTAATACAATGTTTTGTTCTGGTTATGAAATTACCAACACAAAACATTGAATAACCTATGTAAGGTAGTAGTTGATTCTAATCTTCAAGTTCGCGTTGTGTTTTTAAAGTCTCTTTAGAATTTCTAAGTCTTGTAAATTTCAGCAACAACTTTTACAATTTTATAATTTTATTAAATCTTCTTAAGTCCAACTAAACTACTTCTAGAAACTATCTATAACCCAAAGTTCCGAAATCTTCCAAAAGTCTTACCAAAGTCTATGTCCAAATGTTAACCAAAGTATGAAGCTCTGCCACTGGGTTTCGTCTTATATACCATGAAGTCACGTGATAGAAGCTGACCACAGCGCCACCTAATGACATCATCACTAACCAATCATATTTCAAGTTTACTATATAGCCCCTCTACATAGGTAAGCTTCCATTTATATCAACCAATCAGAAGATACAAAAGTGACTCATAGTCACACCAGTTGCGCAATTCCCCAAAGGTCATATGATTAAATGTATTGCGCAATCCTGCGAATTGACACAATCTATTTATTGGGCTTATGTAATTTTACTAAACTAAGTAACATCTGTCATCATGACCTTTTGAAAGTATTAAAACATCCCATCAGAATTGACAGGCTAATAAATATGACATTTGAGAAACAATAACAAACTGGTGTCAGAATTCCCTATAAAAACATTAACATGTCAATCACAGATGTCAACACCGCACCTGGCTGAACACCTGCGTCCTACCCAAACCAAGCATCCACAAATATTGTAAATACCCACGGGCAATTCACAATTATTATGAACCCTCACAGACGAAACCAGTGACTATTTTATACCTATACCTCTTCAGAATCGCACACTGGTAAATCTATACGTCGATTTGGTGGTATTTACGCGTATTACCGGTAATTCATAGACCTAGAGTGGTAGATATTGGTGTTAATACTATATAGAAAAACATGTCATATGCCTATAGGACTATAAAATTAGATCAATTTTTAAAGTATTCGGCATACACATGGCGAATTATGTAAGCATTTAAGAATAGATTCGAGTACCAATCTGGATGATTGATGCAACATGAATACTTTCCGAAAAATATATAGTTTGACCTTTTGACCCAACCCCTGGGTCAAGGGTGTGTCTGTGGGCAAAATATTTGCTACCAAGTTGCTGCTAGCGTCGTCAACTTTAATTTGATATGCAACATGACCATATTCTGAAAAAGTTCAATTTTGGCCTCGGTCCCACCCCCTAAGTCCACCCAACGGACACGGATTCAGGCCTACAAACTAAAATCCCGTTTGATATGTTTCATATCTATTGCTGCTCTGTCTGCATGAAAAATTTCAGCAAAAATATTAACAATTGCTTTAGTTATTGCGAAATTAAACTATTTGACCCTTGACCCCTTAGGTTGGGTCAAAGGGGGTGGGTAAAACTTTGACAGTGCCATGCTTATCTACAGGCACTTGTCTATCATCGTCCATAGTGAGAAGTTGTTAAATATAATAGCTTTGATGAAATGTGAAGATGCTAATATAGGTTTTGCCTTATAATTGCCTACACCAAAACAAGAGCAATAACTCAGTGTTAAGGGGTCGATTTTGACCAAACTTATAGGATATCGAGAGTCTATGATACTAATCATTTGTACCAAGAATGAATCAAATCTGAATAATAGCACGCACGCACACAAGTACGAGGCCAAATCTTTATCCCTCCGACTTCGTCAGGGGATAAAAACAGAAAACACGTACATATAGAGCTCTATAAATTGGGCCTCGACGCGAGAAAACCTGTCTTCGGAAGTTTGCCAACAACAAATGGACAGACCAGCCTGTGCATCTATAAAGTGGGCCTCGACGCGAGAAAACCTGTCTTAGGAAGTTTGCGAACAACAAATGCACAGACCAGCCTGTGCATCCGCGTAGTCTGCTCAGATCCTTTGTAATTCGCTTATTGCAAAGTATCATATCTATGTCAATTTTCTAGCTCGTCCCTGCGGCTGAGCAGGCTGGTTTAAATATTACTTTGTCGGAAACCCCGCAGGCAGGTTTTGTCGAGTCGCAGCCCAATTCAGGACTATCAGAACCTTTGTATTTCTCTAAATGTGTCCCAGTAGTTCTAATATAGTCATATAGATTCTGGTATAGTAGTTTAAATACTCGGGGGGGGGGGGGGGGGTAACTACCTATATATGACATATATGACATAATACGGATATGCAGCGCGAATAGCCCCTTTTTTCAGCGCTGCCAGGTATACGACAAGCCCCCTTTTTCTAAGAAAAAGTATATGATTGACCCCGTTTTTCATTATTGTTATATAAATGGTCCCATTTTCTGACATTCCTGTTTGAAAACACTCATATGTTTGCTCAGATATTTAGCTCAGAAGCCTTAATTGTAACATGTATTTGTAAACTTTGTTTACAGACAGCAAAGAGGATACACTGAAGGACTTTAAAAACGCACAAATCGAAATTGATAATAATTACTAACTTTTAATGTCTCAATAATATTGAGATTTGGCAAAAATGAACATCAATATGTCAGTAAAACATGTCTTAAATATTATGTCGAAATAATAAATAATGTTAGAGCAACAGTCTATCAAACAGCAATACCCTATGATTCTAAAGTTGCAATTTGAAAATTGTTTAGAAATTGGACAGGATTTTATGTTATTGTGATAAAATATTTTTACTAAAGAAATCAGAAAGAAATTACCCTTGGAGCCCTACTATTCGTCTGGCACTTACAGTATCTGGCCGGTACGGATATCTTCGATGTAAATATCGTCGATACACAATGGTCGTAAGTTGCCTCTTAACGCCGGTCACCATTCTTCTCTGACTAGACCTGCGTCGATCTTTACCTGATGCTGTATAGTTGACAGATGGCAATAATGATATCTGGCGACGTCAGAAACACGCACGCCAGCATTTAACATTCCAATTGCGCCAGATTGTTCATGTTCAGACAAACTTGGCATGAATAATTTAGCTATAAAACTAAAGCTGCTGTGTTTTTTATTCATGTATACTTACAAGCTGCATGTGAAATGATAAAATATTTTGCTTCATTCATGGGTGGGGACGCCACGTGCAAAATATAGTAAACCAGCAATGTATAGCTGGTGGTAGTCAGTGTCTTTAAAAACACCGGTTTTTGGGTATAGATAGAAGCAGAGTGGCGTTACCATCCGTTTTAATCTGTTAAAGAAGGCTTGAGCTAAACTGTACTTATCTGGCTCCAAGGTTATAATACATTTTTCATGCTCAACTCAAATAAGCACGAAATTTCAACTGATCATAAAAGATAAAATGCCCACAAAGAAAGGTCTTTCTTGCTTTAAGTCTCTCAGATGCTGTTTTTATCCTGCTAATAAATGTTATAATGCAAACAATTGTTGGCATTTTAACATTTATGAGCAGGATAAATTTCGTGCTCAGCTGAGTTGAGTATGAAAAAAAGTTTTATAAACTCGGGGCCTGGACTTGACGGTACCGAATTATGGTAAATGTTCTAAATTTCGAACACTAGTTGCTTGCTAAAAATGCCTAGACAAACATCGCAGACCAATGATCAGCCTGCTTCGGAAGAAGCAGTCGGATATGGGTATACCCTGTTTGCTATTCTGACAATCATATAATGAATTGCAACCCTGAAAATCCTAATTTTATTTGAAAGAGAAAAGTGAAATCACCCGTATCAAGTTTTTACAATATGCAAGTACCTTACAATCACGCAACTAGCAGGTTAGCAAAGAGGTAGTTCATGAACTCGAATTTGAAGATATAGCTGTCATGCAAATATAAACAATTTGCAGAAGAATGACAGGAAAGGGAATTAAGAGGCTATTTTGTCCCCCCTTATGAGGCCAAAAAATGAAATTGCTGTTCACAAATTTCTTCTTATTAGTTTATTAGAACAATAGCCCAAGTGTAAAAGTCTGGGATTGATTCTATTTTTACCGTTGCTATGGTAACAAAAATGGCTGCCAAAATAGGCTGAAAATAGGAAAGTGACTATTTTGGAGCAAATTTAAGATATTTGACAGAGAAATTAACATAAAGCACAACAAATATCAAAAAGATATTTTAACCGAGGGTGAGAATTATTACGGCACACAACATATTAAAAGTTTTTTTTTTTTTTTTTTTTTTTTTGGTATTCGCTTGTGCTGATATCTAATTCTTAAAAAATAGTCTGAAAAAGCCTTAAATTTGGCTCAAAATGACAATTTTTCTATTTTAAGCCTATTTTGTCGGCCATTTTTGTTACCATAGCAACGGAAAAAGTAAAACAAATGCCAGAATTTTACATTTGAACTATTCTTCTAATTAACCAATTGGGTGAAATTGGTGAAAAGCAACTTTCATTTTTTTTGGCTCCAGAGGTGGCCAAATTTGCCCCTTAATGCACGTACCCCTTTAATACCGATTGGCAGTTTGGGATGTTTAAAAGAGGTAAAGACAATGGACATGATACTTGGAAAGTGTAAATCTCCAAATAGCTTCTTCCTTATTTTCAGTAACATATATTGTAGGTACACACCGGAATTGCCTCTATGAGGCAATTCCAATGTGAACGTATAACATATGTCATTTCAATAAATGAGATTTTCACCATATTTTTTTCTTAAACAAACTCTCTACCACCTTCATTTATTCGAAGAAATGAGCATGTAGAAATGAACAGCTTTTCATGTAGTTTGTCATGCACCTGGATGACAGTAATAGACTGTCTATTTTATGCTTCTGTCAGCTTGTCTTGAGATGTTTCATGGGAGCATATTGCTAAATTGCTACTGTCCTTCCAGCCAAGAGTGACAATGACGTCATATTTTGTTTACAAAGTGATCAGGGACTTACAATCAATAGATCACTTGTGTAATAATCATATCCTGGAATAGATCACTTGTGTATTAATCCTATCCTCGGGACAGGATTAATACACAAGTAATCTATCGATTCGCGTTAGCTCAAGTGATTTGTACACATAGCAATTGTAAACAAAGTATTACGTCACTGTCACACTGATATGACAGTAGTTGTGTGGTTGTAATTATAGGCAAGGATGGAGAGTGCCCATGGGAGCCAGAAATACTACCAGGAATGTTGAGACCTATAAGTTGTGATACTGAGAAAAGATGTATATTTGATATACAGTGTAAGCCGTATGATAAATGTTGCGACACTGCGTGTGGTGGAAGGATATGCAAGCAAGCAGGTAAGTCATGTTGGAATCTTATCGATGTTAAGTGAGTACATGCGCAGGCTGGTCTTTATGTTTTTCAAAATCACAAAAAACATCTTCATATTAATTTCGCAAAGCTCTCTCCTCCTGCACTATTACATTTTCGTCAAGGACAATAAAAATGTAAATTCATGCATTAATTTGATCGGTGTTAGTCTTTTTATACGCAAATACGTGAATATAAAGTGTAAAAATATAAAGTGTAAATTTTCAAAGCAAGCCTTTATGAGTACATTCTGTATCAGATATTTATTTTACCATGTACAGTAAAACCTGTCTTAAGGGAACACTCAAAAAGGAGACAAAAAATTTGTTTCCAAGACCGATTATCGCTTTATGCAGGTCAAAAGTATTCTGCAATGCATTATATCTTCATTAAGCTACCGTTTGTCTACCTTTGTTTTTTTCTATTTTTGAGTGTCCGCTTAAGACATGTTTTAATCTATCTTATTATTCTGCCATTCTGGTTTTAGTGAGGCCAGGGACGTGCCCTGCATTAAGGACGCCTGAACCGTTACCTGGACCGATAAGATTGGACCCAGTGAAGCCAGAAGCAGAGGCGGGAACAGAAGCGGAATGCAAAGGCGCTGTGCCTTGTGGAGCTGATTTACAATGTAAACCTGGTCAGAAATGTTGTTCAGGTCCTGGAAAATGTGGACTCCAGTGCATTGATATAGGTGAGACTGGTCTCGATCACAAGTCATAGCGTAAAGAATGAGTACATGTATATTCTAGTAAGATACTACGCACGTACATGTTATTCGTTTTTGATTTCTGTTTACATGTATGTCCATAATACCATCAATGTATCAGGGCCAGCTCATACGATTTTGGTACTTGTCTAAGCTTGCATAGAAAAAACGCGTGGTTAGGTTAACTGACCATCTCGATAAACGCCCCCCATTTCATACCGGTGAGACTCTAAATATAAGACCCCTCTGATTGACACGTCCCCACATATACTCATTAATCAACGTAATATCCACTGTAAAGCTCATGATATTTTGTTACTTATTGCATACATGCACACACACGTCTCCTTTAAGATCCTCCACCCCCTCCTGAAAAATCACACAGCTATAGCGTTTCTTAGCAATACTGGTCCGGATCCCCTGGAAAATCACAAAGCTACCAAGCCAGCATTCAATGTTGGGCGGCCATTATCGGCATTGAAATGGCGTTTCGCTGGCGAGACAATGATGGTCCGCTTTTACTGGTAAAATGTATTTGGACCCTCTATCCCCGCATTGACTAAAAAACGCTGTCAGAGTTGGGGCCCCTCTAACTAAACTTTCTGGATCCGCGCATGTGTGCAAGTAACGAATGCTCTGGCGAACCCGGATCCTTCATTGCTTGCAGTTAACCAGTACTTAGTCATTTATTAGTGCTGTAAATGACATCAACCTTTCTTGAATAAGCAGAAAGGAGGAGAACGACCATAGAAAATATTTCGTGATCAATATCCACGAAAGTATAGGGCCGGGATCAAACTCATGAACCCTTCATCGACAATTGGTCTCACTAGCGATTGCGCTACGGGCCCTGGCGTGTTTCATCACTACAATTTGGAAAGAGGTTCCGATGATGTTTTTTTCTGGAAAGGATTGGTAAACTTTTTAAATGTAGAAAACAGAAATAAACTAATAGATAACACTGTGAATGGCAAAAGTCATGGAAATGAACCTATTAGAAACGCCGAGTTTATGCTTGTCTACGAAGAAGTGTATATAACTTTTGTCTAAAAATGTATTAATTAATCGTGTCTAGAAAGCAGTAGGGGTCCCGGGATCATATTTCTTATTCTCATTCCCTACCTATTTTGATACATGTATTTTCACTTGTATCCTTGGATCAATAAGGCTTTCACTTGCGAATGAAATAGATGAGATGCACTATACGACGTGTACTAGATTAGCCATCGTCAATATCTGTGGTACTTGAACAATGTTGAACGTTCTTTTTTTGGGGATGTCTCAGTGGCGCAGTTGGTAGCGTCGATGTATGGCGCAGTGCTAGGCGGAGTTACCGTGGTCGTGGGATTCGAATCTCGCTAGAGGCAAAAAAATATTTACAGCATCTATATTATATATCACTCTAATGTAATAGTAAGTGAGTATGATCAGGAAATACAACAATCACAAACCGCAGAAAAACCATGGTACATGTACCGCAAAGAAGAGCCACACAACCAGTCAAATATGGAGGATATAAAGATAAGGAAGAAGAAGACCTGACTTGGTAAGAAAAAACACAGGAACTGGGATCTGTACCAAAACAGTCCAAAGACGACTTTTATTTTTTAAGTGGTGTACGACTACACTGGCGTCGCCCATACATTGGCGTCCCTTTAACTGTTTTCATAAATATTCCCTAAGCCTGTTTCTAAATCCTTGGTGAAAAGCAATACAGTTTGCAATACCAGTTTTCAACTGCCTGAACATAAAAACTAAGATGAAATTACATTAACGCCAGGGCCACAGTTCAGACATCATTTTGCTATCTTCTTAATATTTGCTTCATATAGATCCTTCAGTTACTTTTTGCAGTAGATATCAATTCGCTAGTTGCGACTGGTAGAACGAATGCATATATAATTCACCTTATTCAACCACTTTATAACCACACAGAATCTCGTTAAACACCTTAAACGCCGTTTATACCCATAATATATAAGGTGATATATGTCAAGAAAATCTTTCATGTAAATTCATTGAACATGTCATTGTCAGAATACGTTAAATTAGTAAATATATGCACAACCTATAGGGGACAACTTGAACAAATGTGACTGATGATCGTATCAGTGATTCCACCGAATTCTGAAAAATCGTGTTTTCACGTACATCGTTAAATTTATTGTGCGTTTAAATAAACAAACAAAAATCATGGAACGCTAAATTGTCATTGTGTTCAGCTGCGGATCCACAGCTAGAATGAGTTTATCACGATATTCAACAGACCATATCACCCCACGTTCTACCTACGAATGCTTATATAGGCCAAGAGAAAACAATTAATTTCTAATTCTCTTCGTTCAAACGAAATTAATTTTCATAGTATACATAACCTTTGCCATGCTGAATAATTTCAAATGACACAATTACTTCATTGATGAGACATTGTGTGGCTGCTTTGGGAGTTAACGATACTGAGTAACGGTGTGACTTTTGACCTGTGAAACTGCGTTGTGAAAGAGTGTTATTAGAAAATGTGGTTGCTAAAGCGTTTAATATGCAGGGTTAAATTTTTTGCTTCGCTTCATGTTTATACCAATCTGCATTTGAAGAACAAGCTTATGTCTCATAGTATACATTAACATTTGCCAAGCTGAATAATTTAAAATGGCACATTTACTTCATTGTTTTCCAGCCAACTTATTTTGGTGATTTGAATTAATGCATTGGATTCTTAAAGGTACATGTAAAACAGTGCAGATCCTGATCTGGTGGCTTTGTCAGGAGCCAGCTGATCTGGACCTACATTGTTTCATAAAAAGGCTGCATCCGGGTTCAGCGGGGTAATGGTTTATATATTTTCTATATTTAAGAAAAAGACGGATTCTGTCCTGCGCCCAAACCTGGTATGGTAGGAATCTGTGCCGAACTCTGTTCTGGTGATTTTGATCCAAACTGTGACGCAGACGAGAAATGCTGCTCCAATGGATGCGGGCACGTGTGCACGAAAGTTGTTAGAGGTAACGTAATGTGCTAAAATAGAAACATGTAAATTTCCTGAAATTCTTAACTGGGACATAAAGTAATAAATCAGACAAATAAAACAACGATTGCTTTGGACTCCAGGCATTCAATCCTTTTTCTGCACTTTGTCATTGTATTCATACCTAAATATTTACATTTCCACTGCCAGTCTTTAAATGAACCTTTACATTTGAGATGTGGTTCATACCTTCATGAACAAATCGATTTAAGCCACACCCCCATACGCGCCATTTGAGCGGGCTAACGTCAAGTCCATCCAATAACGCTGCTTGTTTACTGACGTTTGCGTGACGTTGAACACGCATCGCCATGACGTTAAGCGCGGGAATTTGGCGTTTTGGCTATTCCAAACCCTACGTTAAGTCTGATTTAATTCAAAATATCTGGAAAACCAGCCAAGTTAGGTGAAAATTAAAAATTGATACTTGACTGATAATATTAAATGTAAATATAAGTAATAAATTCAATTTTTTGAATGTTCATGGAATCATGAATACTTCGGGTCTCGTGCAAAGTAAGTGAAGCCCCTTCGGGTCTCGTGCAAAGTAAGTGAAGCCCCTTCGGGCTTCACTTACTTTGCACGAGACCCGAAGTATTCATGATTCCATGAACATTCCAAAAATTGAATTCATTTCTTAACTGATTCCATATTAAACAATTCTTTTACAGCAAATCCAGGCAGATACCCATACAAACCATTATGAAAGTTTCTTCCAAATCTCTTAATCATCTTCCAATATTCTTTTTTCAAATGCAATGGCGAATAGGAAAGTTGACTCTTAACCTTTGAAAGAACCTTAGAGCTGTTTTTGTTTATCTTCATTTGAATCTTCATCAGTGATTGGTTTACAAAACAAGTGTATAGATAAACAAATTTAAACAGGCACTCATGAATATGCCGTATAAACTCGTATAACTCCGTAAAACTAATTTTAGATTTACAAACATTATGAAAAGTATTGATTTCAGACTGAAGTATTTTCTAATCCTATATCCATCACTGTCCCGCTTAGCCATTCGGATAGAGCGTATAGCTGTCAAGGTTGAGATCGTGGGTTCGAGTCTCACGACATACAATATATTTTTTTTTAAAATATTTTCATTTTTTATCATAAATCATGACTTGCGCGATTTTTACAAGACTTACGTGTAAAATTAAATGTAATAGAATTCATTTTAAAACATTATATTAGTAAGGAACTATGATGTCTACTGAGAAATCTTTAAACCATTTAAAATCTAAAGACGAATTTCTCATAGCTAATGTTTCAAACTATTTCGAGAAACACTCAGGGCGGGGCAGCTCATCATATATTCAACATACTTTTCAGGCAACTGGGGTCAGCAGAAGATTCGTTTTCACTTCGAGAAACCGGTACACTTTCGTCGCCGCAAAGTTCGAAGCGGGGACAATACAAACCTGTGGACAAGTTTGATGAGGTTGTTATCAGAAACAATGTGCAGGAGTTTTACACCCACCGCCATCAGCTTCCGACCATAAATAATCTCTTATCAGTCTTGAAAACAGACATCATGTCAACTATCCATCAAAATTAAAATAAACAAGAAACAATATGATCATAACTCAAAAAGTATATAGATTTAAAAATGATGCCTAAAATAACTATACCCAGTGGGAATCGAACCCTCGCAATCCGGAATATGAGTTAATCGTCTTACCACTACACCACTGCCTCAGCATTGTCAGATCACCTTGCTAAAAGATACTTGTTCCATACATAAATCAATTAAAATAGCTAATACACACCGAACGTGGCCGAATGATGTACCGAACGTGACCGAATGATGTCGAAGATTAATGAGTGCCAGTTTAACTTTGTATATCTATAATAAGTACTTCACATGTTACCATATGAAGAACCTATTGGAAATGAAAATATTTGTCCAGGTTCTATTGTGAAGAGATTATGAACATATATTTTGATGAAGGTAAGAAGAAACTACCAACAAAATCATTTCTCAAATATTCAAGGGGGTTATAACCTACCCCTAGCCTAACCCAACTTGATTGTCCTATCAACTCCTTGTGATAAGTTAAAGAAACACATGTTAATATCTTTTCTATGCTTTCCAATTAACTTTATAGTCCTTCAATGAATATGAATGGTGAGTTCATAGTTTGACAAGAGGTTTAGAAGAAACTTTCATAATGGTTTGTATACAATTTTGCCTGGATTTGCTGTAAAATAACCGAAGAACTTGCGAATTTAATTGAAAATGTAAAGTTTGTTTGTTTTGTTTGTTTGATTTGATTCTTTACGTCCCATCAAAAATCTTTCGGTTAAACAGGGACAGGTCTTCCTGGGTTGAACCAGTACTAAGCTAGAATAAATGTGTCTTGCTCAAGGACCACAACGCAGTCACGCCGGTGAGGCTCGCACCAGGGACCCTCGGTCTTGAGTCAAGCACTCTACCACTGAGCAACTGCGCTCCCGAAAATATAAAGTTAACGTACATATGTTTAGCGTACTCAATAAAACAGTCTTAATCAGATGACTCCTTTGAGCACCTGAACATATGTATAAACTGATGTAAAACCATAATCACAATTTTAAGATGCAAATTTGACCAGAGCATTTGCGCACGTTATTCCGTTATTTTTAAAGAACTGTTTAATATGGAATTCATCTTTAACTTTAGATACATATAGGTATGGATACATTTACATGGTGCAGAAAAAGGTTCCGCAAATAACAGATTTGATTGCTTAGGAGTCAAAAGCAAGGTCTGTTTTATTTGTTTGATTTATTACTGTTATAGTCAACAATTTTTCAGTAATATTGTAACGTATCCTAGGTTGAACCAGTCCTAAGCAGAGGATAAAGAGTCTTGCTCAAGGACAAAACACAGTACCCCCGAAGAGGCTCAAACCAGAGACCCCTCGATATCAAGCCAACCAGGCTACACTGAGCCTTTGCGCTCCTCTAAAGCAATGTTTGTATTTAGGAGTATGATCACAGCCAAGCCTATGGACCCATAAAGAAGACATACTAGAACAAAAAGACAAGACACATATATAAAACCAAGGTTTAGTGAAGTAAAATTGTCAAAGAGGATCTTACATGGGTGTTCATGTTTTATTGAATTTATAAAACGAGTTGAGGAAAAGAGATAAAATGCGAGGCTTGCAGAGAGTTCGCAACGCAAATATAAAATTCAATAATACAGGAACATGAATGTTTGATACTATTTATCACATGACATTAAATTAATAAAATAATCGCATTTCTAGCTTGAAACGTCACGATTGTGTCTTCTTTTACGCAACGTTATAATGGAAGTCATTACGTTATGGTACAAAATCTGTAAATCACTAGTGGCTTATCGATTTTATTGCATGGTGTAATATCACTTCTAGCCGCGACGTCATGTGATAAATTATTTTGTTATATGACTGGAGAGAATTTTGTTTCCTGATTGGCTCAATTTGTCTTTATAAATCTCTATGTCTAAATGAAAACTGGTCTAAACTGGCCTACAAGTTAATATTGCATGAAAACCAGCTCAAACTAGTTTCCAGAAGTTTATATTTTTGACACTTTTCTAATAATACCCTCTGGAGAGCTAAGAATAGCATGATGGGCATAAAACTAGCATGTGCTGCATGTAATTGACATGACTTGCTGTTTCACATCCCAACAGGTAAACTAAAGACTTTCATAAATTTTAACAACTGTTGTTTTATTTTGTTTGTTCATTTATCTTTGTTTGAATAAACAAAATGTAAAATAAGTTTTATGATTAAATTTTACATTCCACATTCAGAGAATAAATACACATTTCAAAATACAAAATACAACATTAAAATATATCAAAAACAGTTGATAAAACGTGTGAGAAAGTCCTTAGGTTGAAGGTTGAACATGACTTCAACAAAACTTAAGTGAAAGTAGAAAATTTTTATTCTTAGTTGAAAAGTCATATAACAAAATAGTTATTGACTTCAATTTCGGTAGACATAAGGATTTATCTACCCTTAAAAGTGATATTCACCTCAGCCTAGCGGCCTTGGTGAATTATCACTTTTTCAGGGTGATAAATCCTCATGTCTACCTCATTGAAGTCAATTATTATACAATTATTGACTATTGAGGCATTTGACATGATGTGATATCGACCTGAGAGTTCCAATATTGACCGAGGCGGAGCCGAAGTCAATATTGGTATTCTCAGGTCGATATCATATCATGTCCAATGCCTCAATAGTCAACAATTGTTTTATTATATAATTTCTCTAAACAAAAAAAGCAACAACAACAACAAAATATTGGCTATGGACTATGTCTTGGACAGTCTTGAATATTTTTTTTACATGATGACAAACTGATTTCTTGAATGCATACTTTATTTGTAATTACAACTGCAGACAGAGAAGATCCAGATTAAATGCCACATAATGTGGCATTTCATCGGGGTCTACACTGTTTGCTAAGACAAAAATGATCTTCAGGGAAAAAAACTGCAGTTTTGTTTAGAAATTATAGAAAGTTTATTGCATCAATCCAGAAGGAAGAATCCATTAGTTCATTTAAGAGTTATGCTAATTACTATATTCAACAGCAAAGTCTGAATTACATGTCTTGTTGAAACATAAAATCTTGTGAATTTCGTGCTGCTGTCACTCACTGAATTGTATTTACAGCAAAAATTATGCAAGTTTCATGCTGAAAACACCCCTTTTATGGAAAGTTTCTATGAAGTCTATTTCTAGTAACTAATATTGAATGGGAAAAACCAGCAGCCCATGTGATATGTAGTTTTATGGACTCGAGTGGATAGGCATCTGGGCTGATCAAAAGACGTCTATTTATAAGTTGTATAATAATGTATGCTATTACCCATCAATTTATAATATTTTCTGGGTGCTCAAAAGAACCACCTCATTGAGAAGGTTCTTTTGAATATCCACAACATATGTTTTGGCAGAGAAATAAGAAAATTATTTTTTGTTACGCACTTCTAACTCAAGTCCAGTTGACCTTTATAAGGTCACAGCATCAAACCACATTCTTTGTTGTCCTCTTCCATCCAGAGACAAACAGTGCCCAATATATCAATCACTTACATCTAAAATATGTATATTGACCTTGACCTATGAGTCAAAAGTTCTATCAGATCAGAAGTTCAAAACCACTGTTGACATCTACACACCGCAAACATTCGCTTTCTATAGATGCCCATATAACTTGTGATTCTCCGGGGGGGGGGGGGGGGGGGGGGGCGGGGGGACCCCCTATCTCCCCCTCTGGATCAGCACATGGCAAAGCATGGGCCATATTAGTCTGACCCCAGAGAATATCTTACGTTTTGATTTTTATTTATCCTTATGAAGGGACACAAATCTTGAACAGCTCTAAATATTTTACAGGCTTCAGGTGAGGGGGTGGACAGGGGGGCGGGGATACGGGGATAAGGGGGGCAGAATCGGGGGTGGAAAGGGTGAAGGGGCGGAATCGGGGGTGGAGGGGGCGGAAGCGGGGGTGGAGGGGGCGTGGAGCGGGGGAAGAGGGGGCGGGGAGCCGGGATAAAGGGGGCGGGAAATTGATTTTTATAGAAAATTCAGAGAAAATGGCAGTCTTAGGCCTATAAGTCGTATTAAGGTCCACCAAGGAAAACATGCATATTTGTGTGGACTATTTTGTCACACGACCCACGTAATGTATGGCGGCCGTAGGATTTCAGGTTGATTTTTATTTTTCTATGGGCGCATTTCACAATGTTATATGATTTGCAAATTTTGAGGTGAATTGAGTTTAGTTGAGAAGCTTTCTTGTCGTCTACACATCTCAGGCAAACATTGTATCTAAAATGAATATCCTCCATCATAGAAAGTAAGGATAGCGGCAAAGAGATTATGATGATGGATTTATTGTGAAACGTGTCTCTGCCAGTTGTTCTAAGTTGCAATTTTGAATTTATTACGTTATTTTATTGTCAGATTAATATAAAATATCCTGTGAAACTGATATCTAGTATGATTGTATTGTATACTCTGTCAATACTTTCGCTAAAAATAGTAGAATAGTCTGCTGTCTGTAAACCTTCCCAATGAATAATGAATACTTTCTTAGATCTCACACACGGCTTCCATGCTTTTGACTTCTAAATCAGTTTGACGCTTACACATGTACATATGAGAACCTGTTTGACATAAACGATGATGCCCCCACTAGGGCGATCGCTATTGTTAGTTCTGAAATGCTGGATGAAACTCAATTTGTAACTTATTTGCTGTTTCCGGTTTCAACCAACTTTATGCCAGCGGTTCACATTTAACCCATTTAAGCCGAATGAAATTCCCCACTCTTATCAATTAGACCAGTCTATATCCGTTTTTAATGTTGTTGGGTGGTGTGTTTTCTTTTTTCATTTTATTCAAATTTTATAGAACACTATGTAAGCAAACAATGTGGACCCTGATCAGACGCCGCGTTTTGTGGCGTCTGGTCTGGGTCCGCACTGTATGCATATGTTTCAAAAAAAGGATAGGCTTATTTGGGTCAATAGAATCGAGTTTAAGACGTATACTCTGAATATGGTGATATGACACTTAACATGATTCATAAAAGCACGGCCGGAAGCTAACAATGCTCAAAAGGCTAGATGAGAGAGTCTTGGCGAATTACACCAAAACAAGGAATTACACTTTTAACCCATATAAGCCTAGCGTCCTTTTTGTGGGACATCTATAGGCAAACAGTACAGACCCAGATCAGACGCAGCGTTCTATGATCAGGTTCTTCACTGTTTGCTTACAGAATGCTCTATTAAAAGGGGTACATACATCTGTGCCCACGCATGGATTTTTTTTTAAATTTGCACATTAATAACTCAACATATATAAACTATGAAAATATATTTATTTAATTAGATAGTGTAAATAAGGCTTAGGAGGCAACCCTGACTTACTCCAACTTTGAAGTTATACCTGTTTGTAAATTTCTATGTCCTTGATTTATAGTTTTACTTATTTCCAAGATTTGTTCAGACCACTACAGGCATTATATTTATACCATAAAATCATTTGGATAAATTATGGTTTACGTTTTCTGAAGAAGTGATTATAAAATTTCATTATTTATTCTCAAATATTTACAAAAATATCCACATTCAAGTTCAAAGATAGACATATTCTAGTTTTTGTCAAGATATCATATTACCACAAAAGCATGCCATATAGATCCTACTCACCGTGTAGCATCGACTCCGGAACTTGCTACCAACTTTATCGATTATAAACAAATGGCAGGCATGACGACGGTAAGAAAAAGTTGTTATTATACTGTTTTATCACGGCGTTATGCGTTAAGATGGATATATTTTTATCTGAACATATTTATCTTTGAAATATACACCCAACAATGATATGAAATTGTTTTTAGTTGACTTTTTTACTGTAATTATAGCTGCCTGGTACCGCGAAAAATCATGTCAGCTTGTAATCTTGTGAGTGGATGATGCCTATTCAATCCGCTATTATGCACATGTATTGGCATCACTAGTGTATATATTGAAGCAAAGGTTTTCTCCAAAAACTAACGGAGCTGGATATAATCAAGAGAAATTTCCGACGACTTGAGTACGGCAATTTGCGACACAACACAGAATCGCAGGACGGCGTCTTGCAAGTGAACAGTACGGCGACTTATTTTGAAAATGATAGAATTCTACTTGATGAAGCTGTCGTTGGGAACCAACCAATGTCCGTAATGATTCAAGAGGGCCAGGATGGTCTATTATGGATACATAGTACACATTTGTGAAAGTATTCAATCAGATGTTCCTGGGTTTTACTATAGGTGACGTCATAAGACATTATTTGTGATGAAATCGGAATGTTATTTATGGGTCAGCATTAAAACACCAAACCACCACCAATCCTGACTTCAATTTTCCCTGTCCCATCACACACTCCAGCACACCAACTCAATAACAAACCCTTTACTTGCCCAGATAAATGAAACACTTCGACAAACCGTTGCCTCGTGTACAAACATACTTGCCGGGGGGGGGGGGGGGGGGGGACTCTGATATTTTCACACATATGTAGGCTCAGACCATTTTGGGGGGTTCAAAATCTTTTAATTTCAATATTTTTGGAGATTTTCAGAAAAATAATTTATTTGGGGGTATATATATATATATATATATATATATATATATAAATGAGAGTACCCCCCCCCCCCACACACACACACACACACAACAAACACTGGGCATACATGTACGTCTAAGTGCACCAGGGTTTGGTGCTCATCGCATTTGCGCATGCGCGGATCCAGATTTTCACTTTTTTTCGTCTGCTTATTTCACAGAGGGGCCCATATGCTTAGGTCCCTTACCAGTTTCTTTTTTTCTAACGGAAAACTATAGTACTAGTATCAATCGCCCTGTGAGAGGTCCTCGCATGATGCGCAAAAGTCTGATTTAAAGGTTTTGGTTATCCTGGTGGAATACGTGCTGGTTAGTTAGCGGTTGAACCTGGTCCGATATGGTTTTGTGGAGGTTTGGGGGTGCTTTCACGGACCCTCTTGTATTGTACTGAAAATGTTGCAGGTATTCATGCGTGTATCCGGGTGAGGGGTCTCTGGATCCCCCTGAAAATCGCAGAAATATAGTATTCCCTTGCAATGCTGGCCCAGATCCACTGGAGAATCACAAAGTTGCCAACTTAGCATTCAATGTTTGGCCATCATCGGTTTGCCAGCAATTTTAATGGCGTTTCGCTGGTGGCCCGATGTCGTCACGTTAACAGTGTCCCCTATCAAAAAAGTAAAAGTTGGACCCCTCTGACAAAACATCATGCCCCCCCCCCCACAACCACACAAGTATTGAGGCTTAACATCCCCTCCCCCATAGCTGCCTAGCTACGCCTATGTGGTTATCGTCTTGGTGTAACCAGAGCCGTATGAACTCGATTTAATTTTGAGTTCAATTGGCTTTGTGGTTTTGGGCTCTTCGGTCGTATTACTTAATTATTTCCCTTACTACTAGCACAAGTTTAAACGTTTACAAAAGAGCTTGGTCTACGCTGAACAATTCATATTTCAGACCCTGACTGGGTGTCTAATTTCGATGCACTTACAATACAATTCAAGTCCAAATGGAGTGTTCAGGTTAATTTTACAGTTTGTAATAATTATTAACAATACTGATCGTCCTTAGGTGTCTTTTTGGATCGTTAGATTGCCCCATGCGACTTGATTTACCAGGATTAAATCAAATGGCCAGGCCCCATAAACAAGCAAAAGTAATTAATTACAGGCTAATAGCAGAGCATGCATAAACATTTAATGAGGGATTATTCCTGCCATACGGTAAGCTCTATAATAAGTGCATTTGAAAAATATGTGAATTTTCCCTTTAAGGGTTAAAGGTTGTGAGCGTCTTTGTCAAGAGGAGTGGAAATGTTATGTTCAAATATCCACCCACGGTTGAAGAAATTAACCATACCACCACATTAAACCAGCCTTTCCAAATATAATTTACTGTCCTGCCAGGTAAGAGTGACAGTGAGAGAAACCTTCAGGATAGGATTAAAACAGCATCTTCTAACTTGAGGTGTACTGTACAAGTTAATGTTTAACATTGTACTATCATTGTACTATATACTTAGCAATTGTAAACAAAATATAACGTCACTGTCACTCTTTGTTCACAATGGGCTCAAAAATCGCTAATCAGTAAAATTTGGACCCAAAAATCGCTAATCAGTAAAATTTACGCCCAAAAATCACCTGATCAGTAAAATTTACGCCTAAAATTAGTACTCAGAAAAAGTAAAACCCAAAATTCAGTATCTGTAAAGAAAATAGCCCCCAAAATCGGTTAATAGTATCGGTTTACTGTAAAAACGAATTGGAATAACTTTTATTCATCGAAAACGCGTCATTTCGATATTTGGTATTTTTCGTCCAAAAATCGCCAATCATTAAATTTTAGGCCGAAATTCGCTAATCACTTGCACATCTGATTCCGCTATTCGGTCAAATTGACCCTAAAATCGCTAATCGTTAACTTTAAGGCCCAATATTCGCTAATCGCTTAATTTTATGTCCATAATTCGCTAATCACTAATCCCCATTTACACCCTAATACATGTACATGAGATTGGGTACTACGAGCAGCCAAACGCTCAGACTAGCCTGTGCATCCGCGAAGTCTCGCCAGGGCCTTTGCTGCTCTCACACACAATGCAAATGGATGGAGGTATAGAAGTAAGTCTCCATACCTCAGCGTGAGCATATTAAATAAAACTTTTGCGAATATGCGATAAGTACCAAAGTGTCGTGTGCTGGCCCATCATATCTGGTGCTGAGGTGTTTGGTGTGGTTGTTTGGGAACATTAGGTTGTTTGAAGCTGAAGAGGTTGGTTTTGGTGTTCGTTTAGGGTGATTTGGGTGGTTTGGGGAGTTTTCACCGACAAACATGTCGATGCAAATTGCCGTACTGTAAATTTAATATTTTTTTTCAAGCTGCCGTACTTCGGTCTGGTAAATTGCCGTACTCAAAGCGTTTTCTGTTTTTGATGATATATCAGTCAAATCAAGATCATTACAATTAAAACTTATACCGAACGTGATTTCCAATATGCTCATTATTTTGGCATTGAAAATGAGCTGGAAAACGGTTTTAAACAATGCAGAAACAAACATTTCTCGATGAGACATGCTGTTTTAGCGGTACCAGCTGGAAGTGTTTCACGATGTTTTGTGACATACAGCAAGAATTGATCGTTTTGGCGGGCACGGACAAGTGTTTGACTTCTTTAAAGATTAATTCTATTCACTTCGAAGGCAGGCGCTCATTACAAACCACTAGAAAAACGTTTGATTCACCCCATTACATGCCATGTCTGTGTTGACATTCGATTCGCCTGGTACCAAGTTCCGGAGTCGATGCTACACCGTGCTACTGATCTGAGCCAAAATTTCATGAAAATTTAAAACCGGTAACATTGCCATTTCTTACCTTTTATGGACGTACACTCAGTGGTCATAAGTAAGTAGCCAAATCAGCTTACAAGAATTTGACAAAAAATATGGTCTGAAACAATGGTCTTTTCTAGCCAATTAAGACAATTTCCCCAAATGATAATTGCCTTTGATAAATATACAGTGTATATGTTTACGTCATTACCAAATTGTATGATGTCATCATCTGTTGCTATGGAGATATTGTGTATCACAAACATTGGCTCCATTTCTTCCAAAAAGATAGCAGGTGTTGAAAAATGGCTGTAAAAATGCCAGATTGTAATATTCTTTATTAAAAATTTGCAGAAATATTTGAAATGTACTGAAAAACATTCTGTTATGGTTCAAATTTGTATAGACACTGAAAATAAAATAATGCAGAGCAGAGAACTGGGCAGAAAATAATGCCATGAAAATGAACCGACTGCAGTATACTTTGGCTGTAAAAAACAAACTAAATAAACAAATGCAGTAATATGGAGTATGTATGTTTTGTGAGGTATCATAACAGTGTTCAAATTGAAAATAATATATTTTTAATAAATGTTGATGGATATAAGCTATGATTGGAGCCTTAGAAAATCTGCTAATTTTCACTGTCAGTTCTGATATTGGTGCCACAAGCAGCATAATCGGTGATGTTATATTAGTGTAATAATTATTTTCAGTTGAAAGTACCATTTGAGGTTACATTTTTACAGAACATTTATTTTTTTAAGAAGAATTATTCTATGATTTCGCATGATTGTTTGGGTACCCCCTCGTAAAGCAAAATTTGACCAAGGGGTTAGGTATCGCTGGGTGCTGTCTTTTCAAGTTAAAAGAACGAAACATTAAAAGACTAATTGCTTCAAACACTCGTATATAGACCCTAGAAAGACTGATACTTGTTGCTAAGTTACCTTGTGGATTCATTCAATAATTTAGATTTTTGGGTCAGGGGTACAAATACCCCACCCACCCCTAATATGACGGTGAATAAATTAGGAAGATGTGAACACATCTTGTTCACAGCTCATGATTATAACATATTAGCACCATTATCACCAAAAATATATAGAAAATAAGCATTATCTATAGCCATGTACAAACGGAAGAAGTTTAGAACCCACATCAACTTTTCAAACTGTTTCAGAAATCAGGGGTGGTTGAAATGAATAACACCCACGAACTCTATGTGATATTATTTCTATAATAATCGAGCATTCTTAAGTTGAAAAATAGCAAATAGTGATATGTTCAAAATTTCAGATAATTTGCATGACTCGTTTTCAAGTTATACAAATTTTAAATGTACTTAAATTTTTGCAAACGAAACAACGTTTGCCATTGTGGCTACTTACTTATGGCCACTGACTGTAGGTCAGTTTTAGCAAAATTAATTATTTAGTTTAAATGAATCAATAACTTCGCAGAAGGATGTTGTTCACTTTTCTTAAAACAAAACATGTGTAGACAATTTTAAATGATTCGATGGTCGGAAATATCTATGGTTATGGTCCCATATCATGGCACCATGGGGCTAAGACATCGTGTATCACTGCCTCAATTCCTGCGTAACATTGTTGAAGAAATCTAATATCATAGCAATAAACATGTGAAAACAGACGACCAAGTATTTCTTTTACATCCCAACTGAACTAGAGTAGCCACATTTAGGTGTCCAGGATAAAGTGTAACAGAGACTGTTAAGTGGTATCATAGAATAGTGTTCTACATGAACAAGTTAGGTCCAGAAACGAAATTGTATGCCTAGAATACGCACCCAACTAATGTATAAATGTTGCTCACTGATGAAAATCAGCATCAGTGTTACGGAACAGAAAGATCAGAGATAATTTAAGCATTAAATTAGCAATATCTTTGCAGTCAAACGTTTCTGTGAACAAAATAGTTCATTTTAACCAATGGGTTTGACAAGGGGTTACTTATGTGAACTGTTTTTTTAATGAAGCTTACATTTATGATTTCATAGATATGAGGTTCTTCTCCTGTATGAATTGACTTGTCATAAGGTTTCTCTTGTGTATGAATTTTTATTCTTAATATTGTTACATATCAAGCTAAACATTGGTGAGATGTAGCTTTAACGTTAGAAAACTAGCTGTGTTTAGAAGAGTTGTCACTGTATTGTATCATTTTGGGTAAATTAATGTGCACGTACTGCATTAAATAAGAATCCTGGAACTCACTATCAAAGTTTGGTGTTACTTTATTTGTCAATACATAATAGGGAAACGCACTGAACATATCAACTTCTTCCGATAAACATACTAGCATGTCATTCAAACTAAGTCAGTATTCAAGTATGCTTTACACAGAAACATAATTATTGTATATTTTACGTTTTGATTAGTTAGGACCATGTGTTTAAAACAAGTCAAAAAATATGTTACCGGTCCTTGATTTTTCATGCAATTTCGTCAACATATTCTAAACATATATGGAAAGTTTTCTTGTTGAAATGATATCTTGACAAAGATCGCAACGTGTTTAAATTTGATTTCCAAATTTGACTTAATACAAAATATACAGTTTAATATTGGGGTAACATGACATAAAAATGAATACCCGCCCACTATCCTAATACAAACAAAGCCATTTATTGTATCAACGAACTTATATTTGATATCGTTATTTCATAAAACTTTTCGGCGTCCATTACATGGTATGCCAATTACTGTAGAAATGTTTTAATGAAAGATGCCACCCAACAACGCTTAAAAAGGAAATAGACCAGTCCAATTGATAATAGTTGGAAATTCCATTCGGCATAAATGTGTTAAAACATACCCTTATATCTGTTATATGGGTTTCTCGCACACCAGATAAGGATATCTTAGATTTAAACCCTAGGATAGAAAATCTTATCTTACCCATGCTATCTGACCCAGGCGGTCACGTGAGGGCTTCATACATTGGTTGTATTGAAACACACGCATATGGTCGTCAAGTGGCGTCATTGTTATGTTAAATTGACGTCATCATGTGAAATTGCATCTTAGCTTATTCAAGGACTTCTGGTAAAACCAGTGGTGAGCAAGAAAAAGAATTCATTAATCGTTTGAGGGTAGAATAGAAAAATCCATCCCTCGGGATCACCGTTTGTCATCACTCGGCAAGCCTAATGATGCCAAACGGTAATCCTCGGGACGGATTTTTCTATCCTGATAGATTTTTATTATATGCCCCTCTATAACAGTTATACTGCATAACTCCGACTGCACTTAACCAATACTATCAAGACTGAGCTGACGACACGAATTTGAAAGGTTCTTTAAATTCATGTTTTTTTTCTAATCTAGCAAAAATCATTAATTTGAAGTACATTTTTGCAAAAGCAAATCAAAATAGGCAGCCTATATGCACAATTTTACAGGTTTCTCGCTGTACTGAGGAAGAGAAAGCTGTTTGAATTATTTCAATTGTGTTTTTGCTATCGTGTGGATATTAGTCATATCAGATGGGCGGCAATCGAAAACGTTAATATTATCGACGACCGTAGATCAAAAGTCATTAGAAACATAGTTTTCGATTGTCATTTGTTGCCCCACTGGCGAGAAACGGCAATTGAAAACACTGTTTATAGCAATTTTGATCCGCATTCGTCGATTGTTAAGAGCGTTTTCGATTGCCGCCTATCCGGTGTGTTAGTTTTATGTGCCTCTTCCTCGCAGTACCATTGGCTGGTCTGTGATTGGTCATAGTCACTCGCTTTTTCATATACTGTTCACGAAAAGTAGGGGATATCCGATTATTAAAAATTATAACATTTACCAAACGAATGTCATAAACCTGAAACAGCTAGTATTATTTAGCAAAGTCATCCCACGGCCAATATGAATAAAATTTTCAAGGATTAATCTGGTCACGTGTTTCTGAGACAACCATATTTAGACCAGGGGTAGCCTTTCGTCCGTTATTCATTATTTTTTATGTTCAGAATTTGTTTTGATCTCTTTGTCCTCATTTTCAGGAATGTGAGGCTTAAATATGTCAATTTTTAGTGAATTGTGTCATTTTTACATTTTTGTCACCGCACTATCTCCTAAAAATAACAATCATGGTATGCGAAAAAAATCTTATAAAACAAAGATATCCATATTGCATCTTTAGCATGCATTATCGAAAGCATGCAAAAACGTTGATACTTTTTTGTGAAATTTGGGTCTCGACCCAATAGGTTATTTGGCACGCCCTAAAATTACGCAGGAAAACTGACTTACATATTGCTCTATGAAAATACAAAAATATTTATGCGACAAATTAGGATTTTAATTTTTAGACTTTTTTATCTCCCAATATCCCCTACTTTTTGTGGACAGTATATTTGGACATACCACGTGATTGTACATTTTAACCAGCTTGTTAACCCTTCTTATACTAATGGATTCTTCCTTCTGGCTTGATACAATAAACTTGTGATAGTTCATTCTACATATCTAGGGATGTCCGCTTATAATTAAAAAAAATGTATTATTTTGCCTGAAGATATTTTTTACCTTTACAAACAGTGTAGTCCCTGATGAAGTGACGCATATTGCGGCATTTCATCTAAAGCCGCATAATGCAGCATTTATCTGGGTCTTCAATGTTGTAAAATGACCCATTTAGGGGGTTCCCCGTATACAAAGGATTAATAACGATTTTTCACAATTATTTGTATTGTCGGTTCAAAGATGCATGATAATAGGACTTTACCATTTTTCATAGAAACGGGTTAATAACGAAAAATATATCATTACAGGTAAAGGCAGTATAGAATATATACCTGTATAAAATACCCATTACCTGGATTAGTATATATTGTTTGTTTAAACGATTCCCGTCTATCTTTGAATCGACAGTACGTGTAATGGTATGGGCAAATACTATCTAAGCATGTTAAGGTCTTTCCCTGCATGTGTGCAATTTTCATTACGCATTTGAGTAGATGCCTTAGTCTATGTATCATTTACAGAAAAACCTGGATTCTGCCCAACCTTCCCACCGGATTTAATAACTACCTGCGACGTGCGTTGTTTTGGTGATAGCTCTTGTACTCAGGATGATGGATCCCAAAAGTGCTGTTCACGAGGATGTTCTATTGCTTGTGTGAACCCAGGTAAGCCTTATTTCACAGGTATCATACCGTTATCTGACTGCGGATAATTTTCGGCTAGTCTTGTCTCGGGGGTCGTTTGTTTTATGGTAGAGGGGAGGGTTGGTTCCGTAAAAGGGTAAAACAATAGTTTTATATCATCTATAGCCAACAAAAAAATTATTGTATCAACACAATCAAACAACCGTCCGTATCGCAAACCTTGGATTACAAAATAAGGTTTAAAACGGTGGAAATTATTTGGAAAGACAAAAATTGCTTTCAGTCGATCGAACTGAGAAAATCCTAAAATAACATTTAAACAAACATTCATATCTTAAAATTCAAATTATCGATAGCAATTTTGCAAAAAATAATATAGTAATTGATCTTAGCATTTAGTAGATAATGTCATATAAACAAGATGCCTATGCTCAAAAATATTGATCTGATCCGCAGACGTTGGTGTACCTGTCCGCGGGGCACTCCAAGATTTTACTAGTCTGACCAAGGAGAATATACTCACGGAAAATGCTAATATTGAACGCGGGTGATACGGTGTTGAAAAGAGAATTGATACATTGCTTAAAATGCAATAATCTGAATCAACATGTTTTATTTAAAGAGACTTTTGCAAGTATGAAAATTTTTCGATTTTTTTTATTTTCTTTTTAAATCATTTGTAAAAGTAGAATTAAGTTATGTTTTCCCAATATATCTGTTCACTATAGCTGAAAACTGCACGGAAAAGTGAATTATCTTATAAAACAGGAGTGTTTTTCTCTTGTTGGTAATTATTTGCGTCCCTCCAATAATAATAGACAGTCAATTTTAACATAAATCTTGTTGTTTTGATACAAATAAGATTTACGAAATTGGTAAAATTTATACCTGAATTTTAGTTTTTTTATTGTGTTCTTGTGGGCCCGACAAACAGCCAAAGCACCAGGCCCCCACCATCTCATCAAAAGGTAAGTCTCCAAGTCGGGACCATCACAGAGTCCGAAGTCCGACCCACCGGCGCCCAATTAAAGAGGAAAGCAAAGTTGCCAATCGTGATTGGGTCGACCACCAAGCATGCAGTCTGCTGCAGTACACCAATGCCACAGCCATTTTTTTTTATAATGGGAAGATTGGTTTATCCACTACACCATGACAGCTCCCCTTATTTTGCGTATTTGTATTGTTGTCTATAATGTCTAGATAGTAGAATTTATTTTGCTTCTATACATTATAAGACTTGCAAGTCTGTGTATTTGTTAACCTAATGGGGATTCCTGAGCACTGAAACAGACTTCTCAAAATGCGGCTTATATTAACCACACTACAGCCTATTTTCCCTACACACTACTCCAACAAACTGGCCATGGAACAGTCCAACTGATTATTTAGACGACGTTGTTCACAGAGTGCTTTTATATATGGCTGATGCGTGCCTATCCTTATCCCCACAAAGTGGGAAACGAAGGGTCTGGATCGGCGCAGGCCTTGACCATTTATTGCAATGAATACGGTATAAAAATTCATCTTGTTCGTCTTTGGAAGTAGTGATTAAGCTAACAAATAGAAAAATATAACTCAAGTACACTGTTGAATGTACTTTTTAGGAATTGCAGACTGAAGTGATTCTAAACTGGGAAAATGACCCGAAACTAGGCCAATTAACAGTCTACTTCAGTCATTGGATGACTCAAAGCAGAGTCCAAGTGAAACAAACTGTGTTTCGGTATTTTGGGGAATGATAGTGCTTTGTACCAGTAAAGCCGAAATCTTATTTCCTCTGAGCAAATATTTGGGATCCGCCTTGGAAACTGGGCAATTAACTGTATTCAATATCCCGGTCTCTTGTAAAACTATTGACGGAGATAGGAACCAGTCGGAGGTGTGACTAGACAATGACAGACAAATAAATATTATGTAATTTCATTTGTATTTTCAGTGTGTCGGTTTGAAGGGCAAGAGCACCAGTTTGGTGATGAGTTCACGGCAAAGGATAGATGCAGTATATGCAAATGTGACAATAATGGATATGTTTCTTGCGATAGTAAAGATTGTGATGGAAGTGAGTAAATAGAGGATCTTACATGAGTGCTCATGTTTTATTGAATTTATTAAATGCGTAGGTAAAATAGATAAAATGCGAGGTTTGCTGAAATTTTTATCTCTTTTTTGCAACGAGTTAAATACATGTAATAATACAAGAGCACGAATGTTAAATTCTATTTATCATATGTCATTAAGATTACTTTTAAAGTAAGTAAGGGTGCACAGATCAGGAATCGATACAATCAAGTACCATACTTGATCCAGGATACCAATGGGAAAGTTACAAACTCACAGCAGACACCACAAACGAGAGCCAAGAGGTCAGCCCTTTCCCTGCAGGTGACCACAAAGCACATATAAACAGACGCGCACAAAGACATAGCAAACACAAGAAAGAACAAAAACATAAAAGATCCACAAAAGAAGTACCGCCTTGGAATGGTCAGTAAAATTTTTT
The DNA here is from genome assembly GCA_964019695.1 of Loripinus fragilis. NCBI lineage: Eukaryota > Metazoa > Mollusca > Bivalvia > Lucinida > Lucinidae > Loripinus > Loripinus fragilis. The sequence continues at coordinate 95,203,649 of OZ026524.1, forward strand.
ACTGGAGGGCTTAAACCGGTTCAACGGCGCCAATCTCACCCTTAATTCAGATGTGGATCAAGACACATAGATATTTGGTTTGCATGAAAGACCCCTTACTTATCAATACATCATCTCCTAAAACATATAAATCAAGATATAACAAGGAAATAAAGCAAAGATAAGGACTCAACAGTAAATAAAACTGAATACCGGAGCAAAAGAAATCCAACAGGTAAACCCCGGTAGGCCGGACAAACAGCCAAAGCATCAGGACCCTACCATCTCATCAATATATAAGTCTTTAAGTCGGAACCATCATAGAGTCTGAAGTCCAACCCACCGGCGTGCAATTAAAGAGGAAAGCAAAGTTGCCAACTGTGATTGGGTTGACTACCAAGCATGCAGTCTGTTGCAATGTTATAGCCAATCTTTTTATAATGGGAATTTATTTTAATGAACTGCGCTGAAAAATTATTAGAACCAACAATCTTCTTCAATTTATACACCAAATCTCATTTCTGCCCTAAAACCCCTTATAATTTTGTCATTATTATAGGAATGATTATTTTTGTGGATTTTATCGATGTGTAAATTCCGGCGACTCATTCACAAACTGAGTAAAGCCTGAAGTTTGTAAGTCGCCGGAGTTTACACATCGATGATATCCACAAACAAACCAATTCATTCCTTATACTTCCAACTTTGGATATGTGAGTGTGAGCTCAAAATCAACTCCATTTAGTTAATAATATTGTTTCTTTTGTCAAGTTGCTTGCTGTGCTCATTGAAGAACATTTAGATTAAGGCCCTACCACGGATCGACAGGTTTTAAAAAGCACTTACCTTCACAAGACCCTGCCTAAAAATCCCCACATTAGTTTAGATAAATCTAAGCGTCAATATATAAAGCTCGTTTTGATGCCATCGAACTGCGTTGAAACATTTCGTTGTTGATGTAGCCTTTCTGTATTGACATTGTTTTGATGACGCTTCTCTTCAATGTCATGACTGTTCGTTAAGTGACGTCACATAGCCTCGTCATCCAAGTAATTTCTTAGAGTCCCCCCCACCCCCCCCCCCCCCCCCGATGCTTTGAAGACGCACCACCATACAGTGTAATAGTTTTCAAATGAGCTTTCAACATACTAAACTATATTTAAACTGGTGAATGTTTTATCTCGGTCACAACAATAACTGTCCCCCCCCCCCCCCTGATGCTTTGAAGACGCCCCACCATACAGTGTAATAGTTTTCAAACGAGCTTTCAACATCACAGTATGTAAACTGAAATAAACATCCTGTACCCGTTCCTCCTAGCTCTCGCCTTATACATTATGAATGACAGCACTCGTGCGTAACCAGTTGTCGGAAATCGTGATGTGAGAGTTATTGGTACAGCTGTAATTGCGAGGGCCCACCTATTAAAATTCATTTTTCCGTAGATCTTAGTAACTGTTATAGTTACAACCATGTAATCATGTACACATGTGATTGCCAATTCCAATAAAACCATGCAAACTGGCATTTAAGCTCGTTTTCGGCACAGAACGGCTCTGATTCTGTAAGCAGGTCGTTTTTTAACAAAGCAAAATGCAAAGGAGGAAACCGTTAGATCATGGAATAAAACGGAATGAAATAGATAAAATGGCCTTTCTTATGTACGTTGTTCGAATGTGTATTGTCTGTATCGCTAACAATATAAATCGAAACGTGTACATGTACCTAAATACACGCATTTTTCCGACTACTGGTTACGCACGAGTGTTGTTATTCATGTTAATAAGGCGAGAGCTAGGAGGAACGGGTACAGGATGTTTATTTCAGTTTACATACTGTGAACATACTAAACTATATTTAAACTGGTGAATGTTTTATCTGGGTCACAACAATAACTGTGCTCGAAGTTTTATGTACAGTTCGTTAGCACTGTGAAATCAAATCAAGACAGATAGATCTATTAAATATTCATACGCGTGGGTTTTTATCGAAGTTTAAAAACAATTTAATTTTGCCAACGGACCAATCAAAATCGCCGAAAAAAAAACGATAAAAACATTGAGTTGGAATTATGTACGCAGCGTTGCTTTGGACGTCATAACGTTTCCCGAAAATCTGTAAACCATTATTATTGCATAAGAAGTCGTGTCCAACGCTATTAACCTGGAGCAGTACTGGCATTAAATCTATTAACAAAAACGTTTATTTTGCCAACATACTTTAATTTTTCTTAAATAAATATGCATTATAATTGTGCGATGGCCGCCATTTTGATGACGTCATTACTCGGACCAGACGCCGAACTCAGATGGGCGAACTGGTTGAAATTGTTGCAAATACCCCAAAGTTTAATTTTATATAGGTCGCCAAAAATCGTCACGAAATTTACACGGGACCATTTTTTTGGCCCATTCGACATAGACTATATTATCTGCCATGTTTAAACCGGCAAAAACTCAAGAATCAACCAGGCAATTCACGTGCTGTTGATGCACGGCTTTTGTACTTTACATATACGCATTCTAGGCTGTCACAAAAATTGACGACATCAACAGTAACATGCATAGGAATAAACGTAATCTAATGACGTTAGGATGACGGAAGTCTTTGCTCTTGAACACGCGTTTTTAAAACCAGCGAACCTTTCTTGCTTTTTCACGCCATTATTGGCAAAAAAAATGAACTTTTCGAAGCGTTTTTTCAACGCTTTCAAGTGACAAAAACGACTTTATGCAATAATAACGATCAAGCATGGTTTTCAGGCTCGGGTTTCAACATCACCCTCGGGGTCAAGCAGATGTTAATGCATGATCCCTATATATAGTGGTTTATTGATTTTATTGCATGGCGTTATTTCACTCCCAGACCCCGACGTCATAATAAATGTTATTACACCAGTACTCCTAATTAATAATAAAGATAAAACGGTGTCTCTGATTTCAAAAAGGCGTTTCCGATCACCAAAACACATCATTTTTTGGCGATTGAAAACAAACATAGTTTGGCAACCAACAGTGACTAGGAATTTTGGACAAATTCAGGTTATTCATGGTTAGTTAAACTTTATTTTATTTGTACAATACATAAACAAATACCACACCTGTACTAACATTTAGCATTATACGAAAGGGATTCAGAAAAAAGTCCGTACACTTATTCACATCTGTATCCCTTACATGTTCAATACGACAGTGTACGCTAATGACTCGCAATTGTCTTTGTATCGAAGTCCATGATCTTTAAAATTGGTAGATTTAATTATCAATATAAATAAACCGTTGTGCAAGGCTCATGCGCGGAAAGATTTTTCAGAGGGGGTCCAATTTTGACTGCTTTTTGTTTGTTATTTTGTTGATGAGGGGAGAGAGGATCCAAATACCACAGTTGACTATAAGTGGGCCATCATCGACCGATTGGGGCCCAACATTGAATGCTGGCTTGGAAGCTTTGTGGTTTTACAGGGAATCCGGACCAGTATTGCTAAGAAACCCTATATTTTTGTGATTTTTCAGGGTGGGGTCCGGACCCCCTGCCCACCCACCCCCCATCTGGGTCCGCGCATGTGGCTACACGGGGGATGGGACTTAATTAATTCCCTTATCTAACCAGGTCCTAAACGGGAACAAGCCCATTTTGTAGCTCATAATACTTATGTAATACATAATAACCTGATTGATGGTTGGCGCATAAGGGGGGGGGATAATTTTATTTTTTCTTGATACATATGTTTGAACCCAGCATCTACTGGACAAGTTATGAAAAACAAATATCAAGAATATCAAGCATCCCCCAAAATATATTTGAAATTTTAGCACCCAAAAACATTTCCATTCTGTACATTGCCCTTCAGAAAAGGTCCTAAAATGCATAGAAATGAGCCCTAAAACTAGTCCAGTTTTGTGATGACACCAAAAATATATCAACAAAATCTTCATACCCCAAAAAATGTTCATTTTTCTGAATAAAAACCCAAAATTATTGAAATTCAAAATCATATTTGAACCCGAAAAATGGGGTGGGAGCTGTCGATATGTTGTGATAAAAAAGATTCAGACAAAAACGTACGCAATTTACAGCTCGTATCAGCTTGGATTAAAGACCAAAGCGAAGAACCTGTTTGCATAAAAGCAATGAATGGAAACCGTATGGTTTTACATGTATTAGACGGGGTTTTTTTCAGCCTCCATTTACAAAACCTGAAAGAACCTCATACGATTCCTTATCAGAGCTGACGGTTCTGTTTATGAAGTTTCCTATTACTTGACTTTTCACTTACTGTAAAGGCGGCGCCTCATAAATGCGTTATTAGGACTAGTCAACCTTCGGCATAGGTAAAAGCTGAAAAGGAAGCGTGGTTTTATTCAAAAGTAACTGTATCATCTTGTGCCACAACCTCAGTCATTATCTAGTCCTTAAAACGCCAGCAAAATAACTGTATCTGAAAATGTCTATTTAACATAAGCAGGGAAGCAAACATTGTGGACCCAGATCAGACTGCTCCTACAGGAGCAGTCTGACCTGGATTCACACTGTTTATCTATGAGGTTTCAAATAGTTTAGTGGACGACAAAAACATACATTTTGTGATTATGCGCTTTAAGGGTTAATAAATGTGAGTTCAGTGTGTATACGGTTAGGATTTTCATGAAATGCATGCACGTTTGCGCGGCTCAAAAAGCTTAGTTGCTCTTTACCGAACAGAACAGAACAGAACATCATCTTTATTACTCTCAAGTCATACAAACATGACGTATGAGGACAAAGCAAATACAGTGAAATAAGCGGTGTATTGGTGCATTCTATATGTTGTGTGTATTTTGATCCACACTGTTGCTAAAATGGACCACGCATTGTCTCCGTATTTCATTATAGCAGCAGTATGGAACGGCATGGAACACAGAGAATGCATTGGTGGAGGTGAGAAGACAAAAAAAAAATATCTAATTGGTTGGGGTTGGGTAAGGATGGGGAGCAGTTATAACGGGGGCTATAATAAGTAAGTATTTAGCCAGGGTCTATCTAAGTAATGAACAAAACAAAAAAAAGGATGGAAAACATAAAGAAAAAAAGAAAAGGGAGGAAATATGTGTAAAAAAAGAAAAGAAAAAACAAGGAAAAAGAAAGAAAAACGAAAAAAAAAAAAAAAAAAAAAAAAAAAAAAAAAAAAAAAAAGAAATATGGAGGTAACTAGAGTCATTTTATCCAAAGATAAGTAACTCGGGTTATTTTCCACTTGAGTGTTTGATCAGTTGTTTCCCTTGCTCTTGTATATCTCTAAAGTCTAGTGTATAATAAATCTTAGAGAGCAAGACCAATGCCACCCTGTGCAGGTACTGATGAGACAGATCCTAAGGGATGCCTCATCAGGGTCTACACAATAACTTATTAAGTGGGTGCAATGTTAAAGAAATAGTGAAATATTTTGCGTAGGGTATCAAGAGCTAGATAGGTGAAAATAAATCTGTATTCTGTCTTACGAATATGTGGTAAATAACTCAGGTTTATTAACAAGGTACGTGACAATCGATGCAGGTCCGGATGAGACAGTTTCTAAGAGCTGTCTCATACAGATCTACACTGCGGGTTATTATCTCAGAGATGTTGGATTGTTTGGGTTACGTCATGAAGAAGGATGAATAAACAGATAAATAAATAAATAAATAAATAAATAAATAAATAAATAAATAAATAAATAAATAAAAAATGAAATAAAGTAAAATAAAATAAAATAAATAAATAAATAAATTGCTCCGGTTCTAGGGGTAAACATTGGTTTTCCTTTCCACTTGGTGTAAGATTTGCTATTTCCTTTCGCGCTGGATTGTAAGCTTTCTTTCCAAGTTTGCAAAGAGAGAGACTCCAAAAAGCAAACCCAGCAACATAAAGTGCCTGTCCGAGTAAGACATTTTCCTAGAACTGCCTGATACGGGTCTACACTGTATGTTATCAAATAGAAAGGATCACCATAACTAGAATAGTCAAATATCAAACGGGTGTGTTGGGCATATAGGAAAGAAAAAGAGAAGCAGTACAGGCCCCGATGGGGTTAACGATTGTTAAATACCTCCCCAACTAGGCCTGCACTGTTCCTCATTATTCTGGATCATTTTTCATGAACGGAAAATCTCACAAAGACAGCATTGTTTACTACCATGTAATGCTTGAGTAGTTTTTCAATTGATCAAGCCACACAACACAGTTTACTTCGGGCACGTGCGCTTCATGCTGATTGGCTCGATATTGGCATAGTAAAACCTGCGTAGCGGACAAGAGTTTATACTAGTGTAATTCATATTTTGTGATAACTTGTGAGGGAATTTTTGTTGGATTTATATTTCATCATATTCACTTGGTGGTGTGAAACATGACAGCACCCTCGATTTGTTTCGCTCGATATGACTACACAGAACATGGTAAGTATCAAAACTGTGTTATCTATAAGAAAGACTGGTTGTCGGCTATTAAGGTATACATCATTTAATAATAATTTAGGAAACGGAGTAGATCTAGAGCAGTCTACTCAGAAGAATAATATTCACGTGTCACTAAACAAACCCACCGCACCCTCCAAAACGTATGTTGCGGGTACTCAAAAGAACCACCTCAATGAGACGGTTCTTTTGAGCACCTCACACACGTTTAAAGTTTAATGAATAGAATAATATCAATTTTGTGCTCAAGCAGTTTCGGTATCATGATTTGTTTTGTCAAAATGGTCATTATTGCGAAAATGTTTATTGGGGGGGGGGGGGGGGGGGGTGCGGGATTCAATTATATTCTCTGGAAATCACCAGCGAGAGTCTTCTCTTTAGGATCTCCGTCTCCTTTTGGTGCCGGGGATCCCGGGGAGAAAACTCACGGGTATCATCGAGTAAATTATGTTGACAATGGTAACCAGACTTTCTCAAAACAATTACTAATGAAATGTGGCGATCGATTGATGATTGCGTATCTAATACATACACTTAGAAAACACAAGACAAAATGTACAAGGACATGCGATTTAGGTTAAACACGGATTCTAGCGTCGCCAGTCATTCAGTAGACGCCGCCTTTTGCATTTTGTATTACGAAGGCCATGAACGCCTACATCGGAGATAGAACGAAGGCTGTTCCCGCGATCAGCCTCCCCCGATCTCCAGTGTACGCATCGTGGCAGTTGACACTTCGAAAGGCTTCTCAGATTATAGCTTAGTCACACTGCAGGTAGACTACATATGTTGCTATCTAAAATGCTTAATTATTATTCCCATAAATTTTCCTAAGTTGGAAAGGCAGACTTCATTATGGTTATTCAGTAAACTATTAAATTTCATCATATTTGGCCTCCTGAAATAATACAAAGGAACAAACCGTTCTCTATCTCTTTGGAAAAAAGTACATTCTAAAAGATAATGAAATTCATCGCCTATCGTATCTTTGTCACACAATTCGCATTTTCTGTTGCTTAGTTCAATATTCAGCCATCTACCAGTTTCTATGGGCATTTTATGATTTCCGGTCCGAAAGCGTACCATATTAATATACAAATTTTGGGGCAATATTTTAAAATAAGTTTCCAATTCAATAGTGTCTTTGAAAGAGTTGAACTGTACACCTTTAGATGAGTTATTCAGGTCAGAGCGCCATTTCTGGAAGAATTGATCTATCAGTGTTTGTTTTACCAAATATCTAAGTGAGTTAGTGTTTAACGTATTTTGGTGGTACCATAGCTCTGCCCGTCCTATTCCGAATAAAATATTTTTAATGTAGCAGGTCCATTTTACTGAGGGACAATCATTGGCCGCTAATACACGGTACAGTAAATATGACAATTTTGTAATTTTCCCAGTAAGCAGTCTATTCCAAAAGCCAATCATACGTGTCTTTATTGTTATTTCTATTGGGTGGCGTCCTAATTCAGCATATAGCATATAAAGGGGAGTGCTCTTCCTGCTTTTGGTTATTTTTCTTAAAAAGTCGGTACCAAATTATAAATAAAACCTGATTTCCCTTCCTTATTGTTCATTTGTGACCTCTCAGTATTGACCTTTGGCCGAGTCCATTTTTCTGGGTTGAGCAGATAATTTACAGTTAACTGTTTGTTAAATATCTTCATATCCTTAAAAGCTATTTTCAATTTATATCTGTCTCATTGGTGAAGTGGTTAAAACGCTCTCCTGAAACACGTGAAGTCGTGAATTTGAGCATCAATTCGAACTTGTTTTTTTTTTCTTGCAATTTTATTGATGTTTAATTATTTAAATATAGGAAAGTAAGTTTTATATGTTATAAAATGATTTTTTCGTGCGTTGGGTACGAATCCCTCATTGTACCCAGCATGGAGTATGATCATTCTTTCACCTGAAACATTTTAGTACCAATGAATAAATTAATTTTATGTTAAGTGAAATCAACAGATAGTAATATGCACGACCAACGTTGAATGTTTGCCAATTTGAATGAAACCCTCTTCCATAAAAAGTGGTTTAGCATGCCAGTGGTTAGGTAATGGCATATGCATGCAAAATGTGGTCAAAATACTTTGTGGTCAAGAGCTGTGATCGTTTTCACGAACTGCTAACGGACGAACGAGCGGACGAACTCAAATAGTGATTACAGTGCATATCCAAGGATTGACCCCATAGAGTGTGTAAGCAAACTTCATACGAAGGAGATATTTGCAAAGACGACCCTTGCTGCTAGCGTAAGCGTACCCAATACTCTGTTTGAGCTCTGTTCTGATGTTATCAAGGGTTGGCAGAATCTTCTTCAAGGAGTACATGCTGGCGGTGGTCCTCCGTACAACATCCTGGTCAAAGTTATCCAGGGACATTTTCGACATTGCTTTGGGTGTTGCTGCTCGTCCTGTGCCTTTTTCTTCTCTACCACAATTTTCTGAGCGGTAGATCTGCTAACGCCAGTGAGTGCTGCAGTCCTGTCCCATACACGATTCAGTGACAGTTTCTTTACCAGACTTCTTTTCCTCCATGCAAAACTTGTACACGGTTTCAATAATAGCTCCTGCATCGTCGCTGTATCTCCATACAAGCTTCGCCATTTTACTGAGTGGAGTCGCTTTACAAGTGCTTAATACATATAAACATCTTTTTTTCTGCTAATATGTAAAAGACGAATCTTTCCAGCATCTTTGCGAAAGCAAAAAATAAAAAAAAATAAAAAAAAGTTTTACTGGGGCTCGAACCCTCAACCTTGTGCTCGAACCTTCAACTTTGTTTTCATATTCTTTACAACCGTTATACTTACTGCGCCATCAAATCGCTTGTAAAAGTTCTCTTGTAGATAGGGATAACAGCATGACATAACGTTGTAACACCCCTATTTTATGGAGCAGTTCATTATTGTTAGTGCAGTCACGCTATTATAGATAGCAGGCTATTTAAGGCTATTATAGCAGGTAAAATAGCCGAACCACACCCTGATATGAATATTAAAGTTGCCGCCTTTACAGTAAGCGAAAAGTCAAGTAATATCCGTGCCTCTGCTCACTGTGCAAATCGCCTACATTTTTTAAGTTTCATCTCTAGCACATACATGTGAATGATGATCTCTATGCATGATTTTTTTTCTCACACTCTTTGGCTCAAATCATTAAAAACAAATATACTGTTCACAAAAAGTAGGGGATATTAGAATATTATAAACCATCGCATTTTCCAAACTAATGCCATAAACCTGAAACAGCTAGTATTAATTAGCCAAGTCATCTAGCTGACAATATGAATAAAATTTGCTATAGTCCTGCCGCAATAATAAGAAACGCGAAAATCTGGAATATTATTTTATTACTTGCATTTTTCCGAATGTTAGGCTCAAATCTGGATTTAGAAAATCCTGCAGCGTCAGAAGAAAATTGTTTGAAGAATCTACTACCACTGCCCTGACCCCTAATCTCTTGGGAATTTCGACATTTTTAGGCTTTCTGAAAAGCGGGGGGAATTCAAACGGTGTAACAGCCATGTGACGGCCTATATATCTGTACTTAAATTTCTACAGGTAAGTGTCAAAAGCATCACACATTAAAATCGCGATTGTTTTATACATGCCAGTTTTATTATTAAGCACTGCCATTCAGTTGATAGTATCGGTTCAATCAGCGTAGACACATATCCAACTGATCCAATACGATCAGTTTGATCCGAGTAAATAATGTTTTCTATGTTTGTAAGGATATTTTCTACTAAAACAGTGTGATGTGGCTATTATGGACAGTTTTATAAAAAAAAAAACTTCTACAGTGGTAAACGGCCTAAACATTTTCAACTACATATGTAGTATTATAGTCAACCATTCATTTTTTGTATTTAGTTAATGAGCTGTTTACATACATTCTTTCAATGGTAACACTCAAGTCAGGGATAATCCTGGACCAAAATGATGATGGGCCCTTAAAATGGGCCAATGGCCTATATCCTATTCAAATCCATGCAGATTGCATAATTTTAATGGGCCTTTTGAAATTTCTATGGGCTCTTTTCAAAATTTGATGGGCCCAAGAATCCTTAATATCTATATTAGAGCATAATTGACATGAGCTTGGAATAGCTTATATATGAGGCCCAGCTAAAAATAACGTCCATTTTAGCAGAAATAATAGTTTTCTAACAAAATGGGTAAGGCCTATCCCAGGATTATCCCTGTCAGGTGTCAAATAAGTGAAATAAAATGCCCAAATTCTACCATCAGAATTATTAGAGCAAAAATTAGCCGTAATACCGGCTAATTATATTTTTTGTCAAAATACTGCCTGAAATGATTCACGATTATTGAATGCTTAATGCGATTTAAATTGAAAACGTACATCTAAAGTCACTTATTCGCGATTCTTGTTTATGCAGCAGTACTTGATACACGTTATACTATACTGAACAATAGTGAAAATGCTACACTACAATATTTTATATTTAGACGAAAAGTATTAACTAAAGCTTAATAATGTTTTCAAGACATCCAGCAAGCGATTCGTCGAAGCTCCACCAAAATGTTTCGTTTGATGTCTGATTTAATTCCTTTGTTGTGTTTAAAGCTTTATTCACTGAAATTTGCAATTGCGCATGCGCAAAAAAGATTGTAATGCTTATCAGAATTAGTCATACTTGTGTTGCATTAATACACAAGAAAACTGTATTATCACTTGAAACAAGCTCAGAAATCAATTAAGAATTTATCAAGTTTGTAAAAAAATTGTAAAATGCCTCCCTTTGACAAAAACAAATAGGGAATATTAAATATTTGGTAATCTTCGATTAATCACAATTTTCGCTAACTTTCTTCCTTTTGTCTAATCAGGTAGACCTATCAGCACATTGTTCCTATCATTTCTCGACCAGTAATGTGCTCAGACTAAGATGCAACAACACATTGCTTTTCCTATGGAGATTTCAGTGTTAAAATATCAAGCTTGGCCAATTTGACGACAAACCCGCTTTCTTAGGTTGCTTTTCAATGCATATTTTTGGTTGTCACATGTCTAAGACTACAATTTCGTTCAGTTGGATCTGGTTGGCAGTGGATTTCTGAAGGCCTAAACTGTGTGAGATTTCTGTTCAAATGTGTAAACTGAAAAATTGTACCCCTATCATATTTAAATTAACTTTTTTTGTCTTGTTTGTGTTATGCTTTCGTGCGCGTCTGTTTATTGATGCCTTGTGGTCCCTTGCTTGGAAAGGGCTGACCTCTTGGCTCTCGTTTGTGATGTCTAATTGTGACGTTATCACTTTCCAATTGGTATCCTGGGTCAAGTGTGGGCTTGATTGTATCGATTCCTGATCTTTGTCCTCTTTCTTACTTTCATGTGTTTCCTCGAGACAACATTCGTAAACCTTTTACTTTATGCATAACCCAGTTTTTGACAGTCAGATACACTTTCATTTGCTTTAGTGGGTTGCATTATTTTGCATATAAATGGCAAACAATGCAGGTGTAGCGTTTTCACTTTTGTTCAGTATATAACCTACATGGGGATCACGGACGAATTATTTAGTCAACCGTTGCATAATATAAATAAGCTGGATCAGTTTATGTCCATTCTACCAACAGTAATACTCCCCCGTTGAAAAGAGCCAAAAATATGCCAAAATTCTATCTAATTACAGAAAAACACAGCAAAAACATCAGGTTGAAAATTTTGTCAAAAAATAATGCAGCTTTTTCTACCCGCGTATCGAAAAGTTCTAGAGAAAATAACGTGAAAAGATGCACTTAAAGTCGATTTTTCGCGATTCTTATTAATGCGGCAGTACTTTAGGATTAATCTGGTCACGTGCTCCTGAATTAACCATATTTAGACCAGGGGTAGACTTTCAACTTTCACACGTGAATATCACGGTGACGGATTATGCAATGACTAAGTTTTTTAAGAAGAAAATATCCGTTATTCATTATTTTTTATGTTTAAAATTCGTTTTTATCTCTTTTTCCTCGATTTCAGGAATATGAGGCTAAAATATGTTACTTTTTTGTGAATTTTGCACTTTTTACATTTTTGTCACCGCCATATTTCCTCGAAATAACAATTATGGTACATGAAAAAAACCCTTAAAAAACAAAGATATCCTAAATGCATCTTTAGCATGCATTTTCGAAAGCATGTCAAAAATTTGGATACTTTTTTGTGAAATTTGGGTCTTGACCCCTAGCGTCTTTGGCACGCCCTTAATGTCACATTAGTAAATGTTCAGCCCTCAAATTTTGCAGGAAAGCTGGCTTACATATTGCTATATCAAAAGACAAAATTATTTATGCGACAAAATAAGGATTTTAATTGCTATATTTTTTTTTGTCCCAATATCCCCTACTTTTTGTGGACAGTATAATATACAATTATTGACTATTGAGGCATTGGACATGATGTGATGTCGACCTGAGAGTACCAATATTGGTATTCTCAGGTCGACATCACATCATGTCCAATGCGGCCGAGGTCAATATTGGTATTCTCGGGTCGACATCACATCATGTCCAATGCCTCAATAGTCAACAATTGTTTTATTATATAATTTCTCTGAACAAAAAAAACACAACAATAAAATCTTGGCCATGGACTATGTTTTGGACAGTCTTGAATTTCTTTTTATACATGATGACTAGCTGATTTCATTCAGGTAAAAGAGGAATGAATGTCAACTTTATTTGTAATTACAACAGCAGACAGAGACGTTCCATATTAAATGCAGCATAATGTAGCATTTCATCAGGGTCTACACTGTTTGCTTAGACAAAACATAATCTTCAGAAGCACACTGCAATTTTATTTTCAAACCCTTGAATAATACAATGTACCCTTCCAAATTTATTTAATCACTCCAGAAGGAAGAATTCATTAGTTCATTTAAGAGTTCTGCTAATTACTATATCCAACAGCAAAGTTTGAATTACATATATATGATGAAACACCAAATCTTGTGAATTTCGTGCTGCTGTCGCTCACTGAATTGTATTTACAGCAAATCATGTAAGTTTCATGCTGAAAGCACACCTGTTATGGAAAGTTTCTATGAAGTCTATTTTTAGTAACTTAGATTGAATGGGAAAGCCCACAGCTCATGCGATATGAAGTTATATCTAGTGTATAGGCATCTGGGCCAATCAGGAAATATTTATTTATAGATTATATAATAATATTTCTCTGCGTATCTTAGATATGCAGATTATTGTTTTTAATTACCCAGGGGCCAACTTTGTACGCAAAAACGCAAAATTTCTGTCAGAGATTTTTGGCTCCTATTTGAGCCAGTGTTTTCAAATTTATGTACACCTTCAGGTAGGCTAAGTGCATTGTGTAAATGAAAATAAAGATGCTAAAGCTCAATTTACCTTCTTTTTCATTTTTTCCTTCTGTCACTCCTATATAACACATATGGGCATTTTTCGTCAGAGTTTTCTCAACAACTACTTAAATTTAGGATTATGAAAGTTTGAATACACCTTCAAGTAGGCAAAGTGTAATGTGTAAATGGAAATTAAGATGTTAATCCTCATTTTGCCTTCTTTTTTTCAAATTTTCAACTTTTTCTTCAGTCACTCTTATATAACACATATGGACATTTTCATCAAAGTTTTCTCAGAAACTACTTGATTTAGGATTATGAAATCTTTAACAATTTTGTCTTTTCTCTGAAATTGTTACACCTTATGAATTTATGATGTCTACCGCAGGCGTCTTTTCTCTGAAATTGTTACACCTTATGAATTTATGATGTCTACCGCAGGCGTATGTGAGCTTTGCTCACTTCTTGCTATATTTTTTAATAAGTTCAACCCTAGAAAATACAATGTTCAAAATTGACTGCTAGCTGATTCTTGTTTTACGAAAAGAAAAAAAATATATAAAAATGATACTAGATCACGACTAACATTTCTGCATCACAGTCTGGGTCTTCACTGTTTGCATATATCTCGTGAATAGACGCTAAGCTTATATTGGTCGTGTCTGAATATTTTGGGTTATTATGACAACATAGGAAGTAATTTTTTCACTTTTCTGTGGCCTATGTCCATCAAGCCAAGCCTGTCCGAAACGCTCCTCTTGTGTGAGTTCACCTGTTGATGCTTACTGAAGGTAAAAATGTAGAGAAAATGGGTTAAATATGGGCACGTGCACGATATTATGGTACTTTAAAACATTTATTACACCTTTGAGTGATATTCCATAGTCTATAAATACTCTGTAAGCAAACAGTAAAAACGTTGATCAGAGGCACTTTGTGTCGTCACTGTTTGTAAAAAGACACTAAGCCTTAAATTGTTGTGTTTGATTATATTGGATGAATATAGGGAAGAGAAAGTAAGTGTCACGTCCTATGTTTCTAAAGACAGTGACCTATATCTGTATATGAGAGCAGACTAGGTGCTAGACAGACTGCGCCATTATTTTCCCATCATCCCTGCTTTAACGTTTATGTTGTGTTTTAGAGCCAATATGCAAGATTGGAGCTCCTCTTAAAGATGCCAATGGAGTTGACCTCTTCTGTGGCCGGGGTCTAAACCGCGTAGACTGTCCACCTGAAAGCGTCTGTGAGATTTCACCTATTGATCTTTACGCAAAATGCTGTCCTGCAGGTAAATATATAGGGAAACCGGTTGATACCTGCACATATATATTTGGGCCAGAGAACGAGATTTCTTGTGTAAGCCTATACCTAATCATATATCCATAAGAAAGCAGAGTAGACTTTGACCAAGCCGCTCTTACAAGAGCTGATTGATCTGTGTCTGCTCTGCAAAAGTGTTAAAATGCTTCTCTATGAGGTAAAGGGCTAATAAACGCCAATATTGACGTATCAAGTCAGATTTATTGTCCAACTTTTGGTCTAAGCCTTCATCTACATACATATTTAGTGTAAACGGTTAGCCTACATTGCTCGTTGGTGCGATAAGCATCGAAATCTCGTACTTGCCACCACTATAGTAATAAAACTAGACCTCGACGTAGGTGGCAATAATTGTCCTTAATACAAGGTATTACCGTCTATTTTATCTATGAGGTGATTTGGGCCTGGTACGTATGGCATATACTCATCAGCCTCATTTAACCGCCCATGCTGACGTATCTAATGGGGCTAATAGAGAAACAAACCCAATCCCCCCGTTGACAAACCGAATTCTGACAAAATGCCCAATATGACCAACCTTGGAGTCCACATATGGCCGAAGAGCACGCTGAGCACAACACCCAGCAAGAACCGCGGCACCACAAAGCCGACAAGCTCCACCATAGAACCCATTAGCCCCAACATCCAAACCACAAAGCGAAAACACAGAAAGAGCCACCAGACGCGAAAGGGCCAGATGTCAGCCAGAATGTTCCAAAATGACACTTAACTCCGAAAGAGTCAAAACATGTCCACGCTTGCGTTCAAAACCTCCACCCCTGCGCCCACCACGAGATTGGCCACCGCGTCCACGGATACCCAAAAGAGAAAAAATCAAAATCGGACAATCCAGAAACGCCAACCCCATGGCAAATACCACCATCAAAACCAAGTGGACGCGGTGCCCGCAATAACTCTAACAAGTTTTATATATTAGCAACATTCTGTGAAAGTTTCCTAGTGATAGGTTGAATAGTTCTTGAGATACTCTGTGTTGAACACATATACCCTCCATATTCAGGAGTCCTTGAAACATGCTTGGGTTATGTATTGGTTTTTAGGTGCTTAGCAGCGAAAGTGTTAAACTTTTCTCAAATGCTAATCTCAGCGTTACGATGAGCAGAGCCCATGACCCCAGATTTGAGGTCAAGATCATGGGATTGACCCTTGAATTTCGTGTCTGCTCCATATCCCTTGAACCCTTTGAACAATTTTCATTAAACTTCACTCAAATGTTTATCTCAGTGAGTTGGTGTTCAGAACCCATAAATCAGCCATGCAAACTCAAACACAAGGCACACTTCAAGGTCACGGGATTTTGTGGCGGGGGATATGGTTGTCCATCAGACAAGTGTCTTATTATAATTATAATAATGTGTATATATTTTCACATAATACGATCTGAAAAAGGTTTCTTTCCAATATTAACTTTGATTTTGAATTATCAGGATTTGAGATATCCAAAGTAAATTAATTTTTCTGATTGGTGTTTCATCAAACACGCTAAATTAAAATGTATCAGTTACCTCTCATATTAACTGCATTGTTGCACACTACCTGATAAACATTGTCTATCTCACAGCATGTGCCTTTATCAGGTCATGATGACTTTGCGCTTTTTGAATGACGTCGCTAATGACGCTGAATTAACACAAAATGGAAAGTTACGTCATAATCGCTAGTTTTAAGTGTCAAACAATGGGTAAACTGATAAATAGAATACCGCGTTTGCGTCTTTTGATATCAAGTTTACCTAGCTCGGCTTTGAGAATGCATGTTGAATCGCATGGCAAGCCTCGCGATGTCAACAAGCGTTCTCAAATCCTTGTTTGGTAAACTTGATAACCCAAGACACTCACGTTGTATTCTCTATATCTCGGCAAGCATCGCAACGTCAAAAAGCGTTCTCAAAGCCTTGTCTGGTAAACTTGATATCAAAAGACACTCACGTAGTATTCTCTATATCTCGGCAAGCCTCACGATGTCAAAAAGCATTCTCAAATCCATGACTGGTAAACTTGATAGCAAAAGATACTCACCTAGTATTATCTATATCTTGGCAAGCCTCGCGATGTCAACAAGCGTTCTCAAATCCTTGCCTGGTAAACTTGATATCAAAGACACTCACCTAGTACGTGCGTCCTGGACGGCACGCGCGAAGCGCGTGTCGTCCAATGGGACGCAGGCTCATACATTCAGGATCAGATATCTTTCAGCCAATTTCCGAATGATTTGCTCTATCAGTAAGAGCTTGATTTCGGTCCGCGTTTCAATGCTTCAATTTTTTTCGAGCGCTTGTGCAGCAGAGACAATGTTATTTGGAAGAGCTCGGCAACCTACGCATTTTCTTACTAAGTACACGTGTCTTGGTTAGCCAATAGAAAACATTTCTGAAAGGCACGGCTGCAATATAATTTTCCAAACCGCGGCCATTTTGTTTCCCGCTTCAGTTTTTTATGAGCTCTCCTACAATTAAGCAGGCATGCACTAGGCCATTTCTCACTTCGTTTGACAAATTACTGAACAATCTCAGCATTTGACTCGGTAACGGTGACAAATTATCTCAATTGACTGTTTTTGTTGTACACGTACGACTGCATTTGCAGTTCTCCCCTCATCTAAATACTGTAAGATTTATCTGTCTTGGATTTTGACAAACGATGTTTGAAATCTGTTTTAACAACAACAACAATCTGTTTTATGGTGGCGTTGGTACGCAATGATGGTAAACTTTGTAAATCTACAGTCCGCCGGTCTCACCGTCGGGGTTTACAATGTATGACGCAATGGATGACAGATACGGTATCCCAGATTGTGATTTTTGAGGCAGTTTTTATTTCGATGTAACCAGTATTCGTGAGTGACTGGCAGAGGGGCTGGTGCCAACAATGTAATTCCATGACTATTTGACTACTTTCCGGAGGAAACGGCTCATTAAACTTAAAGAATATACAGACTGTGTCACTAGTTTACACCATTGACAAACAATCTACAAATACTAAAGGCAGTGGCTAGAGGTACGGATCCGTACCCCTAGCCTCCCAGGCTAGGGATACGGATCCGTACCCCTAGCCTGGGAGGCTAGAGGTACGGATCCGTACCCCTAGTATATTCTACCATGTCAGGCTACAGGTACAGACATATAACCCTGATGAGAAGTTATCATGATTATAAGTGTTCGAAAATACCTTGTTGTTGTGTTATGAAATACAAATCCAGCCATTTCCAATGCGGGATAACTCTGTATAGTAAATATAAAAACGAAACACGAACTCGGAAATGGGACAAGTGGTGGGGGATTTCTGTTGTGTTATTATTATTATTATTATTATTATTATTATTATTATTATTTTATTATTATTATTATCATTATTAGTATTATTATTATTAGTATTATTATTATTATATAAAAGGAAGATTAACCTCAAAAGGAAATATTTTTTGTGTGAAATGATACAACCTGTCAGGGTCCGTGGAAACACCCCAAACCACCCCAAACCGACTTTCTTAACACCTAGAATATGTTTTTGTGATAGTATCAATAATTGAAGAAGAAATTTAAAAGCATTTTTATTACGTTGACCTGTCATGCTAGCCCCAAACCACCACCAAACCACGTCTAAACCACCCCAAACCACGTCCTTAACATCTAGAATTTGCATCTGTGATACTATCAATAACTCCAGAACAAATTAAAAAGCGTTTTTTTATTTCGTCGACTTGCCATGCTAGGCCATGGATGAACTGGATGAATAGATTTTTCAGGAAGAAGAGTGTCGAACATGATCGACCATATTGATTTTTTATTATTATTATTCTATTTTCTTTTAATCTCACGTTGATTTTGGGTGCCCAAAAGAACCGTCTCGTCGAGAAGACTCTTTTTAGCACCAACTATATGTCTGAAATGACTAGAGAATAATTGATCTACGCATTTTATATCCCACTAAACATAAAAAAGCGGGCCAGGGTCGGCCCGCCAACGAAATGCCATTTGAATGGCGCTTTGCTAGCGGACCGATATTGATCGTAATTTGAGTGCTGGCTGGGTTTATTTGTTAGGACCTTTAGACATATGGACAAACTTAATATTTTTTTTTAGATCCTTAAGGTACATTTGTTACTTCTAAGCACGAAAACAAATAATAAAATTGTACGGACTGACGAACGGACAGACGGACGGGTGGTGTGTAAAATTGTATTTTCTATCACTTTTAACGTAAGTTTTTGATGCTCAAAAGACCATCTCATCATGAAGACTCTTTTAAGCACCAAAAATGTTTATCTGAAAATATTGAAGTTGATTTACGCATTATATCAAAGCTAACATCAAAACTAAACATAAAAAGCGGGCCAGGGTCCGCCCGCCGGCGAAATGCCATTTGAATGGCATTTTGAGGGCAGACAGATGTGGGTCCGACATAGAGTGCTGGCTTGGTTTACTTGTCATGACCTGCAAAGCGAAAATATAGATAATACATTATTCGGTTATTGTGTTGGTATGTAATAATTTTCTTGGAGTTTTATAAATTGAGCAGCGAGATTTAGGCGGTTACATCAAATAGTTATTATTATAGGTATAATTATAGGTCTAGATACTGTTTATACGGATTAGGCTTATCAAGGACGTTCTTAAGTTATTCTGATGGCTTTGAGGTTGGACATTTAAACATTCAGCCAACCATTGTAATTTGATCTTTTAAGTTTAACGATGTCTTTGTGGTGCGTTATGCCGACCAATTAATCACAGAATGTTGTTCGCACCCTCGCTAATGACACAAACCGAAAGTGAAAACAGCAAAAACAAATCATGAATAACAGTTTTAATTTAATTTGATTTAATAATAATAATAATAATAATAATAACAATAACACAACATAAATCCCGCGCCACTTGTCCGAATTCGTGTTTCGTTTTTATATTTACTATACAGAGTTATCCCACATTGCAAATGGCGACCTACTGGATTGGTATTTCATAACACAACAACAAGGTATTTTCTAACACTAATCATCATATTTTAGAATTTCTCATCAGGGTTATATGTCTGTACCTGTAGCCTGACATGGTAGAATATACTACGGGTACGGGTCCGTACCCCTAGCCTCCGAGACTAGGGGTACGGATCCGTATCCCTAGCCTCCCAGGCTAGGGGTACGGATCCGTACCTCTAGCCACTTCCAATACTAAATGTTTTTTGACACTTGTAATTCTGAAATCTACAAGAACACCTTCTTCCCCAGGACTATCATCAACTGCAACCGTTTGGATGGTGATATTGTGCCGTAGATCTATTTGACGTCTTCAGGAAAGCCAAACATCATAGTGAGTCTAGACTAGCTATCTATCTACCCAGCACTCCCTGTTGCATCAATGCTGAAAGGCTCTGCAAATTACAGATTCAGTGCCAGATTTGCACTGACAGATGCGTTTGTTCAAAACAACAATAACAATGACATAAATTTTTTAAAGTGAAACTTTGGTAAACGGCAAGTAGGAATATTTCGTATGTGAATAGCAGGTGTACAGATATAAAGATCATGTAAACATCCCAATAATACACAGAAGAGGGTTCGGGATTATAAAGAGATAGAGATAAATCATTGCCAGTATTGTCGAAGCTACACCTAGATGTCATGATCAGCATTGACACCATTATCTTTAAGCAAGGAGTACATGTACAACACTTAAATCTAGTCTGGTTTCTACCTAGTTAGTGTAGGTCCTACATGTATCTAGAGAAATGGAAAGCTGTTACATTACAGGAATATTCAACTTCAGGTATGTACATTTTATTTGAAGACTTATGCACCTGTCATTGCATGTTTTTCCCCACAGAGAGAGAGATGGAAGGGGCGATACCCAAGGGGAATGAGACAATTTAAAAAAAAAATGTTGTCTAATTACCCACTCTTGAATAAGTATGTGGTATGTGTTTTTTTGTCACTGTCTAAAATCCCTTGTACAGGCCATCAAATTGGTTATTTAGAAAATACAGATGAAGTACCTCATTTCTCACCCCAGGGTTAAGGTACTCTATCTAATTCCTGGGGCTTAGGAATTGTTTGCAGTCTAATTCCCCTTATACTTATGCCATCTCCCCCCCTCCCCCCCCCCCCCCCCCCCCCACACACACTCTTGGGAAAAATACTCATAATATGCAGCTCAATTATCAATAACCCCAGTTACCGGTGTATATTAGTTATATCAGGGTATAGCCAGCAAGCAAGCAGCTATGTAGAGTCTATATAGAACATTTTAATATTCACCAATTTTGCTTGCAGAAGAATAAGTATTTTTCCCCAAACACGCATACCTGTACAAACAACATAAATATGAAACAAGCATTCTAAGGAAAGTTGGAACAATGTTATTCACAGTTTAATGCATGTGCACGTGTGAGTGAGCGTTTCTAAAAATTTAAGATAATAACTAAAATTCACCTTCAATGCTTGAATTAAGACAGACCCTTGGATAAAAATGCATAACCAAAATATTTTCTTTATTTATCACAACATGCTGTGGGTACTCAAAAGAACCGTCTCAATGAGATGATTCCTTTAAGCTCCCAAAACACATATGAGCCACAATCTGTGAAAACCAGCCTTAATGACGAAGTCGTCAAATTTGAGTTAATTGTACACACTTAATCTTTAAAGTGTAAAGAAGTTATCCTGCAAATTTTATGAAGTTATCTCCATATGGTCTTTTGAAACTATACACTTTCTTAACTTTAGCATGCAACGTCAGAAACGTCATGACGTTACTAATGACGTCAAAGTTAGCTGCCTGATTTGCGGGTTTGTCGGGTGCATGAAAAACATGCAATTTCTTGCTAACCTACTTTTTTATTATCCTTAGTGTGTGTGCAATAGAATTCGCAGAAAAGTTGACACTGATTTATTTTTGCCTTAAGTTTGCATGATCTGAAAACGACGGACCATACTTTAATAATTCTGTCAGTTGCTATGGTACAGTTGTTGCCATGGAAACATATGGCATGAAAACAAAGAAATTTAATCAGAAATAATTGCCAATTTTATTCTACTATCCATCTGAATAGATTTTAAGACAATATTTGAACATGTCAAATTTCTTAATTTTTGGTGTTTTTCAAATGATTTTTACATAAAAAGTCCTAAATGTCATTAAGGCAGGTTTTCACAGATCAAGGCTCATATAAAAACTGATTGTATACAAAATAATGTGTATGAGTGTCACTTTAATCATGAATACTGAATAGTAACTGTATTCAAAACTTGTTTTCATGCCTCACCCAAAACCTATGTTGTGGGTGCTCAAAAGATCCATCTCACTGACAATGAGGCAGTTCTGCTGGAAAAAACTGATAATACACAAAAAATATGTGTGAGGGAGTATCTGCATTATAAATAATAAATAGAATTCACTTTGCATCTAGCAGTTCATCTACAGAGTCTGGTGTGTAATAGAAAATCTCAACCAAAACATGTTGTGGGTACTTTTATGTAACTTGAAGCAACCACAACACAGTGACACATTGTAACGGAGACACAGGTGAAAATGAGCATAATCAAAACTCATTATTCAGTATTCACATTTCTCAGCCAAAACATGTGGGTACTCAAAAGAAATGTCTCAATGAGAAACTTCACAGAGCCCCCAAAACACATGTGAAATATGTGAAAACTGATGATAATTTAACATTAATTGACCTTTATTCAATTTCATACCGGAGAGAATAAATACATTATAATAAGTTAATCAATAATAATCATGTTACATGTATACCCAGATCAAATGCTACAGAAGTCATTTCATCAAGGTCTACACCATTTGGTAACCCTTTGTATACTAGTGACTCATAAATGCGTACTTTGCGGCATTTCATCAAGGACTACACTATGTAAAGAAATACATTGATCTTTATTTGGAAATTATAACTGGGTGAACCCTCAAATATTCAATGGACCATCCCAAATTCATAATCACCTATCAAATCAGAAGGATAAATTTGTTACTGCATAAACGGTTATTAACAATGTAGATGTCTATTCATACTGGAGAGAACTCCTATATGAATGTTTATTCATACTAGAGAGAATCCTTACACAAACCATGAGCTGGTACTGGAAATAACCTTTAATATATGTATATCATACCGCAGATAAACTGTATGTTCAAGAACTGTTCTAGAATGATTTCTTGAATTTCGACCAAAATGAACACTTGTTTAAACAAACAAATGTTAGCATGTATAATTGTATATATCATACTTGGAGCAGTGTCAGCACCAGACATATTTTGGCAGGCAATATTTAATATTGTGTAAACAAATTGTGCTTGTTCAATATTGGAGTCAAAAGCATTCCATACTTTGTATATATTTAAAAGTTTTAAGTAATTAAAATACTACATGAACGGTATATTTAACCATTTCAAGCCGCATAGATTTACCAATCCAATCTTTTGGATGAATCTGTTTTCAATGTTTATAGGGTTGTTTGGTGGCATTTTTCATTTTTATTCAAGGCTCTGTAGAATATTTTTTAAGATAGAAGTGTAGACTTTGATCAGGCGCTGCGTAACATCTGATCTGCGTCTGCATTCTTTGTGTATGTCCCTTAAAAAGGTTGCTCTGCTTAAATGGGTAAATCTTGTGTTATATAATTTTTTATGCTGGATGTAAGTGTGTCTGTTAATTAGAACCTAAGTGTTTCAAAATTTACTTTCAGATAATATTAAGAGATGATTCTAATCAGAGATGATTAACCATAAAGAGTTTGAAAGGATGGAGCTACCTGTACTACAACTGCAAGCCTCCCTGTGCGAAAAGTTTGACAGTACTACTGTGGATTACTGCCAGGCATCAGCAATACTCAACGATTAACTTAGATTCAAACTGTACAATGGTGATACTTTTATTATCGCCAGAATCCAGGAACAAGTCCATCCATGATCTTTCCTAGGTGGTTCAAAAATTAAATTTTTGCGAAAAAGTGTATTTGATCAGCTGATTTTCCAATATTGCTTTTATAATTCCTTCACTCTTTAATATTGTGCCATATTAACTCTTTAGATACTTGATTTTTTCAATACCATCAGGGTGTCAAAAAGTTTTGGATCAATATCAGGCCCGACATTTTGTCGGGCCTGATCTGGGTCCAAACTGTTGGCAAAGGTTATCAGCAGATGACAAAAGTTGCCACTAGCTGGCAAAGAGTTAAATACATACTACTCTCTGCTTAAAACCTTGGCTAAAGTCAATTTCATTTGGCTTCAACTTTTTCCATTTGGCTAAAGTGTTGGCTACAACAAATTCTGAGCTAGGGTAAGCCCTGAAGATGTACATGTAGGTTAAACAAAAAATAACAAAACAAACACAATTTAACAACTACAACAACAGCCAAAACTTGGAGCAGACCACGCTGAATGTTGTATTGTTTAATTTGAACTTTTCTGGAGTCCTAGCTGATTGTAAGAGACACGACTATTTTATGATATACATGTAACTGAGAAATTGAAATTCAAACAATGGTGGCTAAGCATTAAAGCTGCATACGCTGTAACTGTGAACATTTTTCGAAAAATTTTATTTTCATTTTAAATCATTTGTAAAAGTAGAATTAAGCTATGTTTTCACAATAAAAATGTTCAGTACAGCTGAAATCTGCATGGAAAAGTGAATTATCTTATCAAATAGGTGTTTTTTTTCTCTTGTTGGTAATTATTTGCGTCCCTCCAATAATTCTAGACCGTTGAATTTTAGCATAAATGCAGTTGTTTTGATAGTGATAACTTGTTTAGATTTACGAAAATGGTAAAATGTTTACCTAAATTTGAGTATTTTTACTGTGTTCTTGAAAAATAAAAACATGATTTTTAAAATTAGAAGATCAAAAGTTACAGACTATGCAGCTTTAAAGCATAGTAGCCTTAGATTAGTGTTTGTGTTTCTTAGACAACAAAAGGATAATTCTGGTTCTTCATTATTAACTGGAACCGCTGATACATGGAAGTGGTAGATATTGGTGTTAATACTATATAGAAAAACATGTCATATGCCAAAGGGACTATAGACTTAATCATTTTTAAGTATTCAGTATGTGCATGGTGATTTGTGTAAGCATTTAGGAATAGATTCGAGAATCTATCCCTAAATGCTTACATAAATCGCCATGTGCATGCCTTATACTTAAAAATGATCTAATTCTATAGTCCTTTAGGCATATGACATGTTTTTTTATATAGTATTAACACCAATATCTACCACTTCCGGTCTATGAAGCACCGGCAAAATGTGTAAATACCACCAAATCAACGTATACATTTACCAGTGTGATGTAGGGAAAACATGAAAAAAATCTTCTTGTTTGAAACCACAGGGCCTAGAGCCTTGATATTTGGTATGTAGCATCACCTAGTAGACCTCAACCAAGTTTGTTGAAATAATAGCCCTTGGGCCAAAAATGGCCCCGCCCCTGTGGTCACATGTTTTACATAGGCTTAAATAGGGAAAATGTGAAAAAAATCTTCTTGTCTGGAACTTATGACAAGGCCTAGAGCCTTGATATTTGGTATGTAGCATCACTTAGTGCACCAAAACCAAGTTTGTTCAAATTATAACCCTGGGGCTAAAAATGGCCCTGCCTCGGGGGTCAAATGTTTTACATTGGCTTATATAGGGTAAACGTGAAAAAATCTTCTTGTCTGAAACCACAGGGTCTAGTGCCTTGATATTTGGTATGTAGCATCATCTAGTGGACCTCTGTTAAAATAATGCCCCTGGGGTCAAAAATGGCCCCACCCCGGGGGTCACATGTTTAACATAGGCTTAATATAGGGAAAAAACCCACAGGGCCTAGAGCCTTGATATTTGTTATGTAGCATCACCTAGTGGATATCTACCCAGTTTGTTCAAATAATGCTCCTGGGGCCGAAAATGGGCCTCCCTAGGGGTTGCATAAGCTTACATGACTGGTGCACATAGTACAGACTGGTGAGCGATTCAGGGTCTCTTTGGCCCTCTTGTTGAATGTATTTATTAAATCTCTATTCAGGTGTCGCCAGTTCTTGTTAAATTTCATTAATGAATTGACAACTGAAAATATTTGGGCCTTGTCGCAAGAATACCTGTCAGACTATACTAAGTATGCTCAGCTACAGAGAATAGCTAGAATATTGAAATTAAGTTTGCATGTTGAAAGTACTTAACAGAAAGTGAATAACATAGGCGCTGATCAGACTGCCCAGATGAGGAGGCTGGTCTGTGCCTTTGCAGTTGACATACATCAAAGTCAGGTTTTCTCAACACAAGCTTTTGTGAACTTCTTAAGTCTGTCGTCATCGTCTGTTAGTCAACATAGACCCAAGAGTACCACAGAGAGCTATAATTATAATCCCCTTCATTCCACACCAGCAAATCCAAGTGAAGGGTAGTCAAATTACAGTAAAATGGTAGTCTTTAATAATCAATGTAGCACCCCTTCATTTTTAGCTCATATGAGCTTTTGTGGCCCTCTTATGTCCGTTGTCATCGTGTGTCTGTTGTCTGTCAGTCAAATTTTAAGGTCTCAACTACTGGTTGGACTTACACTAGCTTTCACAGGAATGATCCTTGGATAGCCCATTTACAAAGTTGCTCAGAGGTTTAAAGTCCATGCAGAATTAAGAAAAGACTTAAACACACTAAAAATCTTCTTGTCAAAAACCACTGGCTAGATTTGGAAATAATATGGCTCAAATGGTCAATTTATTCTGGTCAATCTAAAACATGGCTGCCAGAGAGCGGAGTTTGTTTTGCTATACATATTATATAGGGAAAACTTTTAAAAAAACCTCTTGTCAGAAACTAGCCGTGGCAGATCTGAATATAATTTGGCTCAACTGGATCTTGCATGTCCCTCTCCCAAGATTGTTCAAATGTTTCTGATTGATTAAAACATGACCCCTATTTGGGGTTTTAGTTTTTCATATACAACTGTACTATATATAAATGAGAAAACTTTTAAAATCTTCTTGATGTAAACAAAGGCCTGATTTGAAAACAGTTATGCACATGTACTTAGTTGACCAGGGTTGTTCAAAATTATTGCCCCCATGTGATGTCATAGATTTTAATTAGGCTTATAAAGGGGGAAATTTTTATTCTGAAACTATTTGGCCATGTGCGTCTGTATATGGGTTTTTACATGAAGCATCGCCTGGTGGGTCCACTACTAAATTATTTAAACAATAACTCTGGGATAGCCCCGTCTTGTGAAGTGATATGATTTACATAGGCTCATAAGGGAACACAAACATTCTTCTCATTTTAAATTAATTCACCTAAAGGTTTGAGTATTGAATTGCAACTTTGTATTGTGGTCATTAATGGGAATATTGAAACTCGTAGGGCTCACCCTGCCATTAGCCATTGTAGCCATTTGCTACTAAAATGTAGAATGGCTTCAAACATAAGTCAGTGGCTAAAAGTACAGTCTAGTGGTTCAAAAATTACATATTTGTGAAAAAGTGTATTCTGATCAGCTTTTGGATTTACCAATATTGCTTTTATTATTTATTGTGCCATATTCTACTCTTTGGGTGCTTGAATTTTTCAATACCATCAGCACTGATGGGTGTCAAGCAGTTTAGATCCTGATCAGGCCCGACATTATGTTGGGTCTGATCTGGGTCCAACCTGTTTGCAAAAGTTATCAGCAGACAGCAAAAGTCGCCCCTAGCGGGCTAGGAGATAAATACAAAACAACTTGTTGATACTACTTTCTGGCTAAAACCTTTGCTAAAGTTGATTTCATTTGGCTCCAACTTTTTCCATTTGGCTAGGGTGTTCGATACAACAAATTCTGAGCCATGGTTAGCCCTGTAATGGTAAGTGACTTAAGGGCCCTGGGCCCTCTTGCTATGGCACATTTAATCACAGATATGTCAGACTACCCATCGAGGTGGATGAAAGTGGACCCACATTGTGTAATATAATTATAATTGCTCATTTAGTTGTATTGTCTTCTGTTTTTGTTTGGTTTGATGCTTAATGTTTCAGTTTGTGTCGGGACGGTCAGTTCACCTAACCACACTTTTTTCCTGGGCAAGCTTGACTAAGCAGTTGAACAGTCCTTCATGCACATACTTTCCCTTGTAGCTCTCAACAACTTTTCTTTGAATCAAAGGAAGCGAGGAGAATGGATGTAGAAATTATTTAAGATCAATCTCCACGAAAGTATGAGTCCGGACCGGGATCAAACTCTTTACCCCTGGAACTGCAGTCAGGCACGTATCTGCAATCAGACACGTTACCCACTGCGCTACGCGCCAGGCATATTGTCTTCTGTGTTGAAGCATCGAAATACTCCCAAAAATGAACTGAACATGAAGTGATCAAGCTATTGGGATCAGTCAATGTCCATCGAGCCTCACCCGTCATCAACAATTTGCTTCAAATGACTACTCCTCCTATACCACTAGGCCAATTTCAACCAATATCACATGAATATGTTTCCTGAATGACTATGAAATTAGCTAGATTGAATTTTGATCCACCAAAAGCATGGCCTCCAGGGTTTTTTTTTTTTGCAAACAGGGTTTTTTAAACCTCCCCTGAAACTGGTGGCCAGAATTCAAAATAATTTGAAAGACTTTCTACAAAATTAGCCCAACTAAATTTGATCCACCAAAAACATGACGGCCAGGGTGTGTGGTCAGTTTCCCTTAAGTATCTATATAAGAAACTTAAAACATCTTCTATTAAATCAATGGTAAAAATTACACAAAATTTGACATAAATGATCACTAGGTGACCCTATACAAAATAGCTAAAACGAATTTGATCTGTCAAAATGATGTCCACCAGGGGGCGTATATATCATGGTAAGGGAAATTATAAAAAAAATCTCCTTAAAGCACTCGTCAGAATTCAAAACAAGTTGGCAGAAGTAGCCACTGGGTGACCTACAAAAAGTTTATTATAAACGAATTCGGTTCGTCAAAAAACAAAGGGTGTGGACTGTTTCCCTTATGTACCTATATCAGAACTTAACCGTATTGTCCTTGCATGGGTATTGTTTGTAAAAGTAGCAAGTGGCTATGCTTTACTTATGGGGCATGACATTAAAGTATAGCTTATATTAAACTTGTTTTCATTTAATCAGGGTCTTTCTATACAGTGTTAGCAATCTTTACAATATGTTCAAAAACTGTTGTAGGCCAGTGTGTATTGACCATACCTACATTAATTGCTGGTTCACAGGTGGTCAGTAATGGAAAAAAAAACAGACAATACCTGGAGTTTAGCGGTACTGGTTACCTGTATTAACATTACTTACTGCCTGTAGACTGGGAACCAGTAATTGATGTAGTTATGTCATTTTACTCACACACAACTTGTTCGTTCAGAAATATTATCATTAATGTCAAATTTTACTTAATAACACTTTTGAATTACTGTTTCTTCTTCACCATAATATGGTGGATAACACAGTCTAACCATTAACATCATTGTAGCTTGGAATGTGTATCTATTGTATTGCAATATGTACTCATTGTTTACTTTTCTAGCAGCTCTGGTGTTCATACCAACTTTCAATGTGATGATTTAGAGAATTGTACAATGCATCTTTTTAAAACTATAATGGTTTTGAAGCTGAAATGATGCATTATGCACTGGATTTTTTAAACTTCATTTAATGGTTAATCGTTATTTTTATTCTTAAAAATTCACCTTTAAGTAAGTTAATTAACTACTTCTTTCATGGTCCGTATTTATGGTACTGTACCTACAAAATAATTCTAGTTATCAGCAAAATCAATACAGTGTTTCCTAACCCCCATGTAGAAGGAATCTGATTTAATTAATCACAAAAAGTTTTTTTTATTCCCATAAAATAACTTGGACGCACGGAAATAGGTAGTGCCTATTTAATTCATATTATTATCTATATCTTGGCAAGCCTCGCGATGTCAACAAGCGTCTCAAATCCTTGCCTGGTAAACTTGATATCAAAAGACACTCAAGTAGTATTCTCTTTATTTCAGAACCTTGCAATTTTAATGGTCAAATGATACCAAGTGGCACTACGTTTAAAGAAGCTGATGGATGCAACGATTATACTTGTACCGATGGAGCCATTGCCAAAACAGAAAAAGCATGCCGTAAGTACAATCAAACTGGTAAACCTCCTGATAAGGTATGTTCATAACCCTTAATGCGCCATCCACAAAAAAGTCGTCTGTTTTTCTCGTCTGCTGAAATGTTTAAGAAGCCTCTGTGGCAAACAGTGTGGACCCAGATCAGACTGCTCCTATAGGAGCAGTCTTTTCTGGGTCCACGCTGTTCGCTTCTATACTTAATTCGTCGGTAATGTAAGGCAATTATTTGCAGCAGACGGCTTCAGCAGACGACATTTTCAGATACATTTTTTTCTTGGCGCTTTAAGGGTTAATATGAGCTGCGACATGTGATTTCCAACAATGTGGCATTTTGACAAGTGGAGACTCAGACGAGCCTGTGCGTCCTTCTTTTGAGGTTAGCGACTCCAAATGATGTTCAGTCAGTAGGTTGATAGTCATACAATATTCCAACTACTAGCAATGGCTCTGATCAGACTGAGCGAATGCGCAGGCTGATCTGAGGCTTTGCTGGTCACACAAACCACATTGTTGGATATCTCATGACACGGCTCATATATAAACGTCACTTGCAGAGCATTGACTTCTTAAGTCGTCATGACGTCATGCAATTATGTTCACTTCTATGCACTTATCTGCTTATTTCGTCATTTTTGGCGGCCCCAGAATGAATTTATAAAAGATCTAAAATTCATGCGTTAACAGCACGTACATTGCCTTGTTAATACAAGGGCTTGAGTTGATTATAAAATGATGTTTTAAAATACCCTGAGAAACTGTTTTTATGCAATTCTGTTTAAAAAATAGTCAATTTCTATTTAGTTGTTACTAGAAACGGGCCCGCGCAAGCGCGGGTTATGATGAAAAGTGTTCTGAGCTCAGCTGAGCATGGCAGATGTCCTCATAAATATTAAAATTGAGAACAATTGTTAGCATTTCAATATCTAAGAGTAGGATAAATACTAACGAAATTCTGATATGAATCAAGGGACATAACTCTGTTATAAAGTATATTATCTATTTCTATCAACCTAACTCAAAAATAAGGCGGTAACGACCCAAGGGTGAATCTTGATCGAAACTACGCATGTAGCAAAACGCACTACTATAGTGTTAATCGAAGTGACTGTACCGTACGACAACCAACGTATATGTATGCCAATGAAAACTGTAAGTTGTCATATCAACTTTAGTCCTTTTCCAATGCCTTTTTATTCCCCTGAGATTACCAGATATTGAGGGGATGCAGACCTTAGGTCATATTTTAATGTCTTACTCATGCTTGTGCTGGCTAGATTCTATAAGTGAAATATGGAATGAGCTTCATAGCTTAAGAGAGACCCACAGATGCCTGTACACACCATAAGCTCATTTATGAGCCTTCGGCTCAGATGAACTAAAACGTATACGAAATTTTGTGACTGCAGGAAAAATAGGCCAAAGTTTTCTATTCTGTCTGTATAGATTAGTATAATTGATAAAATGAATACAGCAAATTCATTCTGTATGAAAGAAAGACCAGGAATCGAACCAATGGCCACTTGGTTGATAGTAACACTCTACTGATTGAGTTAAGCAGCCCATCAGTTAAGAGTGGTGCATATGGTTAAAGCATTAATGAATGTGGCATTAAATCCAAAGTTTTGAAAAATGTCTACTGTAATATTCAAAAAATTTATGACACCCGAAACTTTGCTGTAAATATGCCAAAAATTGAACCAAAAGGGTTTTTATAGAATAATACCAAATAAATATATTGACAGAACTGCAAACAGTGAAGACCCTGATTAGACTGCTTCTCTAGGGACAGTCTGATGTGGGTCTTCACTGTTTGACCATACCTAATTGTCCAAAAAGTTGGGCATTAATTTCATGGCAAATTCTTTTGGTAATTGTGTTATCTTTCACGACTATTGATGAGGACAGTGATTATTACAATAAAAAGAAATGGGTACATACGCTTTAAATTTATGTTTTCAACCAAACACATAGTGTTGGTAATCAAAAGTACTGTCGCAATGAGACGGTTCTTTTGAGCTTCCAAAATATAAAACCATGGTTGCAAATAGAGCTTACACGTTTACAAAATTTTGTTAAGGTTTAGACGAATTCCAAAAATCGAAATGATTCCGTTTACACGCACCTACACAGCATTCCTACACGTCGAATCACGGGTTCGTTGTAACTACCATGCAACAACAGACTTCTTTCTTCATAAGAAATGATACCTATGTAAAGCTTTTATATCTTTAAAATGAAATCGGTATATACATCCGCTGTAACTACCAGACAACAACAGACTTCTTTCGTCATAATAAATGATACCACTGTAAATTAAGCTTATATCTTTGAAATACAAAAAAAGTATCAGACTCAAAAGTGCCGTATCAATGAGACGGTTCTTTTGGGCACCCAAAATATAAAACCATGGTTGCAAATATGGCTACCATGTTTACAATTTTTACACAGATTCCAGAAATCGAATAATACCACGGTAAAGCTTATATCTTTGAAACACAAAAAATCGGTATATACACTTTAAATGTTTTCAACTATAACATATGTTGTAGGTACTAAAATGTACCGTCTCAATGAGACAATTCTTTTGTGCACCATAAATATAAACCCATGGTTGCAAAAGGACTTCCATGTTTACAATTTTTTACACGAATTCCAGAAATCGAATATTACCAATGTAAAGCTTAAGGTACCTTTGAAACGCGAAAAAGAAATCAGTATATACACTTTAAATGTTTTCAACCAATATATATCTTGTGAGTACTCAAAAGTGCCGTCTCAATGAGACGGTTCTATTGAGCACCCAAGATATAAAACCATGGTTGTAAATAGGGCTTTTACGATTTTGTTTGTTTGTTTGATTTGATTCTTTACTTCCCGTCAACAATCTTTCAGTTATAAAGGGACGGGTCTTCCTGGGTTGAACCAGTACTAAGCTAGAATAAATGTTCTTGCTCAAGGACACAACGCAGGGGTTGAACCAGTACTAAGCTAGGATAAATGTTCTTGCTCAGTGACACAACGCAGTGACGCCGGTGAGGCTCGAACCCGCGGCCCTTCCGTCTCGAGTCAAGCACTCTACCACTGAGCCACTGCGCTCCCTTACGATTTTGTAAACGTTTACACGAATTCCAGAAATCGAGTGGTGCCACTGTAAAGCTTATATCTTTGAAAACGCAAAAAAGAAATCGGTATATACGCTTTAAATGTTTTCAACTAAAACATATGTAGTACCATCTCAATGAGACGGTTCTTTTGAGCACCCAAAATATAAAATCATGGTAGCAATTTTGCAAATGACCTGTGCATAAAATGCGGGGTATGGTTGCAAATGATTTGTGCATAAAAGCAAAAAATAGGTGTGGTTCGGTAAAACAGTCGAGTTTCCAGTGGTTTGGTGTGTTCAGGGCTACACGGCATTTCTACACGTCGAATCGCGGGTTCGCTGTAACTATCTTCTTTCTTAATGATAGATGATACCACTGTAAAGCTTTTATCTTTGAAACGCCAAAAAATCAGTATGATACACATTAATTGTTTTCAACCAAAACATATGACCACATATGTTGTAGGTGCTCGAAAACCGTCTCAAGAGACTTTTCTTTTGAGTACCCAAAATATAAGGGGTCTGTAGCCTGTAGGTCAGCATTTTTTCAAAACTCTGCTTTCAGGGCAGGTAAGTTTTATCTTATTTGCCTATAGGCTGTGAGGATTATTTACGTTTTGATTCGACAGGTACCCGTATGATGATCAAAATTAGATGGAACATCGGTAAGAAAAAGTCTGCAAGAGCCGGAAATAGACTAACAATAGCTCTTTAGGTGCCAACTAAGTATTGAAACCAGACACCCTGGTTTCATCCCTAAAAGTATACATTTCCTGTTCCAAGCAAAACCTTCGTGCATTATTCATTTTCAGAAATTTGACAATCCAGAAAATGAGCGAAAGGCAGGGTATACATACATGTATATATGTAGTTAATATTAAAATAAGTTGTTAATGGTGAGGTAAACTTTTTTTGAGAAACATGGGGTAATTAAATGCCATACTACTTTTGTCGCAAGAACTGAACTGCAGCAAAAAATACTTAAAGAATCTGATTGGAACCTTATTTGGCAGACTGTTGAGAAATGGTCTATTTGAATAGACATGTTGCTGTAAATTTACCAAATTGGATCGAATTACCGAATCAAGCATGAAAATGGTCCAGAGCTCTCGGAAACGCAGAATTACGCGTATTGGTACGCACGTTTTTTCCCTGGGACGCATGATTTTCGCTAGACGGGAGTTCCGCGTACGCATTTTTTTTGGAACTCGGGATCTGTTCAACATCAGCTATTCTAGAGAGTTATAATTGTTTTCGAAATTTCTACACTTTGAAGAAATAGTTCGTGTTAAAATGGCTGTTTGCTTTGAAATGATAGTGAGTGAAACATAAACCACAGTGCAGTTATTCAAAAATATGTCTTTTGTTGCCGATTTTCATTCGAAAGTTGAACTTTTACTGAGTTAATGGTGTTTTTGCGAACTGGGAAGCTCATGTGTCACTTTTTAACGGTTATTTGGTCATTTCAGGAACAGTAACTCTTATTTAATTGTTTTCTATGAATGGACACTGCATACCAGCGTGATGCGCGTATGAATATCGCTGTTAATCAGGTCAACCACGCCTCGTAGTGTATTCCAATGAATGGAAATAAGCCGTTTCATGATAAAACCTGCCTTTCAGAATTTTAAAAGACTACTCTGTTATTACAGTGGCTATAGTTAGTTCTCAGAAATTTGATGTCGCAAGTTGAGCTATCATACCTTACATGTATAACCAACAGCAGTGTGCACGTGCTGGTCATTGCATAAGGATATATCTCAGTCATGCATACATGTCATAAACTGAATGACCTTGCGCTTTCACATCGTTCCTTGATTAGATTTCTTGTAAATGTTATAGTATTTGGGCCAGCTCATTTAATTTATCACACCCTTTAAACATGAAAGCGCAGCCATCCACTATATTTCGGTCTCTGTATTCTTCCTGCGTGTACGCTGTTCATTTAAACATAAATGCGGCAGATACCGTAATGCATTTAACATGCGTGAAGTAATCATGCATGCACAGCCATCAAGTGGGTCTATGCACCTAATTTCGGCCCATATGTTCGTCCAAATGGTGCCTGCTTAAGTCGTCTGCTGCACATAGTTGATAACTTTATTTCCTTATGTTAGTACAGTGTGAAACTCCAAGTGTTCAAGTGTTTAATAGAGTCGGATCTGTAATGCTCTCTTTTCAGTACATATTTTTGTCCACAAACATTTTTTGCCCGATTGTTGTTAGTTATTTCCCTGTAAGTGTTCTTGCTAGTATGCACGCATGTTCAGTCTGATCTTGAGCTTTCGGTACTCGGCCTGGGTAGTGTATAATGCAGACGGATCTTTGGAAATTTATATAAAAAAAATAAATAAATAAAAGATAGCCAGCACCTTTTCGTGAACACAATAATTATTTCAGAAAAGAGCCAAGTTTTGTTTGGTTATTTTGTACTAGTGAACGCTCTTGCGAGAATGCGCGCATGTACGATTTCGTGGAAAAATCAATGCAGTCGGAACTTTGGCAAGTTTATAAAACAATCAGATCCTATCAGAATATGCCGAAACGACCCACCCTAAAACCAGACAGAAAACGACCCAGCCGAAACTACCCACGGCCGGAAACCTATGTTTAATGGATGTGCTACATCCGCTTTCCAGCGTCAAGGCAGTGACCGATATATAGGTCACTGGTCATTGCTACCACGTTGTGTAACAGAACCCATAGCGGCTTCTTTGATCTTAAACATTGCTATCAGCGAGCCTCTGCTGATAACATAAGCAGAAAGTTTGGTCCCAGATCTGATCCGACAAAGAGTTTAAAATTGATCAAACCTGACGGTTTTCCTGACTTTTATCATACATTTGAATCTACATGTAAAAACAAAGGCGCCGATGGGACTGCGCGGGCGCTCAGGGTGGTCCCTGCTTTTAACAAAGTCGGGGTTCTCGCGGCTTTAAACATTATATAGGCGTCTGGTAAATAAAGCAAATTTCGATAATCTCAAGGTCTATTCTGTTTTCAAATACAGAGCCAAAAATCATGCTCTATAAGTTCCTTACATGCGTATATGAGCAGTTAAAGGCCTCAACTTAAACGGTAAGATTTGCCTTATGCGATTCTGTCTTATAAGACACTTCTTTGAATAAATACCTGGAGATAGTTTCATCACGGAGGGAGGTTTCATTGTTGTTTATGTAAAAATGATTGATTGATTGAGTGAAAAATTGATTGATTGTGTTTGTGTACATCATTCGGTTTGTTGATACATGTACTCACATGTAGCTTGTGATGTAATGAAAGAACGAACTCTTTATCTGCTAAAGCCGAGTTCATTGATATGGCACTTAATGCCATATCTTTTCTTGTTTAGTCGGCACGCGCTAAAAATCCAGTAGCTGATAGATAAATACACACCGGGAGACCAAAGCCCTTTGATATTATCGATCGCGACACGCTTTTCGAGCAGCGGGAGACGTGATTTTTGTCCTGTCTCTGTTGACCAATCGTAGGACTCGGACTGCAGTGTAGCAGTTCTGACAGGTGATTGACAGGATTACCGATGCGGGACAGTGTGATTATTACGAGGTGATTATTAAAATAATTAAGCAAGGATTATGGATAATTGTTTGAAACAGATGCGCTACCGATTTACCGTTAATTAAAGGGAGAAAAACTAATAGGGTATTGTAAACAACATCAGACTACCGACTTCCGAATTTGACTGATTAGGGATGAAAGAGAAAACATATTTAATTGCACTCGTTTGCGATTTGAGCAACATAAACATTGAGAAAAAAACAATAAGTGTACGGATTTGCATTTCTTCATTCGTTCATTGCTAAGCCAAACAAAAGAGTCTGAGAATTGTTGAAAAAAAAACGGTACAGCGGTAAGCCGTATACGGTAGTAACGTCCGACTGACAAAAGTTCCAAATTATGCTAAATGTACGCTACAAGCCGTGCGATGAAATATAGCATCGGTTCAAACCGAGTGTCTAGATGAATAAACATAAACAAATCACTTTCAGCATGTAAAATCGTTCATTCTAATTCATGGAAGCCATGTTAAATGGCTAAGTAATGTCACAGTCTTTTCATTGCAATCGCCGTAGACACTAGCGAGATGCGTTTTTTAGAAGAAAAAAAACTTCCATCTGCATATCTATCTATCTGCTTATATTCAGGCGATCATATATGATCATTTTCTGAGGTGAGCGTTTTTTAGAATTTTGAGAGAGAAAAAAAGCTTAAGATTATACAAAACAGAGGACTGCTATCCGTCTGTCTGTCTGTCTTGTTAATGAATAAAAGTTTAATCTTTTACTTTGATAAGGCAAAACAAAAAAAAATGTGTGTTCAGGTTACATGAAAAAATATACCAAAATATTTTGTTTTGTTAAGTAGGAACAATCCATTAATGCTTAAAGGGTTAAAATCAGTTGATTGCGGTCGGCCATCGCCGGCCGCTTATATAAACATCATTCAAAACACACATCAAATTAAGGTTTCGACCAAACCTTTATGCCATGCTCATGCTATATTTTATTCGCTGCCGAACAACGAGTGGGGTACCAAATATCGTGGGTTGACCTACAGCACGAAGTAAACTGTCTGTGAAATCTGTAGGGCTACCATTAGCGTGAGGCAAGCTTGTTTACGAATTTAATTTTCACAAAGAATGCGTCAAATAGCCCTGTTGCTTATATAAACGCAATAAGTATTAGCTTTTCAAAAAAGCTGGAGAAAATAAAACGTCCCAAAGTCAAAACGTCCTTGATTGGCGAAGAGTGCGAGCGAACTTCACATCAGTAAACGTACTTATGACTGTGATTGTCATCCACATCTGATCACATAGATTTACTATGAACTCAGGCATTGGCTTATGACGGTCATGACAAACAGGTTTTATGCCCCAAAAGGGAGGCATTTATAGTAATCAAACTGCCTGTCCTTAGTGTCCTAAGTGTTTGAGTGTTCATATCATATCCGGAGTATATCTCCTATATTATTGTAGGTAGGAATGCTAAATTCGTGTCTTAATGCATTTAGGGTCATGGAGCGTCACACACCTTTACCACTGCCATCAAATCTAGAAAAATCGTGCCACGAGCATACATTCTAGGAATCCTAAATTTGGTTTGTGAACAGTAACAAATCTCAGTTCAGATGTTAATAACCAAAGCTTAGAATAAATCTACATGGACAAGCTCTTGAAGTTCAAAATGGGAGCATGCAGTGGGCAAGAATACATACAATGATAGGGCTAAACGACCGCCAGCTTTTTTGAAAAGCTAATACTTGTCTAATAATTATTCAAATGTATCACTTCCGGCTAAAATGGAAAAGATATACGATATGCAAAAAATGGCGGGACTCCAATTTTTTTTGGAGTGGGACTCCCACTTTTTCCAGTGGGACTCCTACTTTTTGCCAGATGGGAGTCCTGAACTCCTGTTTTCAAAATCCTAGTGAGAGCTCTGTGGTCAATTAGCTTGTTTATCTTGTTTTTTTTTGTTTGTTTGTTTTTTTTTTTGGGGGGGGAGGTGGAGTGGGGGTGAGGGTTGGGCATGTTAGGTCAAGGCGCTCACTGGAACATGAATTTAAGCGCCTAGTGTAACTGATGCTACCCACATCATCTAATTGCAAATTAGACGTCTGCTGTGTCATCTGTTGATGACTTGAAATGCTGCTGTGGCAAGTAGTGTAGGCACATATAAGACTGCCTTTTAGTCCACACTGTTTATCTGGAAGTATGGAACTCAACACAGCAGGCAACAACAGTCGGGTAATATATTCTATTGTGTACAAAATAACTAAGTACCATTATTCATTTATATTCACCTTTCTAATAAAAGAGACCACTCAGGCCAACAAAGAATATGACATTTTCGGGCCATTTTGAGTCCGATTCGGTAAGTTTACAGACCCCCCCCCTACCATATATAAATCCTTGTCAATACAAATGCTGTAGTAGACTTTAGAGATAATGTTTATTTTGAAATAAAAGTAATGAGCTTTCGACAGACATTGTTGTTCCTTTCTTTTGTCCCTTACTGTGGCGCAGGACGATAGTCCTAGCATATGCATGTGAATGACATGCATGTAACTTGTCTGACCGCCACAATTTACGTTGGACGTATGCAACAACAACAGCCGGGAAATATATTATAATGCATACCAAATAACTCGGAACCATTATATTCGTTCATTTCCACCTTTCTAGTAAAATAAACCACTCAGATCAACAAACACAAAAACATGGCATTTTTGGGCTTGATTGCATGGGTCCGATTCAGTAATTGGGCCAGATTCGGTAAGTAAAGGACCCTCCAAATCTAAATCAATTTCAAAACTTTTTTTCATAACATAGACTTAATGATAATGTTTATTTTGAAATAAAACCAATGAACTTTTGACAGACTTTGTCAATCCTTTCGATGTCCCTTCCTGTGCATCCTCGTTTACCCAGGGGTGAAGCATTCCGTTTCACTCCTTTCATCACAGATGAATGTAGTGTGACGGAATGGGTTACGCCTGGGTTACCGAGGATGCTTCCTGTGGTGCAGGATGATAGCCTATGCACGCCAATAATCACTTGGAATTCGTTAACTCCCCCCCCCCCCACCCCAAACAATATCTCCCCACCCACAGGCTCAGATTCAAGACCCCTCTCAAACACTTGAAAAGTCAAGTGATCAGCCAAGAAATCTGCTTAAATGTCTATACAAATGCATCTTTCGAGTGATGCACACTGTTGTCGTTGCAATTTGAACAGAAAAAATGTTATTGCCTCTTCTAAAATGAGCACCACAACTTGAAAAAGTTTTGACCTTTCTCTGCCGACAGAATCGACAGAGATAAACCAGTAATGATCTTCGCTGAAACACTCTTGTTGTTTTTGTGGAAAATCAGCGAGACTGAAAAACCCAGCTGACAGCAGCCATCTTTGTTTTTGTTTTTTTTGGGCCATTATCTTCCAATAGGTGGACATGCACAGAAATGTTATCGGGTATGAAAGCCATGACCGGCCCGATCTGCCGTGCCAGAAATCTATTTTTATATACAAAAAACATTATTATGTACCTTTTCATTTTGCAAATGAGAAAATATTCTATGCAGAGGATAGAGCAAAAATGAATAGAGAATTGAATCTCTTTGTT
Source organism: Loripinus fragilis (assembly GCA_964019695.1). Taxonomy (NCBI): domain Eukaryota; kingdom Metazoa; phylum Mollusca; class Bivalvia; order Lucinida; family Lucinidae; genus Loripinus; species Loripinus fragilis. The sequence goes on from OZ026524.1 coordinate 95,244,092, forward strand.
CTGTGGGAAATTGGATTTCTGGCGCGGCAGATCGGACACGGCAGCACCATGCGGTCACGGCTTTCATAACCATCATATCACGTGTCAACTTTGACACTTGCAAGTGACGTATGACCGCGTGACATATGGAAATACACCTTACGACCAATCGTTGCAGCCTTTCTTGGTAGAAGTTGGGAGAATATGAAAACATAGATCGATATCGTCCATTATCATTAGTTGATAAAGAAGGCGTTACCCTGTCAAAATTGATGGGAGATTATGGAATCTAAAACTGAATTGTATCAAAAACCTCAAAAACGAAATAAAAGTAAAAGAAGGTTAGATCGAAGTTATCAATGGGGACAATATCTGAATAACTCGGTGTAGAAAAAATGCTGGTAAAATATACCGTTTCCGAGTTTTTGAGCGCAAAGGGCTCCTTTAGTAGTATAGATGTACCACTTAGCATCTTAACAATTATTAACATTTTACCATTATGAGCATGACAAATGGCATGCAAAAGTGAGTTGAGCATGAAAAAAGTTTTAAAACACCGGGGCCTATATTGTGGCGACACACACACGCATATTAGATGGGAATGAAGCTATTGCACCAGATAACATCAGCCGTATTGTTAAATACTGTCAATTAGTTTCAATTATTTTCTGAAATGCGTATTTATTCTGAGCCCAGGACTGGTGTAAGTGTGATCTTGCTGAATTTTTTCCAGCCACACCGGTAGTAATATTTCTTTTTTAATTTTGTGATATTTCACTCCAAAGTCGTGCTTTGTGTACAATTTTTAAATACCCGACTGTCTGTCCTTAAATTGCATCTTCCTTTCCTGTATTTTGTTCAAAGCATTTGCTTCATTTAGAGCAGTATGTTTCTTTTGTTGATTTATGGCTCTAGAAACCGTTGATCCTAAAGAAATTATATATCCAAAACCTTAACACAGTTTGTCTATTTATACAGCAGGACCATGTTTGATGTTATGAGCTATACCATGTGTACTGCTGGTGAAATTTCTCATTTTTTTTTTGGTACAAATCACTCTCAATGAAGGGTTGGTACCTTCCAATTTTTGTGCTTTTGTGTATATTTTGGCTACTTCAGTGATCCTGAGACTCAGCGGAGGGTCTATGCATGTGACAGTACTCTGCAAGATCAAACATAAAATTGTGCTGCATTTTCTGCTTTTCATTCAAAACTGCCAAAGGCTGTGAAATGTGAGGTCTCTCATGTTTAAGATATATTTTCTAAGATTTCAAGAAACATGATGTGTGTTAAGGAAAGACTGGTGCTCAACATAAGTTTCACTGTCGGCTTCAATGCTAATTGTGGCCTTGTATAATGAATATACAATCTTGGTCAGAAGTACTCCTCCCAGTGGGCCCGACAAACAGCTAAATGCATCGGGCCCCTACCATCTCATCAATGGATAAGTCTTTAAGTCGGAACCGTCATAGAGTCTGAAGTCCGACCCACCGGCGTGCAATTAAAGAGGAAAGCAAAGATATTAACCGTGATTGGGTTGACCACCAAGCATGCAGTCTGTTGCAATATATATATATTAACGTTATAGCCAATCTTTTTATAATGGGAAATTATTTTAATGAACTGCGTTGAAAATTTATTATGGCCAACTCTCTTCTTCAATTTATACACCAAGTCACTATAGAATTCAGGTTCCAAAAGTCCTTGGCGCAAGAGAGATTTAACCCTCAAAGCGCCGAGAAGAAAAATGCATCTGAAAATGTCGTCTGCTGGAGTCGTCTGCTGCAAATAATTGCCTAACATTACTGACAAATTAAGTATAGAAGCAAACAGCGTGGACCCTGAACAGACTGCTCCTATAGGAGCAGTCTGATCTGAGTCCACACTGTTTGCCATAGAGGCTTCTTTAACATTGCAACAGACGAGAAAAGCAGACGACTTTTGTTGTGATTGGCGCCTTTAAGGGTTAAGTCTAACTTGGAATTTAGATATCAAATCATAGTATCTTTGTCTGCGCAGTCTGATCAGAGTCTTTGATATGCGCTCTATGGGCAGCCAAGGGTCCAGGTTTCTTCAGGCGGAAAGACACTGATCTATGTGGACACGCAGACTTATCTGAATCATCGCTGCTTGCACATGCCGATTTGTATCTTACCCTGGATATCAAAATCAAAGAAACTATAGGTAACAGATATATGAGCCACGACGTGAGATTTCCACCAATGTGAAACATGTATTTGCGACCAGCAAAGCCTCAGATCAGCATGCGAATACGCGCAGTCTGATCAGAGTCTTTGCTTGTCGCTTGTATATGTTATGACTGATAAGCTACTGACAAAACATCATTTGGAGTTCATAAGCTTAAAAGGAGGCTGCACATATAAAGGTTTGTCTGAGTATACGAGGGTCATCCAATAAAATAAGTAAATTGGTTGCTTTTCAACCAAAAAAGGCTATACACATTTGGTTCTTCTTTTATAGTAGTTTATTTAACACCAAAATTATTCAGTTGAAATGATATAAAGAGGTTAAGTTATATCTGTGATAAAAATACATTATTTTGAATGACCATGGGTATGCAAAACAATAATATAAACGTAACCATGCGTCTTCAAGTCCTTTCATAAAACATCCCATTAATATGGCATCTGATAAAAAAATCACATGTTTTCTACTCATGATTTGTTGAGATGCCATACTGTTATTTTAGTGAATTTTAACTAAATGTACACACCGATTTTAGCCTATAATAGAAAGTCTCGTTCTTTATTGGATGACCCTCGTACTCTTGCAAAAATGCCACATTGTTGGAAATCACATGTCGTGGCTAAATTATTGGATGATCATAATTCCAACTTCGGTTTTGCTTTCAGTATGTCCTGATGGGAAAGAGCAATGTTTTGCCGATCCTTGTGTGGTTTCACCATGCAGAAAGATGTATCCCACCCTAGTATGCTTGTAAGTGATACAATCCTAATACGTGCAAAGTAAAGCGGGGTCGAAGGCTCCGCGTGCGAAGCACGCCTATAGATAACACATATACAAGTAAACAAAGCTAACGATGTTTAAAAAGTTGTCCATCATGGCGCCTCTCAGACCTCACTCGTACCCGGCCTTGATGCCGATTTTGGTTTTTAACAAACTAGAGCCGGAACACAGCGTCCTGCATGAAAAATTCTCAAAGCTTCGAGAGTGGTTTGTAATTCATTCATATCTTATTTAGATTCTACAAAATATTGTTCTTTGATCAAAACATGCAATAAGAAGATAAACGGACGAAAGCTGAGTATTTCATTTGCATCGTGTATCAAAAAAGGCAAAATAAACTTACACCAGAAGCCTCCGCCATTACTGTAATGCATTTCTTAGCTTCGCGAGTGTTTTGAGATCGCTTTGAAATTCTTTTTAATCCGTTTCCAAATTTCTCCTAATTATTCCTATAGCCCAACAATCGTTATCCAACATTGAACTAAAAGGAACAAAGTTTGGAAAATAAAACAGTTTAAGTGACGTCATACCATACGTCACTGCCGCCCGTACAACTTCCCAGCAGTGTGTCTTTCCCACCATTGTTCGGCGCACACCAGTTTCCCTTTCTAAGTACGATGCTTGCACTGCTAGAAATCGCACAAAGTGCCATGCCCCAAAGAACAACAAAAAAACAGGGCCAAACACAAAACAAGGCCCATAAGAGTTTTCATTCCAACATTGTTTTAACATTAAAAGAAAAAAAACTCCGAAAGTATGTGATAAAATTTAGAATTTAGCAGTCTGATCAGCGCCTTTGTTATTCGCGTTTTGTAAAGTACAATATCTAAGCTTGCTACAAGCAAAATATCATTTGTCTAGCTAGTCTCTGTAGCTGAACAGACTGGTTTGAATCTCACTTTGTCGGAAACCCCAAAGTTACGTTTTGTCGCGACGAGGCCCAAATAGTGAGTATGATCAGGAAATACTACAATCACAAACTGAAGACACACCCGTTACAAACTCATAATAAATTGAGCCGCAGCATGTGATTTCCAACAATGTGGCATTTTGACAAATGTTGACTCAGACGAGTCTGTGCAGCCTCCATTTAAGCTTAGAATCTCCAAATGTTGTTCAGTCAGTAGCTTAACAATCATAGAATACTCTAGCGACTAGCAAAGGCTCTGATCAGACTGTGCGTATGCGCAGGCTGATCTGAGGCTTTGCTGGTCGCACATACCACATTGTTGGAAATCTCATGCACTGGCTCTTATACGTATGAGGTATATATACACAGGACACATTTGTTTGAAAATACAAGGTACTCAGGGCTAAATATTTAAAAAGTTTGTGTTCCCAGTTGCCGGACCGTTAATTCGTCAGTAATGTTAGGCAATTATCTGCAGCAGACGACCTCAGCAGACGACATTTTCAGGTGTATTTTTTTCTTGGCGCTTTAAGGGTTAAATTCTCTATGTGCATCAATACGAACAAGACCAGCGATAGATTAGTAAATTCGGGCACATTTGCTCTGTCCTCCGAACACAGCCTCTAATCATTAACTTAGAAAGTATTCTAGAAAAACTAAATCCACCTAACATCACTAATAGAACAAGCGAGGTTGACCAGAAAAGGACCAATGACACCGCAAGGTACAACACCACAGAAAAAAAAAACATTTGAGTAAGAAAAAGGGCAAAGATTAGGGATCGATACAATCAAGCACCACACCTGACCCAGGATACCAATGGGAAAGTGACAACGTCACAATTAGACATCACAAACGAGAGCCAAGAGGTCAGCCCTTCCCAGCAGGTGACCACAAGTCATCAACAAACAAACGTGCATGAAAGCATAACAAAACAAGACAGAAAAAACATAAATGATCCACAAAAGAAGCACCGCCTTGGAACGGTCAGTTAAAATATTTAACTGGATGGCTAAAACCGGTTTAACGGTGCACCAACCTCACCCTTAGTTCAGATGTGGATCAAGACACATAGATGTTTGGTCTGCATAAAAGACCCCTAATTAATCAGTTCATCTATTAGAACATATAAATCAAGATCTAAAAAGGAGATAAAGCAAAGATAAGGACTCAACAGTAAATAAAACTAAATACCGGAGCAAAAAAAATCCAATAGGTAAATCCCGGTGGGCCTGACAACAGCAAAAGGGTCAGGCCCCTACCATCCCATCAATAGATAAGTCTTAAAAGGGAACATTCACGCTTTTTTTCAAATGCATTTATTATAAAGCTTACAGTATGGCAGGAATAACCCCTCATTAAATGTTTGTGATTGGTCTTCAATTAGCCTGTAATTAATTACTTTAGCTAGTTAATGGGGGTCTGGCTATTTTCAAGTCAATGAGCTCTACACAAGAAGACTGGAATCACTTCCATCTGCTTACACACAACACAAGCAAAGTTATATATCCTTGAAAATGTCAAAAATAACATTGTTTCAGAGTAATATTTTTAGCAGTGAGTGCATTGATAAGTATATTTTGATACCTGGCCGATATTTAATATTTATTTCAAAAATTTAACCCTTTACAATAGCAGACGACATATTTTGTAACAATTTTCTTCATTTTTGGTACAAAAAGATAGATTAAAATCAAATTAAACTTATTAAAAATTAAAATACTTCTCTTTTGACAGTCGTAACATTCTAATTTGCACTGATCTGACCGTTGATTGTAATTAAAACAGAACATCAATTATCCAATATTGAAATGAAGAAATTGACTGAAGGTGATCCTTCAATCATTCAGTTGACCTGCATAAAGAGGTTAACTCAGGTTAATGTGTATGTGTTGCTGTAAGATGGCTGCTTCCAGATGTTTGCATAAAGCTGATAAATTGTCCTGTAATTAACTTAGCAGATGAATAAATGATCTGTGAAAATTAAATCAGTACATAATGAAATATTTTTTTTTGATTCAAGTAAAATGTTATAAGTCAAGAACAAACACTTTAAGTCGGAACCGTCATAGAATCTGAAGTCCGACCCAGCGGCATGCAATTAAAGAGTAAAGGAAAGTTGCCAACCGTGATTTGGTTGACCACCAAGCATGCAGTCTGCTGCAATACATTAATGCTATAGCCAATCTTTTTTATAAAGCAAAGCAACCAGCGCTCTTGTCTTCAGCGAGACGTTTGAAAAACTAGAAAGGACCATTAAGACTGGTTATGGACTCGGTCAATTGATATGGATTTGAAAAGTCAAATTCGGCTTGGTGCTTGGTTGTATCGATTCCTGATCTTTGCATGCCATCTTTCTTACTTAAATAGTTTAGGCTGATGCTTCGATTGATCGATATTCGCTTCATTGACAGTCATTTTTTTTTTATTTCAGCCAGCACCATTGTTCCTGCACTGCAATATTCTTCAAAAAGGGGTCTCGGAAATTAAACTTACAGGACAAAGACTGTAAGTAAACTACATTATTTGCATAAATATCTTTACTAAAACCAAGTTCTAATTGGTCACTTTTCAAACTCATTATTTCTGACCAAACACTAATAAGATTGAAATGAATTTTTGCCTATATATGTGCATTTTAATGGACAAACGTTTAGTGGTGTTTTTCAACAGTTTTCTTTTACTTCAAAGTTTTTGGGTTAAAAATGCTAAAAACGATTTTTAAAAGTAAAAATGGTTTTGAGAGTAGTTTTTATAATATTTTCGTTTAAGGTGGTTACAAACTGGTCTGTCCGACTTGAAAAACACCAAGCAATTGAAATTTTGCTTATGGTAGATTGTTTACGCATTTTTAAAAATGTTAAATTTTTCGATTTTTTTTTCGAGATTTTTGAAATTCACCAGTAGAAATGTTAAATTCAGTTAATTTTATTTGAACACTGTAGGCCAAACACAGAAGAACTTAATTAGCCCATTTTTGGCAATTAAAGTTTTACGACAACTGTACACTTCTGGTTTCAATGTGAGAGTTTAAAAATCGATTTAGTAGCATGATATTTTGTTTTTTCAATTTTCAATAAAGAACGGCGACGTCTTGAGATAATGAATAATCGCTGAAAATTTCAATGTTGTGTCGCTGATAATAAAGCAAACAGAGCAGTGCAAAGTCTCCATGTAAATTGCAAGCTTAAGGCTGAATTTCAATGATTAACCTACTAAAAATGTTTGTCTTATGTTGTTGAGTAGCAAAAACGAAGAGTCCGATGGAATCAAAACTTTTGAGGTTTATTCTTCTTATATCACGCTAGCCAGTAACATTTTTAAACAAACAAAAACGTTCATTTGTGTTATGGTTTATATCGTAGAAAAAGTGTGACTTTTTGAAATGAGGGTATTTTTTCTCTAGCTTCGTCCGTGCAAGAAGTACACGTCATTTTCAATGAAATAACTTGCAGCCTCCGCAAAGTATTGCTTCACTTAAAAAACATGAATTTTGTATACCCTATGTTTCACTTTCTGAACTAGCGTAAAGAATGTAAGGTGACCAATTAGCAGTTGGTTTGAGTATATTCGTTTAGTTGTTTAAACCCATGTTCACACGATCTAAAATCCACGTTCAAATCAGGAGATTCACGTGCTGTTTGAACATGGGTTTGAACTTGATACGCTTGATACAATGTACTGTCCTGCCAGCCAAGAGTGACAGAGACGTGTGTTTTGTTTACAAAGCTATCAGGGAATTATAATCGATAGATCACTTGTGTATTAATCGATTTGCGTTAGCTCAAGTGAAGTGTACACGTTGGTGATTTACTTAGCAATTGTAAACAATATATGACGTCGCTGTCACTCTTGGTTGGCTCGACAGTAACTGTTTATAAGATGCATTGATGTCATTCATGACACATTTTAGCAAGGAAAATATCATTATAAAAAAGAGGACATGTTTGGTTATCATCGGAGTAATGCTCATTTTATCAGGTGGGGAGATGGGACGCTAACCCATCCGGAACCTTCAACTCTGAGCCTATGGGTTGGATATGATGCGTACTTGGTATAAATGATACATACTGTCCTGTCACCCAACAGTGACAGTGACGTCATGTTTTGTTTACAAAGTTGTCAGGGACTTATAGTCGATAGATCACTTGTGTATTAATCCTATCCACAGGATAGGATTGATCTGTAGATAGGATTGATACACAAGTGATCTATCGATTCACTTTAGCTCAAGTGGAGTGTACAAATTAATGTTTTACTTAACACTTGTAAGCAAAATATTACGTCGTAGGCACGACAGTAGTTGATCTCATTTTTAACTCGTTAATATATGAGTTATTGCCCTTTACTCAGAACAGGCAATTATAATTCAAAGGTTATAGAGCCATTTTGTTTAATTTGCTTCAGATTTGTTTCAATATTTTGTATGTAGCGACGTCTCATTATGAACTGTGATTGACATGTGCCAACAGCCTAGCACAGCAAGTCGTTGGCCCACCCACTTAACGTTAGGCAAGGACAAAGGTCATATATTTATATTATGCTTTAGCTGAGTCAGTTTTATCATTTTTACTACTGTCGTGCCAACCAAACGTGACAGTGACGTAATATTTTGTTTACAATTGTTTAGTAAAACATTAACTTGTACACTTCACTTGAGCTAACGCGAATCGAGAGATCACTTGTGTATTAATCCTATCCTGCAGATAGGATTAATACACAAGTGATCTATCGATTCTAAGTCCCTAATAACTTTGTAAACAAACATGGCGTCACTGTCACTCTTGGTTGGCAGGACAGTATGTATGCAAACAGAATAACAGAGGATACGATGCAAATATAACAGGATTATCTATGCCATAAACTTTGCAAAGCATTTCCAAAATTCTGCCAAAAACACTCTAGAGCTGATCGTTTTATAAAACTTTGACTTGAAAGCTCTTCTACAACAAGGTATTTCAGAGCCAGGATTGTATCGCCATTTAGTTTATAAGTTATAATTAGAATCATTGGGGAGACAATTCAAAAAGATCACCAAGCGCTATAAAGGAATGGGACATATAACACAGACAGTACATGTATGCGACAGTATGCATGCCTGGTTATAAAAACCAATCACAGTTTATACCTATGGTTTCCTCTTTAATTGCACGACGGTTGGTCAGGCCTCAGACTCTATGACGACTTTGCCCTAAAACTTTCATCGTTGGTCAGTGCCAGCTGTTTGCGCTCGGCTGGACCCACCGCAGCTAAACTATGGGTTTTCTTTAGCTCTGACTGTCTGTGAGTTGAGAGCTCTTTTCTTTGTCACAGTACGTTAATTGATTGATTATTTCCATATGATTATACACTGGATAAATTAGGAAGCCTCGACATGAGCCAAAATTGTGCTTTGGCAACAGCAGAATTTAAGGTAAAGAGTTGGCCAGTAACCATAATGCAAGCCCTTTTGGCATCGCCTGTTATGCGTTCTGAGGTGGTGGTCCCATTGCTATTTATTCATTGTTTATTGTTGCTTCCATCGTTTGTTGTAGTTTTGTGTTTGGTCCTTGTTTTGTTCTACAGTGCTTAGTGTCCTTTCCAGTTTTGCAATCATCTCACGGTGCCATGGGTTGGTCTGGGCATGTCATTTCCTGATCATACATATGTTATATCCCACTTTTTCATAATGTTTGACTATCCTTTTGGCCCTCATAAAAGATAATTAGTACGGCGACCCAATCGCTCTTCAAACTAACGATTATGACGTGATTTTCGATTTTTGTGTCGATTTAGCGTCATAAGCGAGGTAATTCAAAAAGTGCCTGATAAAGGCACATGCCGTGAGATAAACAAAGTTTATCAGGCAGCGTGCGACAATGAAGTTAATATGAGAGGTAACTGATCATTAACTATAGGATCCTGATCAATTGGCTTGATTAACTAAAATTAATCTACTCTATTCTTAAATCTGAATTTAGCAGGCCAACTTTTACATGTAGCACTGCATGAATCTAATATCTATGGCATGCCATGGCTTTTGTTGTTTTAAAATGTTCATTCACACAATTGATCAGATTAAATATGCGTCCATCTGGGTCAAAGTAAGAACGACAGCAAGGATCAGGAATCGATACAATCAAGTACCACAGCTGTCCAAGGATATTAACTGGGAAAGTAACAAAAGCATAATTAACATCACAAACAAGAGCCAAGAGGTCAGCCCTTTCCCTTTAGGTGACCACAAGGCAGCGATTAACAGACGCAAAAGCATGACAAACAGAAGACATAAATAACACAAATGGTCCACGAAAGAAGTACCGCCTTGGAGCAGTCAGTAAAAATATTTTACTGGAGGGCTTTAAAGCCTTAAAAGGTCATATCTCGTATCCCATATTCCGGTATTGCATTTTGTCATCACCACCCAGCTCATTTATATTTAATGTGTTAGGTTTTGCTGTTGTTAAAATACAAACGTTTTCTATGTTATGCAATGTTTCATCAAAGGAAAACAATCAATCAATTTTAAACTTATTGTGATGAAACGAAGTCAAGCGCTCTCGGCTTATGGGCAGCCCGAGCTAAAGAAAACCCCTATATGAATGCTAGATTATATAATTACAGTAAGGTAAATATTTCGAAAGCATCTCTATTCAACTCATACACTTGCAATGTGCCTATAAACTACTGTCGTGCCAACCAAGAGTGACAGTGACGTAATATAATGAACAAAAGTGAAAATGCTACACTACAATAGTTTATGTTTTGTGAGAAAGTATTGGACAAAATGTATTTTCTAAAGCTTAATAATGTTGCCCAGACATCAAGCAAACGATTCGTTGAACGTCTACCAATTTATGTTCCTTTTTGTGTTTTAAGCTTTATTCACTGAATTTTGCAATTTCGAATGCGCAAAAAAAGATTGTTATGCTTATAAGGGTTGATCAATATTGTGTTGCATAAAAACACAAGAACAATGTCTAGTCACTTGAAACAAGCTCAGAAATCAATTCCAAATTTATCAAATTTGTAAAAAAAATGTAAATTGTCTCCCTTTGACAATAACAAATAGGGAATATCACGATTTATCACGATTTTCGATAATTTTCTTTTGCCAAATCAGAGAGACCTATCGGCTCATTAGATTTGCCATTTCTCGACTAGTAATATCCTCAGACTAAGATGCAACAACACATTGATTTCCCTATGGAGATTTCACTGTTAAAGTTTCAAGCTTGTCAATTTGATGAGATAATGGCTTTTTAAGATTGCTTTTCTAAACGATCAAAACACACTTGTGATAAGTCCTACACATTTCTGGTGCTCACATGTCTAGACTACCCTTTCGTGCAGTCGGACCCGGTTGATAGTCGATTTCTGAAGGTTTAAATCGTGTGAGATTTCTGTTCAAATTGACAACCTGAAAAATTTGACCCCTGTCACATTTAAATGACCTTCATGTGTTTCCTCGTGCCAAGATTCGCAAAACTTTTACTGTTATGCATAACCCAGTCTTTGAATATTTATATACACTTTCATTTGCTTTACTGGCTTGCATCATTTTGTATATTAATGGCAAAAAATTCATGTGTAGCGTTTTCACTTTGGTTCAGTATATTTTGCTTACAATTGTTTAGTAAAACATTAACATGTACACTCCACTTGAGCTAACGCGAATCAAAAGATCAATTGTTTATTAATATTATACTGCGGATAGGATTAATACACAAGTGATCTATCGATTATAAGTCCCTGATAACTTTTTTGTAAACAAAACATGTCGTCACTGTCACTCTTGGCTGGCAGGACAGTATAAATAATTTCAGGATTAAATGTTATAAAGTCCTCAGATAATCAAAAAATAACCGAAAAGCTATCATAATCAACATAATTCAGTATTTTAGGGTAAGTCAGCCTAAAAATCCTGAATTCAGGAACAATCCTGAAACCTTCATACGCGATTCCAGAAAGTTTTTTTTCAGAGGGGGTCCAACTTAATAGTTAATGAGTGGATCCAAATACAACTAAAATCGGACCATCATCGACCCGCAAGCGAAACGCCATTTAAATGGCGTTTCGCTGGCGTGCCGATGATGGCCCAACATTGAATGCTGGCTAAATAGATTTGTTATTTTAAGGGGGTCCGGACCAGTATTGCTTAGAGACCCTATATTTTTGTAATTTTTCAGGGGGGTCCGGACCCCTGCCCCCCCCCCCTCTGGATCTGCACATGACCTTTCATCAATGACATCATTTGTCTCTAGGTGGATGTAATGGAGACTATCAGAAGGACTGCTGTGAGAAGGAGTTGTGTACTATTAAATGTGGCCAAGGCTCGGGTGGCTCTGAATCAAGCTCAAGCTCATCTAGCTCAAGTTCATCGAGCTCAAGCTCATCAAGCTCAAGCTCATCCAGAAGCTCTGATAATAAAAACGCTGGACCCCATGCTAGGCACAGGAGGTCTGGGCTAGGTGGCACTGCACCAACTGCGTATGCAGACTTGGCATGTGTGTAAGTAGGATGTTTAAAATACACTATAAATGGGTTGAGATGCGATAAAACTTGTCCAGGTTTCCCGACCAAACAAGACTCAAACCAGTCTGCTCAGCTACAGAGACTAGCTAGAATGTTGAAAATTTAGATTCAGCTGGAAATAGTCATTCTTGCAAACCAGGGCCCGGAATTACAATGCCTCCTTAAAGTTAAGGAATGAGGCTTGTATAGGTGGTACCAAATATCCCATATCCCTCGAAGTAAACAGGCAAGTATCCCTTATAAATTGGCAAATATCCTAATAATTATTTTTCCTTAATAGTCAATATCCCCAAAAGTAACCAAAATATTGAACACAGTATCCCATATCCCTGTAAGTAAAAAGGATAGTATCCTTTATCCCTGGAAGTAAAATGGCAAATATCCTGTATCCCTAAAATCCCTATACAAGCCACAGGAATACTTAAGTTAAGTATTGATTTTTCAGGATGCGAAAAATAGCGTTCCAAATTAAACTGATTAAAATCAAAATAGTTTCATTCTTCTAAAGATCAAAATGATATCTTTGACCAAAAGTACCACATCAACCCATGCAATTTATTAAGCATTTAATATAGCATGTTGAAATATCAATACTTAACTTAAGTCTTCCTTAACTTTAAAGAGGCTTTATCCTACCCTCACACTCATTATAGATTCTTGTATTATACTTTCCTAAATATGAACAACCAAGGGACGGACTAGACTGTGTGATTGCAACAAAAAAAAAAAAATGAGTTTGATCAGGAAATACGACAAACGCACACTGCAGACCAACCCACAGCACAGCGAGGAAAAGCCACAGAACAATGACTGTCACAAGACATCAGAAAGACAGTCAGAATAAAGCAAACAGCTCTCTCCTCCCCATCAAGATGATTCCAAAACTAGAAGGGCATAATATACAGAAAAACAAAACAATGACCAAACACAGAATCCCCGCAAACAATGGGAGCAACAATAAAGAATGAATCAACAATAACAGAACCACCACCTTAGAATGGACAGCTGAGCCTATGCCACTTAGGGGTGGGGGCTTAAATGCATTTTACTGGTACCAAATCTTCGCCAAAGATTCTGTTGTTGTTAAAACAATAAAAAATGTTTAGCTCGCATGCAGTCTTCCTCACTCATTGCAATGTATCATCACAGAGAAAAATTCTAATAAAATTACGACACTATGGTAATACATAGAAAATGGCTCATGACTCACAGATAGTCCGAGCAAAGTCGGAATTTCACAAGACGAGGCCCATATACAGTGAGCCACTTTAGTTACGCACCACTTTTTAAGGGCCCACATTTTTTCGCAAGATACTGGAATCAAACATTCTATCTGATAATTTACTTATTGACATTTTATCTGTTTGATGACATCGAAAAAAAATACCGGAATCACTCATGTGAATCATTCTGCTACGCAAAAGGCAATTTTGACAAAAGTGCACGGCTGCACGTGCAGTCTGAACGTCTATATTTTCTATTTGCGTTTTGCGCTAGGCATTATGCATGGTGATCGTTGTGACAGAAAAACACCAAAACCAACTATTTTATTCAAGTAAACCCCCTTTTTCGGTCGTTGAAATCAGTAACACTGTTACTGTTTGAAGAAATGCTCGTTTTGACGTCATATTAACGTCAGTTACTATAATCAAACAGGTTTTCCTTCGCAAATTGTTTGTTGACATAGAAGTATCAAAACACTAAAACGTCTTATCATTGACACGTCTTACAGCCTTGGAAGTAGTGACGTCATCACTAACGTCAACACCGTGACGCCAATAAATCCTTTTTTTTTACGAAAATAAATGGCGGATACATGGTTGTTTAAAAACAAACTATAAAAGCAGTGTTCTGATAACTGGTTTACTGAGAATCTTACGAATTTTTATCTTACTTTAAAAAAAAGTACTAAAATCAACGTTTTTTCAAACTTTGGCCAGCTTGGAACCCAAATTAGTAAAACGTTATTTTTTTATAAAGTTGGCAAACACATTCCAGTCTTAGATATTGCAAAGAATAAATCGGTTCTTATCTCTGGCATAGCAGAAATTCGACCCTGAAAAAAGTGCAATGTGATCTGAGTTTCATTCGAAATAATGCAATGTGAAATGGTGTTTTGAGGGTAGTGGCCTTCAGGATCCATTTTCTCATTTGTTTCTGATCTGATCACAATAAAATTTCAATGGCTAATGCAACTATAGATGCGCTTTACGCTGGTAGTCTCAGCTTTAAATATCCTATTTCTTTTTTGAATAATATGACATTTTATAAGTGGTGCGTAACTAAAGTGGCTCACTGTAAGCTGTTAATTATTAATGTGAAAGAAATATTCTTGATATGAGGGTCTGGATTTAGGATGAAACGATCCAATGTCACTAATCATGTGCAATATATATGGAACGTAAGGAGGCAAATACCAGGAACCAATACAATTAAGTACCACACCTGACCCTGGACACCACATGGGAAAATGACAAAATTACAGTAAACATAACAGACAAAAAATTCTTGGTCTCTCTGCTACATGTTTATGGGAATCGATGCGACAAAACCTGTCTTCGGGGATGTCTGACAAAGCGAGACACAAATCAGTCTCCTCAGCTAAATGGAATACAAAGCTAGAAGTGTAGCAACTTAAACTATGAATACTTTCCTTAAAATGAATAACAAAGGGGCTGATCAGTCTGCGCAGATGCGCAGGCTGATCTATGCATTTGTTGTTTACAAACCCCGAAGACAGGTTTTCTTCCATCACGATCTATTACCTGATTCTATGTTATATATTCATATAATTACAGGTTGAATGTCTGCAGGGAATGTTCTACCGAGTACTTCGATAAAGATGGAAACAAAGTTAAATGTGATTTGTATTAACCATTTATAATGCTGACTATTTTATTTACTACACTCCTCCCACATCGCTCTGTAATCACTAGAAAACGGCATTGATCTTGATCTACTGTGCTTTTGAATGGCATTTACACTGCAGGACCAATGATAAACCCTATGGGCGGCTTCAGGTGGGAAGGGGGACAGTGGGTCCAAATCCCCACTCCTCCCTGTATAAATCACAAAGCTATATGAGCCAGTGTATGAGATTTCCAACAATGTGGCATTTTGACATGTGCAGACTCGGTCGAGCCTCCTTTTAAGCTTAGAAACTCCAAATGGTGTTCAGTCAGTAGCTTAACACTTGTAGGATATTCAAGCGACAGGCAAAGGCTCTGATCAGACTGCGCGTATGCGCAGGCTGGTCTAAGCCTTTGCTGGTCGCACATACCACATTGTTGGAAATCTCATGCACTGGCTCAATTATAGGATTTCTTAGCACTACCCGTCTGGATCCCCTTCAACAATCCCAAAGCTACAAAGCCAGCATTCAGTGTTGGGCCATCGTCAGCCTTCCAGTGAAAAGCACTTTAAATGCGTTTCGCTAACGGGCCCATGCTGGCGGCGTTTAGTGGTATATGGATCCTCTCTCCCCTCATCAACAACAACAAAAAATGTTGTCAGAGTTGGGCCCCTAGACAAAATTTTCTGAATCTGTGCATGAACCCCACTCTGAGAATAAGGGCCAACCATGCTATCCTATCCTTCTGGTATTGAGACCTCAACGAAACCCGGTAATATTGAATCTGTTTTTGAGAAACAATGGAAACGCCTCCTAGCACCAGCTTAATCAATTTTTTGCTATAACAAGTTTTGGTTTTAAAACGGCTAAATAATCGGTTTACTAACCCCTGTCCTGCTAATCATATATTCATTTATTTTGAATACCCTGTAGATCCAAATCAGTCGGTTTCTGACGAAGCCATCTGATCAGGATCAACACTGGTTATTACTCCAATTAAAAAAATGTGCATACAACGGAAATGCTACGGGTTACTGGGGTAAAATGGTGGAGTATAGTACATAACAATATTCAACATAACAAGTGTTAAAGGACACACAAGTCTACATTAAATGTTCATTTGATGCAGTTCGTGGGACTTTGTTGCTTTTCCGTATGTCAAGATAAGCACAATTTGAGCGTAAAAGTGTAATAATTTCCTTACCCATAGTATATATATGTGTTTTAGGTGCTCATTTTGAGTAGCCATATATCACGCTACAGAACCCTATACTTGAACAGTGCAGTCATCACATGTTGGTTGCAGTCGACGACTGCACAGAATAGTGTATCTAGCTGTTAAAAAGGGTAATATTTGGTCAATATTTTACTTCTGAAAATAACCTTCGCTAATAATGTCACTTCTATATCCAGCTGTGTATCTGCTTAACAAGATTTGTGTGAGTTAAGCATAGTCGATACAGCGCCTGAGTTATGCCAAAAAGGTGATTTTTCTCCTGAAAAAAGGATGAAAGACATTTTTGTTAATGTCCTGCAATTTATGCTTACTTTAGTTTAAGATTCAAAATAACAGTGCTTTAATGTGAAAAGTTTGAAGTCTGAGGCTGGAGCGTTTTGGAAGTTATTTAAGCTTTTCATACTGTATGTACGCTTAGTTTTGTATATCGAGTGTTCTGGACCAGTGATTGGGTCGTCGACAGCAACACATTGATTTT